>CM024757.1:21027170-21193092 GCA_014218235.1 Colocasia esculenta | reverse complement strand
TGGACATCTAAACATTCTGAAGTGACTGATCTTGGCTTTCTTTGTTTGTACAGCTCATACGCAGTCTTCTTCAGGATTGGCCTTATCATAACTCTATTTATGATATAACAAGCTATGTTGATAGCATCTGCCCAGAAATATCTTGGAAGGTTGTATTCTGATAGCATAGTTCTAGCCATATCTAACAAGGTTCTATTCTTCCTCTCAGCTACTCCATTCTGCTGAGGTGTCCTTGGCTGAGAAGTTGTACTCTATTCCTTGATCATCACAAAATTCTGCAAATTTGACATTTTGGAATTCTCCTCCATGATCTGAGTGAATGCTTATTATGTTGAGCTTCTTATCCTTCTAAACTAACTTATTGAACTTCACAAATTTTCGAAAGTATCATCTTTATGCTCTAAGAAAGATACCCATGTAAATCTCGAATAGTCATCTACTATTACAAATCCAAAGTTCTTTCTCCCAGGCTAGTAGTTCTCATTGGTCTAAACAAATCCATATGAAGCAATTCCAGTGGTTTGAGGTGGTTACCACTGTCTTTGATTGAAAGGAGGATTTTGCATGCTTCCCTTTTGCACATGGTTCACAAACACCTTCTATTCTTGATTTATCTTGGGCAGACCTTCCACTAGATTATGCTTGATAAGCTTTCTAATTCCATCCATGTTGCAGTGGCCTAATCTTATGTGCCATAGTTCAGCATTTTGATCTTTTTTACTGCTAGACAAGCATCTTGATCCTTTAATTCTTCTAGGTGCAGTACATACAAGTTCTTATCTCTACTGGCTTCAAGAACAGTTGCACCATCCTTCATAATTAGACATTTAGACTCCTGAAACTTGATTTGGTGACCCTTGTCACACAGCTGGCTGATACTTATGAGGTTGTGCTTGATTGCCCAGCTAGCTAGCCCAGAGGGGGGGTGAATGGTTTATCAAAATTCGATCTCTGATTAAAACTGTTTACTGAAAGGATTGCACAACTAATACAAGGTTAGAGTTAGAGCATAACAACAAAACAACAAAAACACATCCACAAGACACAAGAATTTTATCCTGGTTCGGAACTCCTCTTCACAGGAACCTACGTCCAGTCCCTGAGCAATACCTCAGGATTTCACTACCAAGGGTACAATCCCCCTTAAGGATCCTTACACCCAGCCTCAACTGTCTTCCTTCAACCTGAAGGGAAAAGCAACCACCCTGGATACCACCAGGTCTTCCTTCGTCCAGAAGGGAACACAACCAAAGAAGAAAAGGTTGGAAACAGGCTTCAGACTCTAGCTTGACCAGCTACACACTGAAGCTATCAAGGCCCGAGAGAGAAAGAATTTAACAAGATTTTCTCTCAAGGACTACACAAGCTCTCACAATAAAAACTCTTTTTGATCACAGAGAGCTAAGAGCTAAGAACAAGGTTGGAGTGGAGCTTCGCTCTAGTTGCAATCTCCTGAAGACTCGAAGAGATGGATTTCTTCCTTTTTCAAATTGCAAGCGTTGTTGCCCTTTTTTTGCTCAATTTTTTCTTCTCCGTCTTGAGTCTTCTATTTAAACTACTGATTCAAATTCGAACGTTGAAGTGTCCTTGTCTCTTATCCTGGTGTACGTTAGACTGGTCACTGAGGAAGCTTCTGCTCGTCAGTCTTTTATCCTTTTGTACACGCCAAAGAAATGTCATAGAACTTTGTATCTTGTGTCAACGTTGTACAGATGAGTCTTGTCAGATATCTGTAAGCATATCATCAATAAATAGAGGACAGCTAAGACTGCCGTCGATTGTTAGTGTAGATGAACAGATATTGCAATATATAGCAAAGCTCCTTTCTGTCTAAAAAAGTACGTAGACAGAGTAGCATAGAAATGGAAGATATTGTCTGCATGCATGGGAAATACGATCAGAGAGTATTTAATGCGTAGCAGCACAGACAATATGACTTTGACTTTTCAACGCTATCAAAAAGCATTATATTGATACAGCAAGAAATTCGATAAAAACAATCTCGATGACTTCATAACTTATGAATCGTTATGCGATAACAGACAATCGTTTGACAGAGCATTATCAAATTATAATGATGAAATCGTTATGAGTTATAGCAAGTCGTTATGAACGCTTATCAAGTCGTTATGATCTGTAAAAGAAATCGTTATGACTATCAAGTCGTTACGAGTTTCAAAGAAATCGTTACAAGAAATCTTAACAAATCTTTGCACAAAGCAAAGCGTTATGAACTGTAAAGAAATCGTTATGAACGAGAGTCGTTGCGAGTTCTAAAGAAATCGTTACGAGAAATCTTAACAAATCGTTGCACAAAGCAAAGCGTTATGAACTGTAAAGAAATCGTTATGACTATCAAGTCGTTACGAGTTTCAAAGAAATCGTTACAAGAATCTTAACAAATCGTTGCACAAAGCAAAGCGTTATGAACTCTAGAAATCGTTGCGAGGTCTGAGAGATCGTTACGACAGAGAGTCGTTGCGAGTTCTAAGAAATCGTTACGAGGTCTAAAGAATCGTTACGACAGAGAGTCGTTGCGAGTTCTAAAGAAATCGTTACGAGGTCTAAAGAAATCGTTACGACAGAGAGTCGTTGCGAGTTCTAAAGAAATCGTTACGAGATCTAAAGAAATCGTTACGATAGAGAGTCGTTGCGAGTTCTAAAGAAATCGTTACGACAGAGAGTCGTTGCGAGTTCTAAGAAATCGTTACGAGGTCTAAAGAAATCGTTACGACAGAGAGTCGTTGCGAGTTCTAAGAAATCGTTACGAGTCTAAAGAAATCGTTACGACAGAGAGTCGTTGCGATATCTTAAAGAGTCTTGCGATATCGATTTGTTTTGAATTTTTCGTAAAGAGGAATCGTTCTGCTTATCAAAGAAGTCGATACAAAGACTTTGACAGAAATGGGATGAGACTTACCTGATTGTCTTGAACTTCATTTTTCTTTGTTTCCTGTTCTCAAGGCTCAAGTAATCCATTAGTGCTATTTTGTTAATCATCAAAATTAATATATAATAAATGAAATATTTATTATGGGGACATTTGGTCATCACTTGAGTCCCTTGACACATAAAACATCTTCTATGAGGGTTCTGTCTTGACTTCCAATAGATCCATACCGATCATTGAACCTTTTCCATTATCGCCATAGGTCACTATTCCTTCTTCATCTTTGATGTACAAAAACAATCTTCTGTTTCCAGTCATGTGCCTTGAACATCTGCTATCAAGGTACCACTTTGATGCTCTAAGGGTTTCCTGCAATAAATCACTAAGATTTAGGTACCTAAGTTCTTTTGGATCCTTGTTGGTTAGTTTCCTCATTTTTTCTTTTAGGAATCCACTTTAAGTGTTTAGTTGTACAAGTTATTTTAGTGTGTCCTAACTTATTACAATGACTACAGCATGATATATTATTTACTATTTTAATTGGCCTGTATTTAATGTTAGATTTATAATCAGTATTTTGTTCAGCTATAATTTTGGTATTGGATAATTTTAGGATGAATGATTGTTTCTTCATTATCTGGTGGAATATATCCTAAACCTGTTTTTTCTTACCAGATCTTCTTGCTCCTTTTAATATTAGAGAGGATTTTCCATTTGTGAATTTTTCGATTGTGTTAGTGATATTCATTATCTTTTGTTAGTGTGTCAACTTCCTTTTTAAGTTTACTTAAAGTTTTTTGATTTTCCATATTTGTTATCTGTTATTTTTATTTTTAGATCTTCACATAACATTTGATTTCTTCTTTTAAATTCAGATATTTGTTTTTCTAGTTGCTCAGTTTTAGATTTTAGATCTGAATTGGTGATTTCCAAGCATGCATAATTTTTCTTGGTAGTTTTTAATAGCTTACATGCATCTTTATACTTATTGTATAATTCATTGAATACGTCTTCTAGACTATCAGAATCAGATTCATTGCATGAAGTAAAAGATGAGTCAAAAGCTACCTTTTCATCAGTGTTTGCCATAAAGTCCAGGTTGGCTTTTTCTTCTTCTTCATCACTGGAGCTTGACTCACTGTCTAAGTCACTCTCGTTGTTCCATGCAGCCACCATGGCTTTCTTTTTATATCTTTTGAACTTCTTTGAGTTGTCCTTCTTCTTGAACTCAGTCTTTTCAGCTTTGGACACTCAGCCATGATGTGTCCGAGCTTCTTGCATTCGTAGCATATGGGTTCTGACTTCTTAACATCCTTAACTTCAGGCTTCTTGAAGTCTCTCCCTTTCTTGAAGTACCTTCTCCCTGACTGATATTTTTCTTGGATAGAATACGTTGTAGTCTTCTAGAGAGAAAAGCTTCCTCATCTTCACTGCTTTCATCACTTCTTTCATTTTCTGATTCTTCTTTCGAGTTGCCTTTTGTAGCCTTTAGTGCGTTGCTATGCTTCTTCCTGCTGGAGAATTCTCTAAGCCTCTCCTATCTCATGGGCCATTAGTGACCCAATGAGTTTCTCAAGTGACATTTTTCTTAGATCATTGGCTTCTTCTATAACTGTCACATTTGGAGTCCATGAGGTTGGTAATGATCTCAGTATCTTTCTCACCATGTCTTCGATGTCATAGGTCTTTCCAAGCCCATCCAATCCATTTGTGATGTCAGTGAATCAGCTATATAATTGTATGATGGACTCTCCTGATTGCATCTGAAATCTTTCATATTGGCTACCAAGATGTCTATTCTTGTTTCTTTTACCTTGTCAGTTCCTTCATATATGAGTCTGAGCTTCTCCCACATTTCCATAGCTGACTTGCATGCTGAGATCCTGTTGAACTCTTTCTACTAGAGCACAACACAGTATACTCTTTGCTTTGCTGTTAAGAGATATTTTCTTCTTGTCTTCATCTGTCCCTTTGTCTTCTTCATTGGTTACCAGGAGATCTCCTTCTTCAATGATAGACCATAGTAGGAAATCAAGACCTTGAAGGAAGAACTCCATTCGAGTCTTCCAGTAGTTGTAATCTTCTCCGTCGAATAAAGGAGGTCTGTTGACAGACTGGCCTTCAGCATATCCTTGAGCTGCCATTTATCTTTGCTCTTCAGACTACGAGATCTTCTTTCTTGAAGAGACTTGGCTCTGATACCACTTGTTGTCCAGATAGCAAGCCCAGAGGGGGGGTGAATGGATTGCTAAATGCTCTTTTTAAATTAAAACCTATCAATAAAAACACTTAACAGAGAAACACTAAGATCGATAGTTAGTGTTAGTGAGAGTGAAGATAAACAAGCAGACACACAAACAACAGGAGATTTTTATCCTGGTTCAGACCTCCTATCCCAAGGAGTCCTACGTCCAGTCCCCAAGCAACAACTTGGAATTTCACTAACCAAGGGTACTGTCCCCCTTAAGGACTCTTACACATCTAGCAGCAGCTGGCCTTCTCTTCTAACCTGAAGAGGTACAAAACACCACCTGATGCAACGTGTCTTCCTTCTACAATGAAGGGAATAACTACTGTTGAACCACTCCTATATTTTATCCTTATATTTTGGTGATAACAAAATTTATGATTAATTAAATATTATTAAAATATTTAATATCATGTTTTCTTAATAAATATAAATTTATGGTATTTTGGTGATAACAAAACTTATGATTAATTAAATATTATTAAATATATTTAATATTATATTTTTCCTAATAAATATAAATTTATGGAATTATTGTTGTGTGATTTGCACTAAAAAGCTAAATCGATGTCCATTCAATATACATCGATTTCAGTTCACAAAGTGCCACATCGATTTGTTTGAAAATATGGATTTCACTGCAACATCGATTTGCTTGAAAACATGGATTTGCCTCTCACATCGATTTGATAAGTGAAACATGTATTTGCCTCTCACATCAATTTGATAAGTGAAACATCGATTTACCTCTTACATCGATTTGATAAGTGAAACATTGATTTGTTTCAAACATCGATTTGATAAGTGAAACATCGATTTGCCTCTCACATTGATTTGATAAGTGAAACATTGATTTACCTCTCACATCGATTTGATAAGTGAAACATCGATTTGCTCTCACATCGATTTGCTCTCATAAGGATTTGGTCACTCAAACATGGATTCGCTTGTAAAAATATGGATTTGGTCACTCAAACATAGATTCGCTTGTAAAAACATGGATTTAGTCACTCAAACATGGATTCGATCATTTAAACATAGATTTTCTTTATATTTCAAAGTGTCTTTTGGCATCTAGTGAAAAAGTCATATATTATTGATCTGTGTAATCTTTTATCTTTCTGACAGGAGATCTTTTTGCTTATCTTTCTAGATCTCTTCTTTCCTGCCAACAAAAAGGGGGTTACTTACTACTTCTGGGTGACAACAAGAAACATAGAGGTATGAACCTTTTTGACAGAAACACTCTTTTATCTAAACATTTTCTTCTATGCTTGCAGACCTCGTAGACCATAAAATATCAGAAGAAAGAGAAGATGAGCAACGGCTAGAACTCCAACGGATTTGTTCAAAGCTGCTCATATAAAAGATAAAGCAAGGCTGAAGAAGAAGAAGAGCTTTCTTGAAGAATTTTTAAGAGTGTACATCCTATGAGGAACCTCAACTCCATATGCACTCAAAGGAAAAGAGAGAAAGAGCCCGAGCCCAAGAAGTGTTCAAGCATCTGAAGCCCTCAAGCTTCATGATCCTTCTCCTCTCTTCACTCTCTCTGTGTGCATCTTTGTAATTTGGGGAGAGAGTCTTTTCGCTGAGAGTTCTTTTAGTTGGTTTTCATTTGTTCCAACTCTCAGCTTTGTTCTTTCTTTTCTAAGAAAGACTTTTGTCCAACTGTAGGACTATATATAGTGTAGAACCTAGCCAGGGGTTTGTGTCTAGAAGAACCGCACTGAAGTTTGTACCAGGAGGTTGGCTTCTTGACCTGTAAGAGAAATGGGCTGCCTTCTTACCCGGGAAAGAGAAGAAGACTAGCTGGGGTGCTGGGTGTTGTATTGTCCTTGAGGGGGACTGTACCCTTGGTTAGTAAAATCCCAAGAGGTTGCTTGGGGACTGAACGTAGGACTTCCATGTGGGAAGGGCCGAAACAGGATAAATTTCTTATGTCCTTTGTGTGATTGTTTATTTGCTTCCGCACCGCTACTCTTTATCACACTCAACTAACCAAACTTTCAAGTGATAATTTTCTGTGTTCAAGTTTTTATTTTAGATTTCAGAAAACTTATTCACCCCCCCCCCTCTAGGTTAGCTTGTTGTCGTACCAAAAGGGCCAACAACTACCACCTGTTCAACAACAGGTCTTCTCTTCACAACTGAAGAGGATCACACAAAGAATGTGAGTAAAAGGGCGAATGGCCCCTAGACCAAGCTTATAGGAATTTGCTTGATCTGAGTCAATGTCTGAGAGACAAAGATTTGCAATAAGAAAATCTCTCAGAAAAACAAGAGCTCTCAAAAGACTAAGCAAGTGAAGGCTGAGAGCAAGAGCTGAAAGTTGGTCACTGAAGCGAGTAAGCTCTTCTTTTTTATGCTTGCCAGATATTAGTGGGTGTGTCTATCTCTTAGTATATGTGAATGTCTGTGTGTCCTTCACGGAGTTATTAGTCTTCTATTTATCTTCTGCAAATTATTTTACTGTTGTAGTAGCCGTTCAGATGACCGTTGTCTCACAACTTCATGCACGTTAGAGAGACTGGTCCTAGGCATGGAGAGGTGAGCTGCAGCTATAAGCGCTTGGATTGATCCTTGCAACTTCAGGAAAGATTTTCTGAATCTTTTATCCTTTCGACAAGTTGACAGATCCATCTTTGACGTGCTTTACTACAAAAGTCTGGCATGTAATAAACATGGATACCTAGACAACTCCTTTTTATCTACGTTGTCAGTCAACCCTGGTAGTTGTGCAGCATGGATATATGCTTAAACTAGAAAGGTTATCCTGACATCACACTAATCAAGACTCTTTGCGATACATCAAGTAAGCAAGAAGATTTCGTGTGGAATGATCAAGATCTTAGTATGCGCGGGAAGGTTTTTGAAATTTCACAAAAATTTAAGCATATGCATATTTAAATAATCTAAGAAGATAAAGCAAGATTGTACAATAGATATATAAAGAGCATTCTATATAAATATGATATTAATACCAAATTGACAAAATAATCATATGAAAATGTAATCCATGTTGGAATCAAGTCGATGTGAGTATAGTCTATGTATAAATATAATGAAATCGATGTTCTGTACAAAGTTATTACTTAAACAGAAATCGATGAGCAGATGAAATCGTTGTTTTACTGAATTCAATCATTAAATTATTATTTGAACGAAATCGATCATGAAATCATTGTTTCAATACTGAAATTGTTGTGAGACTGAAATTGTTGTTTAAGCAAATCGTTTCTTGACTAAGAGCAAATCGTTGTTTTAGCAAATCATTCTTTGACTAAAAGCAAATCGTTCTTTGAGCAAATCATTTCTTTACTAAAAGCAAATCATTATTCAAGTAAAAGTAAATCATTGTTTGCTATCAAATCATTGTTTAAGTCAAGACGAATCGTTGTTTCAACTAAATCGATGTTGAAGTGCTAGCGAATCGTTACAGCGATCAAATCGTTGTGTAACTTATCGAATCGTTATAGCGATCAAATCATTGTTTTAACTTATCGAATCGTTACAGTAATCAAATCGTCGTTTTAACTTATCAAATCGTTACAGTGATCAAATCGTTGTTTAACTTATCGAATCGTTACATCGATCAAATCGTTGTGTAACTTACCGAATCGTTATAGTGATCAAATCGTTGTTTCACTTATCGAATCATTACAGCGATCAAATCATTGTTTTAACTTATCGAATCGTTACAGCGATCAAATCGTTGTTTAACTTATCGAATCGTTACAGCGATCAAATCGTTGTTTAACTTATCGAATCATTATAGCGATCAAACTTATCAAATCGTTGTTTAAGTGACTTGTGAAATCGATAAAGTGACCGAATCGTTGTTTCACTTAAAAAACCGATGTTCTATCAAGGAAATCGATGTGTACTTAGAATGAATGCTTTGAACTGTAAATAACAGTGTGTGAGGATAACTTACAGATTTTACTTGATTGATTTCCTGTGGATGGACTTCAAAAAAGATTGTTAGAAAATATTTGTTAAGATTTTGTTAATCACAAAAAATTGTATATAATAAATAAAATTATATGGAGATGGACTGATCATCACTTTCTTTATCTAAAGAGAATGAAGAGGAAGATGTCGATCCACAAGAAAATGAAATAGAGTTGGGGGACTCCGATGAAGAGAAACATACTACCGTAGTGAGAGGAGATCTACTCCCTTTTCTATAGCTCCACCGTTTGTTATAGGTCGGGCTGCTTCAACGTCTGCACTACCAGGTATAAACATTACTTATAAGAAGATATGTATTCTTTATATATTGCTTATCTCATTTCTATCATTACAGGACTGACGCCCTCTCCACCTCCACCATCAGTAGTAAGTATGTATATTTTGATTTGTATGCATTGTGGTATTTAATAAATATAATTCTTTATGTCATATTTTATAGGTCGGGTTGTCTCCACGTCTGCACTACCAGGACTGACGCCCTCTCTACCTCCACCATCGGTAGTAGGTATGTATATTTTGATTTGTATGCATTGTGGTATTAATTAATATAATTCTTTATGTCAGATTGTATAGGTTGGGTTGCCTCCACGTCTCCACTACCAGGACTGACGCCCTCTCCACCTCCACCACCAACAGCAAGTATGTATATTTTGATTTGTATGCATTGCAGTGTTTATTTAATATAATTCTTTATGTCAGATTGTATAGGTCAGATTTGTTTATGATATTTAATTTGTATAGTACATGCTGATGACAATGCAAGTCATTATGAGGGGGAGTGCAGTTATGGTGAGACGATGCAGGTAGTGTGGATAAATGAAGGGTATGTAATGCATTGTTTTTGTTATCTATTCGTCATTGTGGTTTTAATATTTTCAATTTCAGGATAAAATAGAGCCTGCCCAAGCATCACAATTTATTACAAAGTCAATTCAAGCACACTTTCCTAGCCCCATCCATCGATTTTCTGATTTTCTGATGGATGTTTAGGATTTATTGTATGATATGTTCATGGTATGTGAACTATTCTTTTAAACTAAGTCTTTTTCAATTCTTAATTTAATACACTAATTCTTATGTTGTGTATAATTCTTTTTTTAATATGCAGAGGAATCATCGATTCATAGAGTATTCAGATGAGTTACATGCTAGATCTATATGGACAACCACTGTAAGAGCAAATTTCAAACATCTTTTGTATAATGCTCGAAGAAATGCATGCAGAGTTTATGCAAGCACAAATAATAACCAATGGAAGGAGCACAAGCCTGTTTGGATGAGAAAGGAGTATTGGATGGAGTTGTGCAAGATTTGGGGAGGGGAGAAATGAAATGAAAATTCTATCAAAGCAAAGCTAAACAGAGCTGCGCATCCCAAGGCAAATGTACATACAGGTTTTGCAATGCATAAAGCACAAATGGTAAGTACACTTATAGGTTCTTTAAATTTGTAAATCTAATAATAAAGTGTGATTTATTTGAAAAAGATGAAGCACAGCTCAAGCGGCCACCTCAATTTCAAGAACTTTTTGATGAAACTCATAAAAAGAAAGGGACATATTATTACATTAGTGAGAAAGCTCGGGAGGTAGCGGTAAGTGTATACACCAATAGTTTTCATTTAAATATAGAATTTATAATAATTTTGATTTTTTTTTATAGGACTCATATGGTAGAGGAATGGATGAGAGGTACGGAGACGACAGTCAGCATCCAGAGTTGGATCCTGACGTTTGGGTTGCAGCATCTGGGGCACCCAAGAAAGGCCATGTGTATGGTTTTAGACATAGCTTAGGCACGACCAGGGTGATATCATCATGCTCGAACTTCATCTCACATGCGACCTCTCCATTTACCACACATGAAGCCTCAGGTGGTTCTTCCAGTGCCACCCCGACTATGACTCCGACTCAGTTTAGGGAGAGCGTCAACGAGACCGTCTCTCAAAATATCTTTCATATCGTCTCTCAGACTGTCTCCCAAACGCTCGCAGAGCTAGGATTTCTTGGTAATAGAACACCTCCTTCACAACAACCTTTGATGAGTATTTTATTTGATTAATTTTTTATTTCTCAACTATAAATATCATCTTATAAAATGCAAGAACTTGGATTGAAGAGGGTCAAAAAAACACAGTTTAGGAGGCTCAAAATAAAAAATATAGGTCCGATTAATTTGTCAATGATTTCAACATGACAGGGAAGGTGAGAGTGACTTGTAGAAATTGACGGAGTCCAAATTGGACCCTCGATTTGGACTGAGCAATCAATTTCTCATTTTTTTAACTAGTTTTGTTTAAAATATGTGAACTTGGGTTTGAGGGTCCAAAGTTTAAAATATAGGTCCAATCAGCCTATCGATTGTTACAACATGATCGGGAGGGTGAGAGTGACCTATACAAACTGACGGAGTCCAAATTGGACTTTCAATTTGGACTAGGCAATCAATTTTTCATTTTCTTAACTAGTTTTATTTAAAATCTGTGAACTTGGGTTTGAGGGTCCAAATTTTAAAATACAGACCTTATCAGACTATCGATTGTTCCAACCCAACTGGGAGGGTAAGAATGACTTGTAGAAACTGGCGGAGTCCAAATTGGACTTCCGATTTGGACTGGGCAATCAATTTCTCATTTTTTTAACTAGTTTTGTTTAAAATCTGTGAACTTAGGTTGAGGGTCCAAAATTTAAAATACAGGTCCAATCAGCCTATCAATCGTTCCAACACGATCGGGAGGGTGAGAGTGACTTGTAGAAACTGACGGACTCCAAATTGGACTTCTGATTTGGACTGGGCAATCAATTTCTCATTTTCTTAACTAGTTTTGTTTAAAATCTGTGAACTTGAGTTTGAGGGTCCAAAATCTAAAATATAGGTCCAATCAATCTATCGATTGTTTCAACATGACCGGGAGGGTGAGAATGACTTGTAGAAACTGACGGAGTCCAAATCGGACTCTAAGTTTGAGCTCGATGCTCAAATTTACATTTTCTAAAAGAACTTAGTTTAAAGTCAGTAAACACGGGAAGATGGTCAAAATTAAAAATATAGTTCGATTAATTTGTCAATGATTCCAACACGACCAAGAAGGTGAGAGTGACTTGTAAAAATTGACAGAGTCTAAAATGGATTCCTGATTTGGACTGGACAATCAAAAGTTAAAATACAAGTCCAATCAGTCTGTCGATTGTTCCAACACGATTTGGGGGGTGAAAGTAACACGTAAAAATTGACGGAGTCCAAATTGGACTTCAGGTTTGAGCTCGATGCTCAAATTTACATTTTCTGAACTTAGTTTAAAGTCAATAAACATGGGTTTAGGAGGGTCAAAATAAAAAATATAGGTCCGATTAATTTGCCAATGATTTCAACATGACAGGGAAGGTGAGAGTGACTTGTAAAAATTGACGGAGTCCAAATTGGACCCTCGATTTGGACTGAGCAATCAATTTCTCATTTTTTTAACTAGTTTTGTTTAAAATATGTGAACTTGGGTTTGAGGGTCCAAAGTTTAAAATATAGGTCCAATCAGCCTATCGATTGTTACAACATGATCGGGAGGGTGAGAGTGACCTATACAAACTGACGGAGTCCAAATTGGACTTTCAATTTGGACTAGGCAATCAATTTTTCATTTTCTTAACTAGTTTTATTTAAAATCTGTGAACTTGGGTTTGAGGGTCCAAAATTTTAAAATACAGACCTTATCAGACTATCGATTGTTCCAACACAACTGGGAGGGTAAGAATGACTTGTAGAAACTGGCGGAGTCCAAATTGGACTTCCGATTTGGACTGGGCAATCAATTTCTCATTTTCTTAACTAGTTTTGTTTAAAATCTGTGAACTTAGGTTTGAGGGTCCAAAATTTAAAATACAGGTCCAATCAGCCTATCAATCGTTACAACATGATCGGGAGGGTGAGAGTGACTTGTAGAAACTGACGGACTCCAAATTGGACTTCTGATTTGGACCGGGCAATCAATTTCTCATTTTCTTAACTAGTTTTGTTTAAAATCTGTGAACTTGAGTTTGAGGGTCCAAAATCTAAAATATAGGTCCAATCAATCTATCGATTGTTTCAACATGACCGGGAGGGTGAGAATGACTTGTAGAAACTGACGGAGTCCAAATCGGACTCTAAGTTTGAGCTCGATGCTCAAATTTACATTTTCTAAAAGAACTTAGTTTAAAGTCAGTAAACACGGGAAGATGGTCAAAATTAAAAATATAGGTCGATTAATTTGTCAATGATTCCAACACGACCAAGAAGGTGAGAGTGACTTGTAAAAATTGACAGAGTCTAAAATGGATTCCTGATTTGGACTGGACAATCAAAAGTTAAAATACAAGTCCAATCAGTCTGTCGATTGTTCCAACACGATTTGGGGGGTGAAAGTAACACGTAAAAATTGACGGAGTCCAAATTGGACTTCAGGTTGAGCTCGATGCTCAAATTTACATTTTCTGAACTTAGTTTAAAGTCAATAAACATGGGTTTAGGAGGGTCAAAATAAAAAATATAGGTCCGATTAATTTGTCAATGATTCCAACACGATCGGGAAGATGAGAGCGACTTATAGAAACTGATGGAGTCCAAATTGGACTCCCGGTTTGAGCAAAACGCTCAAACTATCATTTGTCAAATTAAGTTAAGTGAAAAACATCTTGCTTTCAATTTTAAAGAAAAATAATTTATTTATTAAGTATTTGATTTTAATTTTTTATAAATGATATATAGGATCATCCATCGCTAGGCATTGGGGGAGACGAGGACCAGTATGACACATACGCAGAGGATTTGTGATTTTGTGATGGGTGTATATTGTGGTTTGCGATTTTTTTCTCAGTTGTGTGGATGTTGTAATTTTATGATGGATGTGTGATAAGTTCGTGTACATATTTGTTGTGGTTTTTGTGATGAGATATTGTGATTTGTGCAGTAGATGTATTGTGGTTTTATTTTATTGTCATTCAATAGGTGATTTATTGTCATTTACGTTTAAATTATTAAAAAAATATTTTGATAATAGCGACTGAATAGCGACCGATTCTATCGGTCGCAAGGCGGTCGTTATTGTCGGTCGCTATAAAAATAACGACCGCATTTATATCAGTCGCCAATCAGTTGCTGACGTAGCGACCGATATTGCGACCAATATAATCGATCGCAATAATTACGACTGTTATATATCGATAGCTGTTTGTGATCGATTCTGTGATCGATAAGAATCGGTCACATAGTAGCGACCAAAATATAGCGACCGATGTTATCGGTCGGTGACCGGATGCAATTCGGTCGCTAAGTCCTATTGTGATTGATCAGCGACTGATTATGTCAGTCGCTATCGACGCTTTTTCTTGTAGTGTAAGGCATTGAGGGTCTTGTACCCAAAAGAGGAGAGAGAGAGAAGTCAAGGTGTTGTCTCTTGCCTCTCTAGAAGTTTTCTCTGTGGCATCGACAAACGGAGGTTCGTCATCATCGGGACCTAGAGTTTAAGGTGTGAAGCAGTGTAAGCGATTCTGATAGCTGTTTACCTAGCTACCTCTGTGAAAATCTTACCGTATCGTTTCTATTGGAGAGATATCTTTATACACAAGATTCAATGTATATATTGTTATTTTATTCCGAGATCTTTTCAACAGAACTCAACTGTCTAAATATTGTTAGCACCGTACTATCTATATATTATGATTAACACAAGAACTAGATACAAATCCTCCGACAGATGCATGGTGGATGTGTGAATCTCATCAGCTAGTCTTGCAGACGGATAAGACCCATTAATGGTGCAATTGCTAGGCGGCAAACGTGGAAAACGCCGGCCACCTAATCTTGCAATGAGACAGTGGGTGAGTGTTACTCGTGCAGCTTTGCAAGGCACTTGTGTCTTCTTCTTTTTTTTTTCTCACCAAATCATCTAATTAATCACGGAGAATTCAATCATATCCTGGTCTCTCTCTCTCTCTCTCTCTCTCTCTCTCTCTCTCTCTCTCTCTCTCTCTCTCTCTCTCTCTCTCTCTCTCTCTCTCTCTCTCTCTCTCTCTCTCTCTCTCTCTCTCTCTCTCTCTCTCTCTCTCTCTTAATTTCTCTGCCCATTCGTCATCTCAAGGCATCATTGTATTCTACATAAGGGAAATATTGTAGTACCACTTTCTCTTGACATGCATCAAATGTGTGGCACTCTTTTCCATCATCCAATTTAAAACTGTGTAGGTTGATGCATATATATTGACTAGTATATAATCTTTGTATATATGTTCATGTTTATGATGTCCAAATGTCAACCATCTTAACAGTCCTCTTTGCAAATAGAACATGCAAAGTGGTAAACACTGTTGGAATGGGATGGGAGACGTCATGGTCATCTGATTGCCACAGGCATCCAGAAAGCAGAAGAAAAGAAGGCATTAATGCCGAATCCCATGTGGTTTGGCGATAATAAACAGGTACCGTGCCCCTTAAGTCGCATGCCCAGACAAAAGGACTTTTCTCCTATCTCCAACCATACTTACCTAAATTAAGATTTTCCGTGCCGTGCAACTCAATCATATCAAGTTTTGTTGATATGGTGCTATCATATTATATATATTATTTGTACCACATTAATATGGTACAGTTGCAACATTTTTTAAAAAAAAAATTATATGTGTAATATGATTTTTTAGATAATTTTTATTCAAATTTGATATTTAATAATGTTAACCCATGTAATAAATATATAAACAACATATTGAGCTACGGAGATGATAAAAATATATAAATAGATACATGATTTAGAATTGTGTAAGTATCTCATTCACATTAAATGACCATATATAAACATCACACTATTCAATTGAGATGATAAAAAATGACAAAATTATATGATTATAAATTGTCTAAGCATTTAATTGACATAAAATGAACATGTAAATTCTAGTGT
Organism: Colocasia esculenta; assembly: GCA_014218235.1. Lineage (NCBI taxonomy): Eukaryota > Viridiplantae > Streptophyta > Magnoliopsida > Alismatales > Araceae > Colocasia > Colocasia esculenta. The sequence goes on along the minus strand of CM024757.1, from coordinate 21,177,058 downwards.
TTATCAATCATTACAATCTTATAGTGTTCATCAAACATCACTTTTTTGTGGATGACAACAACCTCTCAACCGGACGTTGCAAGCCATAATAAGAGGTGAGGGAGGGGGGTCATTAGGGGTGGGGGAGAGTAGGGCTGTTCAGAATTCGGTTCAAATCGAAAAATCGAACCGAACTGACCGGTTCGGTTCGGTTTGGGATCCTATACAGTTCAGTTCGGTTTCACTTTTCGAATAAACCGAATATATATTTTATAGATATAATTTACATACAAACGAGCCGTAGCCCGGTTGGCTAGTCCATGCACCAAGGCGCCTGCGCTGGTGCGGGTTTGAAACCCACCTTCCACCCACGCAATTTTTTGCCAAAATTTGAGTATTTCTTCAACAAAAGATGGCGGAGCAGGGATTCGAACCCCTGACCGCCCAGAGAAAGCAAGCGCGCCTTAGCCACTGAGGCATGCGCGAGCTTCTGATATAAAGGATGTTAAACTTTGGTTTACACCGAACCGGTTCGGTTCGGTTCGATTTGACCTTGAGATTCGGTTCGGTCGGTTTGACAAAAAAAAGAGCCAATCCGAACCGAACCGGACCGTGTTCACCCCTAGGGGAGAGAGCTGCCGGAAGAGAGTAGGGGGTAGTGGAGCTTTTGAAATAATAATAATAATAATAATATTATTATTATTATTATTAATTATCATATTGTGTTGGCCGTGCAAAGGACTCGTTGGATTCTTGACACGGTCCGACTCTACTATATCATTGTGATCCGCAATGGTACGGCCAATCATCTTAAACAAAGAACTCTTCTTAGACAAAGAGATCAAGAACAAAACATTTGCATATAAACTACTCCGGTGTGAACAGAAGTTCCATGGAAAACTTGTGCATTTTCTTCAGTCACCTAACAATGACGCTTCAAACATCATAGTTTAATCATTTTAAACGATGCTCAATTTGTTGTTTATCTCGCTTAAGGCCGGGTCCACCCTTCTTTGCTCGGGTATTTGAGAGTGACTTTAGTTTTGGACATGAACACGTTGTAGGGACAGGTTTAATTATAGCATGCAGTTTATTTTGGCCTGTGGGGCATCACTCTTGAATTGTATTCACAATTAGAATTCAAGTTTTTTTTTTTTTTTTAAACAACAGAAGTAAGTCCTAGGAAGCAAGTAAGAAGATTCCCCCGCCCCCCTCTCCTTTTTTTGACTTGTTCTTCACTGAGATCAGATGGATGATGCACGGTTTTGAGACCGAAGAAAAGGTGATCTTTTCTTTATACGAAGAGAACAGAGCACCTTGTTATGAAACCCTCCTTGGAATGCCAAGCACAGTGAACCCCAGGACCACTACCACCTTTTTGTGAAGCCAAAAGGAGGACCAATGTGATGCATGTGAAACAAAGATTATAAACACCACCCATGAACAATGAACTTGACCCTCATTCCTAATCCAGCTATTGTTAGCTTTTCCAAGAAAACCATGCATTCAGCTAACCTGGCCATGTCCATCCATTCCACAATTGTACAAGTTCATAAACGTTGGCGTGTCACCGCTCTCTTTTTCTTTTTCTTCATTCCTTTTACTTTTTTAAAAAATAAAACATTCTGAGATTTTTCACAATGTTTCACAATTTTTAAAGGAAAAAAAGAGAAGAAAAATCATAGCTTACCTGCAGGTTGTTTAAGATTCCAGATAATCCTCAATCAGATACGTACAACCATGGGTATATAGGTTCAAACATGAGATTAAACTACAACAGACATGTGATTATGCATCAATGGAATCACAAGATTCACAACAGTCTAGTACGACATAATGGGCCTGGGCCGGATCTACGTTATCTCCCTGCCATTGGGCCGCACACGCAGGGATCCGCTTTCAAACTAAAATTTTACTTGTTCTCTGCGAGGGGTGCACCCGTGGTTGTCACTGTGAAAATATTTAATCTAAAATTTACGAGTCTCATCATGTTCCATTGTGGAGTAAATATCTATACAACTCAATCATTAATCGAATATTTAAATAAATAAAAATATATACTTAATATTAATAGTTTTTTCACTATTGCCACCTTCAACTCTTTATTTTTTTAATTTTTATTAAAATATGTGAGCGAGATAAGACTATATACGTATGCCCGGTAAGATGGAATCAGATATGCAAAGGATTAAAAGCATCTATCTATCTATATATATATTACTAAAATCCAATTTGACTCTGCTCATATAAAGTGCCTCATCAGCAATCTCTCTCAGCTCTCTCTCCCTTACACACCCACTATCCCACTAAAAACTGCTTAAAGTGACTCTTATCACAAGGAAAACACTTGTTGCAAACCGCCATGTGGCGGTTTGCAACAAGCTCCCCCACCCATTGGGTGGGGTGATGTCACTACACCCCCAATGGGAGTGTAGTTTGCACCAATTTGCACCAAGTGGTGCTCTTATCACAAACCTTAATAATTACCTATCATCAGCGCGCCAAAATTTCTAATTAGAAAAAACAATCCTAATCTCCCACCCTCGCTTCACCCGCAAACGTCCACCCTCCCTCTCTCCAACAGCATTTCACCCATGTAACAACTCTGTACTTCTACTGTCATGCCTGAAACGCCTTACTTCCTGTCCCCGGTCACTCCTATGCGGCCACTGTTCTACTTCTACAGCAACACGTGACGTCACTTTCATCTTCTTACAATATAAGTTATTCACCATAAACCCTCTTATCATGACTTCCTGACCTCTCTCATCATGATTTCTTTAGCCAATCTTTTTTCATATCTCTCATTTGTTAAATACTCCATGGACAGTTGGAAATCCCAATTTGAAACACAAGTTCCTGCTATCAAATGGTGAAGAATGGGGATTCGATGTGCAATAGAAGATGAGGTCATTTGACTATACAAAAATTTGTGTGCAGAATTGGTGGAGCTATCAGTCATTAGATGTGTCCCTTTCAATTAAATATGGGTTTTTTTATTAAAATAATTATATTTTATTATTTAATTATTTAAATAATCACATTAAAAAATAATTTCTAAAATAGTCACCAAGTTGCCACGTTGACAAGTTAGTGACCGAAAATCGGATGCCAATGTGGAGTCGGCATTGAGAATACATACTCCAAAGTCGGCATTGACAATACCGACTTTGGAGTCGACATTGCGATTGCCGACTTCAGAGTCGACATTGCCAATGCCGACTGCAAAGTCGGTATTGGCAATGCCGACTCCAAAGTCGGTATTGCCAATGCAGACTTTGGATGTTTAAAATATAAAAAAATCGTCCGCCGTGTGATACCCTATTAAAAAAAAACCGTAAAAAGCATATTTGTAACCTGTGATGAGTGCGCGCTTGGTCATCTCTTCCTCTTCGTTTTTAAAATAAAAAAACGCTACTCACTGTAGCGCTACAGTAGGTACTGTAGTGCTACAGTTAGTAACAGTAGATTCAAATTATTTATATTTTCTGTCTTTGTTTTAAGATTTTTTTAAAAAAACTGATTGGACAATATCAGATCTTTTATTTTATAGATTTTTTAAATATAAAAAATAACATAAAATTTGTAAATTTATAGCAGTTACTGTAGCAGCTACAGTGACCCTACTAAATTGTTGTAGCGCTACTCATTTTTGTTTTAAAATCACTGTGGTGCTACAGTAAGTACTGTAGTGCTATAGTTAGTAACAGTAGATTTAAGCTTTTTACATTTTTCTGTTTTTGTTTAAATTTTTTTAATAAAATCTAATTGGATAACATTAGATTTTTTATTTTATATATTTTTTACATATAAAAAATGTCATAAAAATTGTAAATTTATAGCAGTTACTGCAGCAACTACAGTGCCCCTACTAAATTGCTGTAGCGCTATTCATTTTTGTTTTAAAATCATTATAGCGCTACAGTAAGTACTGTAGTGCTATAGTTAGTAACAGTAGATTTAAGTTTTTTTACATTTTTCTGTTTTTGTTTAAAATTTTTTAATAAAATCTGATTGGATAATATTAGATTTTTTATTTTATAGATTTTTTACATATAAAAAGGACATAAAAATTGTAAATTTATAGTAGTTATTGTAGCAGCTACAGTGACCCTACTAAATTGCTGTAGCGCTACTCATTCTTGTTTTAAAATCACTGTAGCGCTACAGTAAGTACTGTAGTGCTATAGTTAGTAACAGTAGATTTAAGTTTTTTACATTTTTTGTTTTTGTTTTAAAATGTTTTAATAAAATTTGATTGGATAACATTAGATTTTTTACATATAAAAAAATGACATAAACATTTTTATTAAAAAAATTTAAACAAAAACAGAAAAATGTAAAAAACTTAAATCTACTGTTACTAACTATAGCACTACAGTATTTACTGTAGCGCTACAGTGATTTTAAAATAAGAATGAGTAGCGCTACAACAATTTAGTAGGGTCACTATAGCTGCTACATTAACTGCAATAAATTTACAATTTTTATTTCATTTTTTTATATGTAAAAAATTTATAAAATAAAAAAATCTAATGTTATCCAATCAGATTTTATTAAAAAAATTTAAACAAAACCAGAAAAATATAAAAAACTTAAATCTACTATTACTAACTATAGCACTACAGTACTACTGTAGCACTATAGTGATTTTAAAACAAAAATGAGTAGCGCTACAGAAATTTAGTAGGGTCACTGTAGCTGCTACAGTAACTGCTATAAATTTACAATTTTTATGTTATTTTTTTATTTTTTAAAAAAAACTATAAAATAAAAAAATCTAATATTCTCCTATCAATTTTTTTAAAAAAATCTTAAAACGAAGACAGAAAATGTAAATAATTTGAATCTACTGTTACTAACTGTAGCACTACAGTACTTACTGTAGCGCTACAGTGAGTAGTGTTTTTTTATTTAAAAACGAAGAGGAAGAGATGACCAAGCTCGCACTCACATCACATGTTACAAATATGTTTTTTACGGTTTTTTTTAAACAGGGTATCACATGGCTGATGAATTTTTTATATTTTAAACATCCAAAGTCTGCATTGGTAATACCGACTTTGGAGTCGGCATTGCCAACACCGACTTTGCAGTCGGCATTGGCAATGTCGACTCCGAAGTCGGCAATCGCAATGCCGACTCCAAAGTCGGTATTGTCAATGCCGACTTTGGAGTCGGTATTCTCAATGCCGACTCCACATTGGCATCGGTTTTCGGTCACCAACTTGCCAACGTGACAACTTGATGACTATTTTAGGAATTATTTTTAATGTGATTATTTAAATAATTAAAAAAATAAAAATATGATTATTTTAATAAAAACCCATAAATATTCTCTGCATCAATGGACACTGCTAAAAGCAATCATATATAATTATTTTTTATATTTATTTTATTCAACTTAAAAATAATCATAATTATATCAACTAATTATATTATATTTGTATAAAAATTTAAAAGCTAATTCCTGTGCATCACACCTGCATAGAACTAGCCTACAGTTTTATGTTTCCGTCTATGTTTTATGTATATCTTAGTTTAATTTGGTTATGTTATATGTATACTATAGAAAGATTATTTATATTAGTTTTAGTACAATATCTGTATGTATAAATTGTTGAGTTACATCTGTAAGTAGGTGTAAATAATCTTTACATGTCACATCTGTGAGGTGACGTTGAGTGACGCCAGTATTCCTTCTATGTATGAAAATACTAATGTACGGGAAGTACCCCTATAACAAAATTATGAACTATTGTTGAGCAATGGAACTACGGAAGAAAATTCTTACAGATAGACTAATACACTCGGAACCTACTCCAATAAGGTCACTGTGAGCATACCCAATCATGGACTACTGTTGAGCATTTATGACTTTTCCTTGCTATTCCATTTATCTTAAAAATAGAAGTCCTCGAAGTACTCCGCCTCCGCTGTGCTCTCGATAGGTGAGGGAGAAATAGACTCATAACATTAACACATGTTACTATAATCACCCAACAATTATTTATATATATATTTTTGATAACGAGAAAATTCCGCCCCGTGTGGTTTTGTGGACTCAAGGATTGATGTTCGTGAACTCCAAGGTCAGGACTTGGCAGCTCCTACTTTCCGTATACCCGTATTGCCCTTACCCCACTTGACCAGAAAAACTCCGGATTTATACACCTCGAGGATTGCATGTAAATCAGGTAAATCCCCCCCAGGAATCGAACTCGGGACCTCTTGCTTTTAAGCAAGAGTTCTAACCGATCGACCCAACCGGAGTCCTCACAATTATTTATATCTTGTTGGCCTACTCGCATTGCACACAAATAAATTATAATTTTATTTCAGTTTCTTCTTTAAAATTAACATAAAAATATATTTTATATCTTGCTCATAAATTGATAATATCTCTTTGTATTATTCTAACATTTTTTCGTGAGATCTGTAAGTATAATTATCTTTATTTTATTTTATACTCAATAAAAATATTTTTTACTTATATTAATTAATTATTTAAAACTTTAAAAATTCCGTGCATCGCACGGGTGGCCATATGGTTAGGAAACTATGCGGTCGATTACATAATCGAGCTTGTAAACGAGCTCGAACTCGAGTTATCAAAACTCGAAATCAAACTTAAATTTTAATATTTAAATAAATTTTATTTTTTAACGAGTTCAATTTGAATTTTCAAATTCGAAATTAAATATAATATTAATATTTAAATAAATTTCATTTTTAAAAAAAATCAACTGCAGTCAAATAACAAAGAAACAATTGTTTTTTATTAAATGGCCTGAGATCTGCATGCTTTGTTGGTGGGGTGAAGGGTTTATTTCTAACCTTTCCCAGTCGGCCACACTTTGTGGTGACCGATATGGGACTAAACGAGGGATGGTCCAATAGAGAGTGTTCGGGGTGGGCATTGCCGGGAGTGGGCGGGGTGGCTTGGGTGAGCGGCTGGACGTCGGAGAATGCCACCGTGAGTACCACGGTGGCGTCCGGTACAGATAGGAAGCTCGGGGATCCAAGGAGGCGGCGGTGTCCGCCGGAAAAGCTGGCATCCGGCATCACCGCCGAAAAAGCGGGCCGCGCCATCAACAGAAGCTCCGCCAGTGGGAACCTCGAACGACCTCCGCCGCTGTCGCTGCCGCCGGCGCCGGGAGGAGCATTTGGCATTGGTCTGCCTGCGACGGTCCACAGAGGTGGTTCTTGGCCGGGCGGCCCGCCGGCCGACGCCCTGCGCAGGCAACCATTGCCATCGGGGAAGAAGAAGGCTTCGCGGTGCTGGGGAACCGCAGAAGATTTAGTATTATATATATACTTTTTTTCTCAATTTTATTCAAACTAATTTCACCTATATATCTTCCTTATTTGATTTGTGTATGTACCCCTAACTTATTTATATGTTATACTAAAGATTGTGTTTATATCTTATATATTAACTTTTACATTTCAATTCTTAACTTTTGTTTTTATTTATTACATCTCATTATGTCAAAGTAAATAAAGAATTTATATTATTTAGAAAATATCTAATAATTTAACTTATTTATAGCAAATATTTAAATGAGTTATTAACGAATATTTAGACAAGTTCTTAACGAGTATTTAATCGAGCTCTTAACGAGTTCTTAAACGAGCTGTTCACGAATATAATCGAGCCGAGCTCACATGTGTTCAGACTCAGCTCGTTTATGAACCGAGCTTTTTTTTTTGTTCAAACTTGACTCGCTAATTAAATAAACGAGCCGAACCGAGTTTTTGTCGAGTCAAATTTCAAACTATTTGTCGAACGTATCGGCTCTTTTACACCCCTAGGGGCGACAGACCGGACCGTTACCACCATAATGGGCCAAGAATGCCCCCTGCCTATTCCCAAGAAGCACTACGTAATTTCGTATGATTATGGGGGGCATTTTAATAGAGCACATGCGATATAACGGGCCGGCGTCGGCCAACAACCCCGGAGACCGGAATCTAGAGAAGAGCGGTGGGAGGCCATGGGGACCATAACCAACGGTCTCTTCTGTTCGGTGATCTCCCCGGCCACCGCGAAGCCTCTCGAGAAGGCTGGCTACGGCGGACGGTCCTCGTTGCTCTCCAGGAAGGCTACCTGCTTGCTCTCCGCCGGGTCCGCGAGATCTTGGAGGAAGAGTTCGATCCGCTCCAAGAAACCGGAGAGCAGAGTGGAAGAGGAGTTAAGCAGCGGCAGCTCCCGACCTCCGCCTCCGAGGACAAGGAGAGTGGAGGATTACAACACGGTGATGAAGAGGATGATGCGGAATCCCTACGAGTACCATCACGATCTTGGTGAGGATTGAGGAACGATAGGACACGGGATCGATCGCGTTTCTTCTTCTTTTCCCCTCTGTTGGTTATTTGCTTTCCTCATGCTGTTGTTGTTGATTTCTTGGAGCTGGGGGTCGCCGCCGAATGTTTTGCATTTGTTGATGTTCGTTTCATTCATGGACTGCTTGCTACGGTGCTTCCTGGATCATCGTGCCTACATTCCTTGTGCATTTCAATTTTCACAATACAGACCGATGATTCCACCTTGTCGTTGAGAGTTTTTCTCTATGTATATGCTGGATAGTTTTGTAGAGGAAAATTAGGAAAGAAGTATTTGGTGAGGAGAGAGTCGAGAGACTGGTTCCGGAGCTGTTAGTCCCACCGAGAACGCGTGCGCCACATGGACAGAAATTAACATATTTCGACGTGTTGATGAAAATCTGGAAGATTTATTGTTCCCTGGGGTAACGAGAAAAGATAGGAAGGGAAACAGTTTTTTAGTTGATAATCCAAGAAATGCAGGATAGAAGCGTCTAATTTGAGTGTATGCAGGGCATAACAACAAGCATCAAATACCCTTTTTTTGTTCAGTTCCTTCACTATCTCTTGGTTTTAGAAAGACATTTCGCCTCATAGAAAAATTTTCATTGGAAAAACTAGGTGTTTTTTCCAGATTATAGATGGTACTGAGATTTTATCTTTTCCTCTTGGTTTGTCTTCGACAATGTGCTAAGCTGAAAGTTGTGATTACTGACTGGCACCCGAGGGTGACAAGATTTCTGCCTCGTCTAGACTTTTTTGACTAGAGGTTGCTTGGCGTGTGCTGGATTGTTGTAAAACACTGTAAATAAACCGTAAAATGACATTCTTCTTATGTCTGGAATGCTGTAAATTGTTTTACAATATTTTCATTGCGGTTGGAGTGCCGTAGACTGCTGGGTTTCAAAATCGATTGACCTTTATGAGACTTTTTCCGACCAATATTGGTTTTCAGTCCAAAGCCATCAAAACAGGAGATTTTAGCGCTGGTGATACTAAACCACATGAGTTTTGAAACTTTTTTCAAAACGGATATTTTGCATTGTCTTTTGTCACACAAATAGCCCCTTAGCACAGGCTTTTCGTAAAGACACGGAATCTGCTCTTTCGGAAAAAAGCGCATCCGATCTTCATTGTACGTCTGAAATGATTGTCTGCGAAGTTCCTTCTCTTTTTCTTTTCTTTGTTTGTTTGTTTCTAATGTTTGAACACTCCTCTCAAGTTCCATCTTTTCCTTCTTCAATCCTCAGTTTACATGCAGCATTTAAACTGAACATGTTGGTTTCAGCTCAGGTCGCATCCCAATCTACAGTGGTTGTTACTATAGCTGTTATTGTTGTTCCCCTAATATTCTTGTTCATGACAAACAACCACTTTGATGTATTTCAGATACATAGAGTGTTTTTAGTTCATCGTTAATTCTTTGACCTACTTCTTTCAATTTCCTTCAGGCATGAACTATACCCTGATGACGAAGAACTTAATTGTGGGGTCCCAACCGCAGTCGCCTGAGGACATTGATCACTTGAAAAAAGAGGAGAACGTAGGCTACATACTCTGTCTGCAACAGGACAAAGATATAGAGTATTGGGGAATTGACATTGATGCTATTATAAGAAGATGTAAAGAAGTCGGGATACACCACATGAGAAAGCCTGTATGTCGATCTTTCCCTTAATTCCCTTACCATTGTTATTTGAGTGATGAATTAAAAGATGCTGATTGGCTTCATTTCCTTTTCACATAGTAATTGGACGTTATGTTGATAATATTAAAGCATGATGACGCATTCTGTAGATGGGTCAGACACTTATTGATTCACGGTCAAAATCAGATGTTTCTGAAATTAGTTGCAATTGATAGATATTGTGCTAACTTATGTAGAATAATGAGGCAATATTCATAAGAAAATAAGATGAAAATACATATAGACTTGCTCAAGTACACTTCCCGTTGTGTTTAATGTGTAGGTCATTTCTTATGGTCATCCTGATGCAAAACTCATGTACGTAGACTTGCTGAACCTTTCAGTTATTGTGATTTGAAATGGGTTACAGGTTGTTGACCGGTTTTTATCAACAAGGGATAGATGGCTATGATAACTTGATAACCTGAATGCATTTTAGCCTTTTGGTTGGGTTTCTGGACAGGTTTTATGAGCTGATTTCTTTGCAGTTTCAAGATTAGTGTTCTTCTAAGGTAGCAGCCACACCAATTTGAACCCCGCAAACAACACGTTTATCCAACAATTTAAGTGAGATTTAGACAATGTTTAAGTCCTTGGTGCAACAAATAATAAAATATATTCTATTTTCTTCCTTTTCATCCTCATTATCATAATAGGGTTTGTATCCTTGAAGAAAAATCCCAAGGGCATGCCATGTAACCTCTTAATTAGGAGTCACACTTGTTACCTCTAAGGCTTGATTGGACCCTCTTGCAAGGCTGCCAGATTTCCGAACCTTCGTGCATGAATAATTTTTGTGGCATATTTATGGTTTGTAATTATCAAGTTTTGCACTGGTTGTATCAAAGGCAAACACAATTTTGTAACAATTTTTTTACAACCTCTGTACCTATCTCATGCTCACAAGTCATATATCTATGGCTAAAACATGTTGATGTATCTGTGAGTTGTACTAATATCCATATTAGTGTCTGTAGCATCTGGTGACTACAGATCATCATATGGTCAAACCATGGTTTGCAGGATTGGAATCGGGAGGCGAATCGGGTTTCTCCTGATTCGTCCCAAATCGATGAATCAGATCGATTCTCATTATATTAGATATATAATACATCATATATATCATATTTATAATGTATAATATATATTACAATATGATATAATATTATTATATAAATGGGGCGAATTGGACCGAATCAATGGAATCGAGAATCGGGTGTTCCATGATTCGCTTTGATTCGCCCAAATATGGCCGATCTGATTCGCCATGGCAAACCATGGGTCAAACCATATGCTACTTCTGGAATGAAGGAATATGGTGAGGATAAATGTGGCATATGGAAGGGTTTTGTTTTCAAGAATGTGGGTATGTATATTGGAGAAATGAAGTTCATAAATATGTTTCTATTGTTTCATGCACCTATAAATGATATCACAAATCATGATGGAAGTGGTTTCCATGATGAACGCACTCTAGTCCACATTTACCTCACTAGGAAGGGCTTAAAGTTTTTTGGAAGAATGGAAATGAAGAGAGCTTGATTCTTCTGTAGCTTAAATCATAAGACTTTACAATGCAGTGTTTTAGCATAATGCCATCCCACCTTGAGTTGTGACTCCTATCATGTCAAAATGGATTTATCCTTTTGTCAAACAAACCTGTATGCCAATTAGTGGTTCTTTCTATATAAAAGTCCCTAAGAAGAGTTTTTTTAGCTTTTCTATTTTTTGTTCACCAAATAAACATTTACTACTTTGAATTTGTATTTCTAGTATGGTCCCATGAGACAGTTAAGAGAATCTGTGGTTAGAAAGTTAAAACCACATGTTTTAATATAACATTCCCGGTGTCAACTTGTTATAGTTGTTGGCGAAGCTCATGCGGAGAAAACTTTAGGTGTTTTGAAGAAAGAGTGGGCCTGAATAAATGTTAAGAGATATGACCAGATGGGCTCGAATTAAATTTTGTTCTAGATGGAAACTGGTCTCAAAATTTTAAAGATGAGACCAGCTAGAGGACCCATCAAATGTAGGTTCATTTTACTGAAAGACAGCTTGATCTGCTTGGGACCATTCTCCGATGCTATTTTGAATCCCAGCATCTTTCCGCTTTCTGATTCTTTATTTTCTGTTTCAGCATCTGCATGCTGTACATGAACAGAATGTTGGTTGCTTGCATATCTGAATCATGATCTTGACTTTTTCTTGTTTCTCTTATTGTATATTTTATTGTCTTTCCTTTTTTGAAATCTTTAGGCCAGGGATTTTGATCCAGATTCACTGCGAAATTGTCTGCCAGAAGCTGTCTCATCACTAGAATGGGCAATTTCTGAGGATAAAGGACGAGTATACATCCATTGCACTGCTGGACTGGGAAGAGCTCCTGCAGTGACAATTGCCTACCTGTTCTGGTTTCATGACATGGATGTAGGTGCACGTCTTTTCTGTCCTTTTATGTTGCCTTATTATCTACTTTCTACTGGAATTTCTATCCATTATGATCATTTATCAATATGTACGCAGTTGGTTTAGAAATTTCCCCACCGCTACTTAAAAGCATTTGCATTGGAGTCTAGAAAAATATTCATTTACTCTGCATAGTTACTTGCCTCAAGTTTTACGATGTCTCCACATATTTAGTTTTGAAGAGTGAAATTTTCTATTATTTATTACATTGTCAAACGGATATCTTGCATAGTTAGTTGTCATATGTGGTTTGTTCCATCGGACCGTGCCAATCCAGTAGAAAATGACAGATTACGTCCAAAAGCCCCTAGTTGGTTGGTGCTTTTGCTACTCAGAATTCCAACTCAGCTGCTGCTCCCAGAGTCTTCTGCAGCCCTCTGTGATCCTCCTGTTCTACATGCAGTTACATGAAGCCTACAACATGCTGACTTCCAAACGGCCTTGTGGTCCAAACAAGAAGGCTATTCGAGGTGCTACTTACGATCTGGCTAAGAATGATCCATGGAAGGAGCCGTTCGACGGTCTCCCAGAGCATGCATTTGCAAACATTGCGGATTGGGAAAGGAAGCTGATTCAAGAACGTGTTCGGGGCCTTCGTGGTAATTGAGGGTATTATGTCTCGAGAGGCGGCACAACAACCCTACACCTCCTCTCAGATTGAGAGCTTATTTACTTATACCTGATCCATTTTTATTGTTCATGCTGCAATAATGCATGCAAATCTATTCTTGAGTATAAGTGCGGCACCTATAAAAAGAGAAGAGGGAGTCCAGTAGCAAGTGAGTGAGATCGATAAGTTAAGAGAAGGGAGTTGAAGAGAGAAGAGAGTACAAAGAAGTTTATATGAGAGAGAGAGAGAGAGTCCAACGGGAAAGAGAGGTGAAAAAGAGAGAGGGTCCCAGTTAGAAGAGGGAGAATCCAACTCTCAAAAAGTGACGAAAATGAGATAAATTTACTTTTATATAATAGTATACATTTGAACCGGCCAGAAAAAAGTCAGTGTCTTCAATAATAGGTCTGAAAAGGCAGACGTGATGGACCTTTTTTTTGGGGCGGTGGTGGTGATGGACTTATTAATGGACCCATATGATTTTTTTTTTTTACTAATTTTGTACCGTCCAAGATAGCATTCAAATCAGCTCACGTGATGCGTTTTTTCAAATAAAAAAATACTTTTGCCACACCAACAGGCAGTTTGCAGTAGCTCCACTGCTGCACCCGACGGTGCATCAAATAAAACTCATCCAAACATCTTCTCGGAGTAAACTATTGACAAGACCCCAGAAGCAGTGTTTCATGACTCGTCATATATATACCAAAGACAAGCAAGGCAGTTAATCTTCTGTATACATTAAATAAGGTTGAAGGTCAAATTTTGATTGGGAGGAAGTTTATAAAGAATTTTTAAGAACATTATAATACACTAATTTTCCAACACAAAAAAAAAAAGTTTCATTCCACACGACCAGACATCCTCCAGCATGTTAAGCAACACGTTCTCCCAAACATGACCGCTGCACTTAAATTACTACCCACCTTGTGTGTTCAATCAGGACACTCCAGTAAGTATAATAAGATTAGGAGAAAAGTTTAGAGTACTTTTTTACTGTACTTAAGTGTAATATGACTAGACACTAATTTATGTGTCACTTAATAATTGAGTTGTTACTTTATCACTTTTCATGTGATGGGTGCCATATAAATTTAATATCTAGTCATATTATAATTAAGTATAATAAAAAAATATACTAAACATTTCTCTAAAATCAGATATAAGAAATGGGACTCAATTGCAGCTGTGTATTTTCGTCTGATGACTATTCTGATTAACCTTTGGGCTTTATTTTCGTTCACAGAACTTTGTTCTCTCAAGTTTAATCATAAAAGAACATGTTTAAGAGTAATATCTACACAATGATTAGACATACACCACCTCTCTCTTTCAACTACATATTGGACTCTTATTGAACTCGAATAAAATTCTTTAAATAATGTGTTTATGATTATATACACCACCTCTCTCTCTCTCTCTCTCAACCACTGTGTACTTTTATTGAAATCGAGTATCGGATCATAAAATTCTTGAATAAATTAATTAAGAGTCTTTATTAGATGTTTGACTTATTTTTTAATCTCTAACGGAGTTTAACTTGTTACAGTAAGTGTCATCCTCTGTTACAGTATATGTTAAGTCTTATTATAATAAAGACCTCTTTATTACAGTGGGGGACTCCTAATTAATTTACCCTAAAAAAATTTTAACTGTCTTAAGAGTAAAAATAATAATTAAACTATTATTACTTGTAACTTCTTATTACCAGTTATGTTATAACTAAATATTTTTTGTTTATTCATTTTTGCTATAAATAAACTTGTTTCATAATTGTTTTTTGGACGGTTAGACTTTCTTTCAAAATTGTGTGTTGGTGTTTGAGTTTTGGATTTTTTGGTAGATTTTATTTATTTTATGATTTTTTTAGTTTGTTATTACAAGTTTATCTCCCATCATTTTTAGGTCTTTGTTTTCTTCGAATTTTTTATTTCTCTTTCTTATGATCTTAGTTTGAATTTTATTTCTCATATTTTAGCTATTTAGTTTTAAAAGGTAAAAAACTAAACTCATTTGTAGTCCCTAAAAAAAAGACATGTTTCAAAGGAAAATTAAGTTTCTGATACTAAAAACTAAACGTATAATTTTTTTAATTACAAAATTTTCTCCTAAAGTTGTTTGGTGACAATTAATATAGAAAATCCTAACACACTTTAGCGATCACAAAAAAATACACCGAATATTTTTTTCATGTGCACTCTTCATGTAACTTATATAGAATTAAGCTATTACTTTTTTGTTTGCTTTAGGTAAATAACTTTTTATTTTAAGTTTTTTTCTTATTTTTTATTTTTATGGCACATGTAAAGTGAATGTAGTGCATATTATATAAAGTCAAGGTTATATGTCTTTATTTGCATTACACAAATATATTTTAATTCTAAATTGAACTTTATTTTATGTGCTTAAAAATAAGAAAATTTTCTTTATTTTATGTGCTTAAAACTAAGAAAGTTAACTCAGAATGTAGATCGAGAATATTAGTATATATACTTGTTACGGGTCGTCATTTGGCCGCTCGACTCAGTAGTAGGATGAGTTTTCACTCGGCTAACCGGCGCAGGGGGTGTCTCAATTGACCTTGCTGAGGCAGGGGCATTCGGCATTAGGTTGGCTCCCGATGGCCCAGCCGGGCGAGCTCTGCTGACCGAGTCGCTGCACAGGAAAGCAATGAGAGCTCGTACGGCTAAATCCTCTAGCGCGTCGAATGGCTGCGGAGGAAAGTCAGAACGCGGGAGGGGCCCGAAGGCCACGGACCACGTCTTCTAACCACTCCCGCACGACGAATATGGAAGCCCCGTTAATGGTAAGACAGCTTGAGGATCGTGATCGCAAGTTACCCGCAATTAGCGCCACGAAATCAGTCAACGGGAATCTCGGACGAACCCCGGAGCACGACTTCAACCCACTTACTGTAAACCGCACTAACAGAGCCACTATAAAAGGGGGAGGCATCTCTCACAATGGAGGTATGCAAATTCTGATGTAAAAATCTTGTCTTTTCGTTCTACCGACTCTGAGTTGAGCGTCGGAGCCTTCCCCCACTGAGGTCACTCGGTGGTCTTGCAGGTACAGCACTCGATGACGGACGCTCGCGATCGGCTCGTCTTTCCTTGGGGGTTACTCGGCTAAGGTAGAGCTCATTACTCTAGCAGTAGTATTTTGGTGCCGTCTACGGGAATCTGAACAAAAAGCTTGCTTTCATGGCTCTCAAGGGAAAGATCGCGGCACGCTCGTCCGAAGAAGAAGTCATCCCCTCGACCAAAGTCGCGGAGCTCGCCGGAGGGGGCTCTGGTACTGGGGAGCAAGGATCCAACACCTCTACCCGCCTTGACCGCATCAAAGCTCTAGTGGCGGGACTCCACGAGGTGTTGGCCCGATTGGAGCGGAGGCAATAGGTTGTGGCGGTGCAAGGTGGGGTAGCGGGGCGCTCAATTATCCCCGAGTCGGGCCTCGGCGGCGCAGAGGGAGCAGAAGATCGCGCCGCTCCTCCAGCAGCGTCGGTAAGCCACGTCAACATATAGGCGGCGGTCCTGGAGGTACCCGCGCCTGCCCCCCAAGTCCCTGTGGCGGTTTCGGTAGTCCTTGCCGTGGCAACGGACCTCGGTACCACCAAGGCGACGGAGGTCGATCACGTTACGGCCGAGTCGACACCGGTGGCTACGAGCATCTTGTCGGTGGAGCCTGGATGGAGGAGCGACATCCAAGAGATGAATAGGAAGATTGAGGCACTGCAGTGAGGGACTCGGGTTCCCTCGGTGATGACGTTACTCTCAACTTCTCCGTTCACCGAGGAGATAACCTCAGCACAAGTGCCTATGAAGCTGCAATTACCGAAATTCGGCGATATAACGGAACCACTAACCCTGTCCACCACCTTGATAATTTCCAGGGTTAGATTGAGATGGTGAATCTCTCGGACGCACTGAAGTGCCGAGCTTTCATGTCAACCCTGGACGATGTGGTATTGCAATGGTTCAAGACGTTGCCGGCACGATCGGTGACGAACTTCCACGACTTCGCCCAGCAGTTCCTGGACCACTTTTTCAACACTGTGCGGCATTCCTTATGCACTGATGACCTACGGCACGTGGCTCAGAGAAACGGCGAGCTCTTCCACGACTATGCCAAGAGGTTTCATATGGAGGCTATGAAGTTGATCGACCTCGACCTACGAACGGCCGTCAACATCTTGACGAGAGTCTGCACCAACACACAGTTCGTCTCGTCCGTCACCAAGAAACTGCCTATGAGTCTCTCCGATTTACTCTCCCGCATACAGAAGTACGCGAGGCTAGAATCCACCCTCGGTGCGGTGGGAAAGTTAGGGCGCTCGTCCGAGTCGGGGTCGTCCAGCAAAGCTTTGCGCGGAGCCGAACAACGCTACTCTGGTCTTAAGAAGATGGGGTATGCGCTCGTGATGGCTGCGCGATGACTCCGACCCTACTTCCAAGCGCACCGAATCGTCGTCCTGACCGATGCACCAATCAAGCAAGTGTTCAGCCGACCCGAGGCCTAAGGAAGGATGGCCAGGTGGGCCGTCGAGCTCGGAGAATTCAACATATCGTACAGGCCTCGGGTCTCCATCAAAGCTCAAGCCCTGGCCGACTTCATCTCTGAGGGCACGGCGAGGCCACTAGAGCTGGAGGAAGCCATTGGGCGATGGCTAGTACATGGACGGAGCGTCCAATTCCCAAGGTAGCGGAGCTGGCATCGTCCTGCAATCTCCGGACGGTCCCGTCCTAAGGTATGTGATTCGGTTCGGCTTCCCCGCCTCCAATAACATGGCAGAATACGAAGTTGTCATCTCAGGACTCAAGATGGCCAAGACCCTAGAAGCGACGAGAGTCCGAGTCCACAGTGACTCCCAGCTGGTCGTCAGCCAAGTCTCAAAGGAGTTCGAGGCCAGAGAGGAAAAGCTCATTTCTTACATGACCGAGGTCCGAAGAATGATGGACGACTTCGAAGAAGCAGAACTGTTGAAGATTCCCAGAGCCGACAACTCACTGGCCGATGCGCTATCCAAGTATGCTATCATCTCAGAAACCTTTCGAGAACCCTCCACATTCGTAGAGGAACTCAACAAGCCTTCAGTCAGAGCTACGGAGGTTATGTGCACCGATGCCGAGCCAACGTGGATGACCCCAATCGTTGGGTATATCTGGGATGGGCAGCTCCCGAGTAACAATGAGGAGGCCCTAAAGGTAAGAAGATGTGCATCAAGGTTCTTTATGATCGGAGATGACCTCAACAGGAAGGGCTTCAGCTTCCCGTATCTGCGGTGCGTCGACCTAAGTCAAGTGGGAGAAATCGTCGCCGAGGTGCATGAGGGTACATGCGGGAGCCACACAGGACCACGATCCCTAGTCCGAAGGGTGGTTTGGCAAGGGTATTGGTGGCCTACCATGTTGAAGGATGCTGAAGAATACGTGTGAAGATGCCCGCAATGCCAACTCTTCAGCAAAGTAGACCGGCGACCACCAGCTAGTCTTCAGCCACTCACCGCCCCATGGTCGTTTGCGCAGTGGGGGATGGACATCCTCGGCCCATTTCCACTAGCCTCGGGCCAGTGGAAGTTCCTTATTGTCGCGGCGACTACTTCACCAAGTGGGTGGAAGCTGAGCCTCTGGCGAAGATCACTGACTCCAACGCATGGGGATTCGTCTGGAAAAGTCTATCTACAGGTTCGGCCTCCCTTGAATGATCATCACCGATAACGGAAAGCAGTTCGACAACGCCAGGTTTCATTGCAATTGCGCGGAGTTCGGAATCAACCACCGTTTCACCTCGGTAGCCCACCTCAAGCCAATGGGCAGGCCGAGGTGACCAACCGAACACTCCTCAATGGGCTGAAGAAGAGACTGGACGACCATAAAGGCCGATGGGTCGAGGAACTCCCCCACGTCTTATGGGCATATCGAGAAACTCCCCGCGAAGCCACTCAAGAATCCCCTTTCGCACTAGCCTTTTGCATGGAAGCGGTTACACCAGTGGAACTGCTCGTGCCATCGGGACGAGTCCTGGGTTAGATCACGAGGAAAACGACCATTCGTACGAGCCGAGTTGGACCTAGTAGAAGAGCAACGGGACAAGGTGGCACTAAAGATGGAAGTCTACCACCAGAAGATGAAGAGAAGATTCAACAAGGCTGTGAGGCCTCGCCGCTTCGGAATGGGAAGCCTCATCCTCCGGAAGCTCGCCATCTCAGATCCAAGATCGGCGGTAGGAAAGTTGTCGCCAACTTGGGAGGGACCTTACCGCGTGATCAAGGACTTAGGACATGGGGCCTGTTACTGCTAGAGTAACGAGCTCGGCCTTAGCCGAGTAACCCCCAAGGAAAGACGAACCGATCGCGAGCGCCCGTCGCCGAGTGTTGTACCTGCAAGACCACCGAGTGACCTCGGTGAGGGAAGGCTCTGACGCTCAAGTCAGAGTCGGTAGAACGAAAAGACAAGGTTTTTGCATCAGAAATTGCATACCTCCATTGTGAGAGATGCCTCCCCCTTTTATAGTGGCTCCGTCAGTGCAGTTTACGGTAAGTGGGCTGAAGTCGTGCTCTGGGGTTCGTCCGAGATTCCTATTGACTGATTTCGTGGCGCTAATTGCGGGTAACTTGCGATCATGATCCACAAGCTATCTTACCATTAACGGGGCTTCCATAATCGTCGTGCGGGAGTGGTTAGAGGACGTGGTCCGTGGCCTTCGGGCCCCTCCCGCGTTCTGACTTTCCTCCACAGCCATTCGACGCGCCAGAGGATTTAGTCGTACAAGCTCTCATTGCTTTCCTGTGCAGCGATTCGGTCAGCAGAGCTCGCCCGGCTGGGCCATCAGGAGCCAACCTAATGCCGAATGCCCCTGCCTCAGCAAGGTCGACTGAGACACCCCCTGTGCCGGTTAGCCGAGTGAAAACTCATCCTACTACTGAGTCGAGCGGCCGAATGACGACCCATAACAGGGCCTATCGCCTGGCAAACCTGAACGGCTTGACGATTCTGAGAACGTGGAACACCGAGCATCTTAAATGTTATTATCCTTGAAATGAAGAATACATAAGAGATGTTTGATCACTCGTCTTTCAGGCCTTTCGGCCCTTAGAGCTTTTACGCGAGGTCGCTTCGGCACTCCGAGCTCCCTCTACGAGTTCGCTCCGGCACTCATCTTTCGGGCCTTTCGGCCCTTAGAGCTCTTACGCGAGGTCGCTTCGGCACTCCAAGATCCATTTACGAGTTCGCTCTGGCACTCGTCTTTTAGGCTTTTCGGCCTTAGAGCTCTTACGCGAGGTCTCTTCGGCACTCCGAGCTTCCTCTATGAGTTTGCTCCGGCACTCATCTTTCGGGCCTTTCGGCCCTTAGAGCTCTTACGCGAGGTCGCTTCGGCACTCCGAGCTCCCTTTAAGAGTTCACTCTGGCACTTGTCTTTCGGGCCTTTCGGCCCTTAGAGCTCTTACGCGAGGTCGCTTCGGCACTCCGAGCTCCCTCTACGAGTTCGCTCTGGCACTCGTCTTTCGGGCCTTTTGGCCCTTAGAACTCTTGTGCGAGATCGCTTCGGCACTCTGAGCTCCATCTACGAGTTCGCTCCAGCACTCGTCTTTCTGGCCTTTCGGCCCTTAGAGCTCTTATGCGAGGTCGCTTTAGCACTCCGAGCTCCGTCTACGAGTTCGCTCCGGCACTCGTCTTTCGGGCCTTTCGGCCCTTAGAGCTCTTATGCGAGGTCGCTTCGGCACTCTGAGCTCCGTCTACGAGTTTGCTCAGGCACTCGCTTCTCAGGCCTTTCGGCCCTTAGAGCTCTTGCGCGAGGTCACTTCGGCACTCCGAGCTCCGTCTACAAGTCTGCTCTGGCACTCGTCTCTCAGGCCTTTTGGCCCATAGCGCTTTCGCGCGGAGACTATTCGGCACTCCGAACTCCAGCTGCGAAGCCATTTCCACACTCATATCTCAAACCACCAACCCGGAGCCTTAGGATGGGATCGTCCTTACGTCCTAAAAATCTAAGTATTTCGAATCGGCGAGCCAAAGACTAACGAAGTCACGACACTAGAACGTTCCAATAATCGATACCCTTAGCCTAGCGCGACTCGCATTATATGCTAGTAGGTCACAACATGGCAGGAACACGGTTCTATCAAAAAAACAGAAGGATATATTCAATGCGGACAGAGGGCCAAAAAGAAGAGAAGTACAAAGAGGGCTAAGGCCCTGTGGCTGGAGGGGCCGAGGCTGAGGTCCCCGCATCGGAGGTGGCAGCAGCAGCTGGCGCAGCTTCCTCGTCGGCCTCGTCGTCGTCGTCACCCGGGGGCTGCACCGACGACAAGTCCAAGTTGGGGAAGGCCTTGCCAACAGCCGACAAGCAATGCTTATAGCCGTCCACAAACATGCCAGTTATCTGGTCAAGGTGCACCTCGGATTTGGTGTACTCGGGTCACAGCCTTCTGACACTCTTCGGAGAGGACCTGAGCCATGCTCGTCTTCGTCTTCTTGTGGGCCGCCACCTCAGCCTCCCGAGCCGCCTTCTCCTCGGCCAGCGATGCCTTGAGCTCCTCCACCAACTTCACAAAGGCAGTGGCCCGCTCCTCCGATTGCTTGGCCCGAGCAGCCGCAGCAGCGATCGAGCCTTCAAGGGAGGTACTCTTCTTCCTGAGGTCAGCAACCTCCCTCTCTAAAGAACGTACGTGACTTTCGGCCGACGTGCGAACTTGGTCCGTCTGTCGGTGGAGCGTCACGAGCACGTCTAGCTACTGCTGGAGGCCCCAGAACGCCTCCTCGAGGAGGTCGGTGGTGTTCATCGAGGCCGCCTGGGAAGTGACGTCCGCCGGAGCAGACGACTGACCCCACTCCAAAGGGCTCGGCCCTGAAGACGGAGTCGAGTGAGCGACGGCGTGACTCGGCGGAGGAGGAATAGCACTCAACGAACCGCCCTCATGCCGAGGTCGCTTCGACGTCTTCTCCACCTCCCTGGTGGCGGAGGCCGAAGGTGGAGCCACCACAGCCGAAGGGACGGGGGGCTCAATGATCTGAACATCGACCTCCTCGGCAGGACGCTTCTCTCGGGGTGCCTTCTTCTTCCCCCGACCAGCAGCGAAACGCTGGGCAGCAAGGGATCGATAATCCGCCAGTTCGGCCATGGTTGTCGAAAGGCGAAATAGCAATTAGTCGAGTATGATAAAATAAAGCAGCAAAAGAAGCCTCCCTAGAACAGACGCCAGACCTATGTCGGCCCGCCGAATTAACTCAAACAGGTTGGCTGAAGGCTCTCGCAAGTCCGGTACTGACACCGCCTGCAGTGAGTCAAAGTCCGAGAGCTCGGCACCGCTCATGTCCGCAGATGGCCGGAACGCCTCGTCCTGGGGATTGATGGCTGACCAGGTGGTCAGGAACTCCCACCCATCTGAGCTGTGGATAAAGCAAAAACTCCTCTTCCATGATGGATAGAGGAAGGGAAACGACCAAGGAAATGGCAACCAGTTCGAGCCGAGATGAACAACCAGTCGCCCGAGACATTAAGGGAAAAGCAGTGGAAGAAAAGGCGAATGTTGGGCCGAACCTTAGCCATGGCACAGGCCACCAAAAAACCGACAGCCGACCTCCAAGAATTTTGGGCCAACTGGGAAGGGGCGACTTCTAAGTACCACAGAAGGTGGACCAAGAAAGAGTGAAGAGGATATCGGAAGCCAGCTTTCACCGACTCCGAGTACAAGCAGAACCCATTCTCCATCGAGTAATGGGCTCGAAGACTATCTGAGGCATATACCTTGAAGTCAGGAGGAAAGGCGATCCCGGGATGCCTGGTGATCCCATCAACAGTCGCCTGATCTATCTCTGTGACGGCATCATCCACGGAGTCAGCCGCCTTGCGAACGCCAGAAGACGGAGCAAATGAAACCTTGGGCACGTACGTCCCAAGGGTAACTACCGGTGTAGCCTCATCCCCCTCCGCCGCCGGCTTGGCATCAGAGGGAGCCGCAGGGGTGGAAGGCAAACGAGAAGAAGGAGGGTGAATCAAGGTCCCCTCAGAAGGAGAGTACCCTGTGGAAGAAGCAGAAGGAGACGGGAAGAAGAAGGTGAGCCCATGGCTTACCTCCGAGGAAGAAGGAATCAAACGAGGACCGTCGACTAGGAGCTTGGTGAAGATCGCTCGTTCACACACTCCGCTACGACTTAGGAACTCGGCCTCGACATGTCACGAATCTCGCACACGAAGGGTCCTGTTTTCTGACCCTAGCGGCGGTATTTATAAGGCCCAGAAACCATCTTGATCCGACGGACATCCGTTAGGGCCATTATCGGAGCGCCGCAATTCGTCCACATGTCGCCTCTCCAATAGCCAACGGGCCGTGAACGCGGATCGCGATCGTAGGAAGGCGGACAGAAGACGGGACGTCGATGGGAACGGCCATCGCTTCAGAGACCGCCATTATTGCAGACGGAAGTCGAATCGGCGCGCCGTTCAGAGCAAAAGTCACATCTGTCTGATAGCTACAGTCTTTTCGTAATCATAACGGCGCACAGCACGATCGGTGAAAAGGTGTACGGTGGCATATGAACATTGGCATTTTTTCCTCAGCTCGCCGCCACGATCTAAGCAAAAGCTGGGGGGCTAGTGTTACGGGTCGTCATTCGGCCGCTCGGCTCAGTAGTAGGACGAGTTTTCACTCGGCTAACCGGTGCAGGGGGTGTCTCAGTCGACCTTGCTGAGGCAGGGGCATTCGGCATTGGGTTGGCTCCCGATGGCCTAGCCGGGCGAGCTCTGCTGACCGAGTCGTTGCACAGGAAAGCAATGAGAGCTCGTACGACTAAATCCTCTGGCGCGTCGAATGGCAGCAGAGGAAAGTCAGAACACGGGAGGGGCCCGAAGGCCACAGACCACGTCCTCTAACCACTCCCGCACGATGATTATGGAAGCCCCGTTAATGGTAAGACAGCTTGAGGATCGTGATCGCAAGTTACCCGCAATTAGCGCCACGAAATCAGTCAACAGGAATCTCGAACGAACCTCAGAGCACGACTTCAACCCACTTACCGTAAACCGCACTGACGGAGCCACTATAAAAGGGGGAGGCATCTCTCACAACGGAGGTATGCAAATTCTGATGCAAAAACCTTGTCTTTTCGTTCTACCGACTCTGACTTGAGTGTTGGAGCCTTCCCCCACCGAGGTCACTCGGTGGTCTTGCAGGTACAACACTCGGCGACGAGCGCTCGCGATCGGCTCGTCTTTCCTTGGGGGTTACTCGGCTAAGGCCGAGCTCATTACTCTAGTAGTAACAATACTATTTACCAATATTTTAAAAAATAGGTTAAGGATCAAGTTAATTTAATCTTTTTTAGTTTTAATTTTTTTCCTCTCCGAGTTCAAGTTAGCAAATAGATTTTAGAGTTTACATTCAAGTGAAAGGACAATTCAGTTTTCATTCTATTGCATGAAAGATTCTATTTTCTTTTATAAAAATAAATAGTTCAGTTACATATGCATGGTTACGATCGCATAAAATCTAAACATATAGGATTAAATATGCATGCTTATGATCACAATAAAATAACTTACACATGGCGAAATGGACATAACTTACTTAAAAACTTTAATTTATATTATTAAAAAATAAGACTTTTATGTTATGTTTTTTCTATCTTATATAATTCATTTAACAACATTTAAATAAAAAGAATTAGATATAGTATTTCAAATAGTTTTTTTTTTCAAACTTAATTAGGACATTAGGACTCTTGGTTAGTCTTTAGGATTTTATCTCACCAAATAAATATAAGAATTATAAGGGGGACATCCTGTCATATCATACACTTTAGATAGATACATGTCAAAGAGAAAAGCCAATTAACCATCCCCACAACTTAAGTCTTATAAAAGTGTATGTATGATAGATCAAATCTTTCAAATATAAAGTTACTTTGATACTTGTACTTCTAACATTTTCAATTTGTTAAGTCTTTTTGTAGTTCTAGAAACTTATATATATATATATATATATTATATATATATATATATATTATATATATATATATATATATATATATACCCTTTTGTAAATTAGGTTGTTCATTGTCATCTATTATTTGTAACCTAATTGTTCAATGGCTCTATATAGATGTCATTTATGGTCAAAATTTTCTCACTTAAACAAATATATTTATCATATTTATTAGTTTCAAGCTCACTTTTAATCATATATATGTAGACACATTAAATGTAAAAAACAATGTAAAAGTTTCTATTTTGCCTGATTTTCCTCTCTCTCTCTCATACACCTTCTACTTGTAAGAATAAAATATACTGATCCATAACTAAAGTACTGATCATTACTTAACAACTAGACCATTATAAAGTTATTTTAGTATTATTTTTTCTTGAAATTCTTCCTATTTAGTCCAAGTACATTTTGAGCTTTAAGGAAATTAAACAAAATTTGTGTCATATACCTTTTTATATATAGGCAATTCTATTTTATCTATAATTTATAACCAATGATATAATAGATTCTATTTAGATGTCGTTTATAATCTATCATACATATAATTAAAACAAGTATATTTTCATATTATTTATTTTCAAAAAAAATTACTTGGGCGACATGCTTTTCATTATTATATATAGCTACATTAAAAATAAGAATCATAAATGGTTATTTGTTCTATATATGTTTTGTATCTTTAGATGAAATTTTTGATTTCAGTCTATACTTTAGTTATATATGCATGTTTAGAAGTGTAATTTAAATTCAGATCTTTAACAAAATAATCACATATAGATAGTTTTTTCCTATTTTATGATCTATTTGTTAGATTGTGTTTGAAAATACTGATGAATTGAATAATAAATCTGAGATTACATCTTAATTATATAGTGCAGACGTCATAATAGACATAAATTATTATTTAACCAATGGATAACAAATTAACTACGTGCCTAAACTATCAATTCTTTTGAGGATTTAATTTATATATATATATATTAAGATATTTTAAAATAACTCAAGATATATAATATAATAAAATAAGAGATATGATATAAAAGTAGAATCATCATTATGATGTTTAATATTACATAGTAAATGATAAAAATAATAAAATAAAACATGTTTGAATATAAATATGCAGCAAAAATAATATGATTTATTTTTTAATTAATTTATATTTATTAAATACTACTAAAGTCGGTATCAACAATGCAAATTTATTTTAGAAGATGTTACATAATAATGAATGATTATTTTAACACATACACACACAAGAATATGTGTACTTATTATTCATTTTTATTTTTATATATTCTCACAATATATATATATATATATTAAATATGTTCACAATGAAAATATTAAAAGTTTTAAAATATTTTATACGACACACAGGCATCATCTCATATTGTTAATTTAAACTCAAAATTTATACAAAATCTTTGTCATCTTTGGCTAAAATACTGAAAAACACATGACCCGCAATAACACATTTGCTTAACTAGTATTAAAGTATGCACACACATTCCTCGTACCGAATTGAAGGCTGTACTTTTTTAGGAGAGAAACAGTTTTGTGATGTCAATTGATAATACATTAAAATAACATCACCATTAAAAATGTGCCACATCAGTAATTGAAATAAGAAAGTTAAAACACCTCATAAATGATGAGATTGTGATGTATTTTAATTGGTGTGTTATTTTAATGTGTTATCAAATGATGTTATTAAACTATTTTTCTTTTTATGATGGTTTTACAGTAGGTCAGTCTTTGTCCTCAAGAACAAGATTGATGTGTCTACATTTTCATGGATCAGGGAAAAGGAAATTTTAAGGTGGGCTGATGTAGGGTGAGAGAATGTAGACTGAGTTGGATTATAAGAAAATAATTTAATTAATTAACAAGTACTGAAAGTATGATATTTGTTAGACTCGGAACTAATAAAATTTATTTTTTTACAATTCATCTTAATTTTTGTTATAATATCTTTTTTATAATAAATATTTTTCATGTGTAAATAGGGTATAAGTGAGAGATTAAACGTGATTAATTTTGCCGCAAATTGCTGTCTGTTGGGAATGCCATTGAGTGCTAACGTCTCAAAGCAAGTCATCCAGCTAAAAATGTTAATAAACGATGAATAAATTGAAACTAAGGACAATCATTGGAAGATTCCTGTATAACGCAATGTTGAATTGTACTGCATGCCGGCATATTTCGTACGGCGCATCGCTACCAAAACCCAGCACTATTTTTGGCTTTAATGTAGTTTTTCCCTTTATTGTACCAATTAAATAAAAATCACTTTTTATAATGCATCCTATTCACTGTTTGTATGTGAATACTTTGAAATATTCATAACTTTCACTTTAACTAGTCCCTTTCAGGCTTTTATGAATAAACATAAATATCTATATTTAGGGATTTACTAAGAAGAATTGTGTAACATGACCACCAGAGAATAATTAGGTCACTCCCATCTAATTATCCTCATTAGTTAACGCTAACTAATCCCTTTCATACACGTAGGACAAACCACCTAAAAGGGGACTTGTCTCCATTTTGGTAATGTTTTGTCAGAAGCATAAAACTTAAGACTTCAGAATCGAAGTAACCAGATCCTACAACTAACACGGTGTATCAAAGAAGGATACAGTCATGTTAGTCACTTGATCACCTGAACTGATCCCATTAGAGAGACCTACAAAGAACATCCATGGGGAAGAGCTGGGTTTCTGTAAGTCCCATCACATTAGTTATTGCGAAGTGAAAAAGAAATTCTTTTATAGCAATTATGGACATAAGTCATCCTAGTCCTCGAGTTCTTAACAAATTCTATCCTGTGTGTGTATGTGATGCAGATGCCTCCAAACCACAGCATAATTACAGTCAAATACATCAGTCTTTTCACCATCTGTGTGTATGTGTAAAATGCAGATGCTTCCAACACCAGATGTGGCAAACATCAGTCTCTCTCACCGTGCTTTGCCGGCAGAAGCTAGTGCACAAAAATTATCCGTCTCCATGGTACATCGGTGTAAGAAGTTCATGTAACGGGACCAGACTGAAGCTTCGAAAGTTGCACCTGCCGCCGTCCCAAATGAAAGGCCGTGGCTAGCCACACAAAACAAAGCTGGAAAACACAAGAAAACGAGAATTTATCTCGGAAGATGATGTATAACGCTGTCCATTCAAACTTGAGTGGACTGCCCATTTCAATGCCTATCTATGCTAAAAAGTCATACAAAATGAGATCGGAAAGAGAGACGTACAGGTAATATGTAGAGAGAGATGACTGATGTGTTATCGTTAACCGTGCTGAAAAGTAACTTATATATACCCGCAGCTGTGCATCTCCAAGCCTTTGAACAATAACATCGATACAGACCTGTCGCAAAATTTTATTTTCACACTTGTATGCATTTAATCAATTTTGTATCAAATATAGAACCACCACATCTGTGGGCAAGGATTTTCTAAGAACATGCTAGTAAACAATCCTTCGCCCTGAACACTGACCATAAATATTCCCCGTTTGCCTTAAGAGTAGTGGCACTAGTTTGTTTGTTTTGTTTTAAACACATTGTTTGGAGAGTCCATAGGTAATAAAAGGATGCTTCACCTTGGCCTGTATTTCTCTTCTAGTGAAACAACAGTAAATAGCAGTTCCCTCCCAGGTCTTGTTACTACATACGTGACCACCTGCAACATAATTAAAGGCTGAACGTCAGCAGCCCCAGATAGATGATTTTAACAATGCCAAATTTTACATAGAAAAGCTGTAAATATCACAAAAATACATGCATGATGGGGAGGTTTGAAGTGCATACTAAGAACATGTAGGAAATTAATTATCAAAAGCAGCAATGGCTTTCAAAGCTCAAAATCAATCCAACCAAAATTCAGTGTGCCGGGGGACAAAGAATAAAAGATTTCATAATGAAGGATGACAGACATCCACAACCTTTCAAATAGAGTAGAACACTAAAGACAACTAGATATGAGATTTCCAAGAAGCTTAGTTTTTCTTTCGATAGGTAATGTGGGGGCAGGGATTTGAACCTTGGTTCTAAAAGGTGTACATTAGAGGGTCTTAAGCACTGAGTCACTCCTTGGTATCATCTTCCAATAAAATAAAAGTAAAAGAAAACTGATATTATCATCAAAAGATTGGTGTCCACCAAGATGAATATCATTCAGAAGATTGATGTCCATGAAGAACAATCTCACACCAAACAAACCTTTCTGAGAACCTCAGAGGCAGCTACAGCAATCCACGTTGGCCATACAGCCAGAGCAACCAAGTTTGAAAATGCAACTATTGGGGCTGCACATATGGCTGCAGTTATTCCAGCAAATGTGAGAATACGACCCTGTACTGGAAAAGTGCAGTAATGAGCACTAAGCAAGAAGTAAAATAAATTATTCTGGGGAAAAACCCAGCAAAATGTTAGTTCATTCTACTAATAAGTATCATTCTTTAAAAGCAAGTTAGACAACAATAAGTATTCAACTTTCCAACAAAACTCAGAGGAGTTTTTCAGATGCTTAAATCATACCGTTAAAGTTAGTTGCCCGATGAGGATAAAGATAGCAATGAGGCTGTTGATTTCGGCAAACAGTCTTCTCCTTTCCATGGAACTTGATACAGTTGAAGCAATAATAGTGACTTTCTGTCATCACAGAAGATAGAATGCATGAGAGAGTGGATATGACAAAAATCTTCCCTGTGAAGGGGGTGCCTCAAAACTAGCAGAAATTCAGAAAATAAGGTTAAGTGTCTAAATAAGAACGACTGCTACAGCTACGATACTGCCGCTCCACTTTCCAAATCCATGAGGGGAGGAGGGGTCACCAAAGACACAGGGTACTTTTAGAAAACAGAAATTGATAAAAGATTATGAAAGGAAAAAAAAAAAAACATTTAATAGAATCTCCTCATATGATGTATTGCTTGGACTTTACATCTCCAACCTCCCAGCATACCTTACAGAGGCCCATTGCAGGTTATAAATATTCTCCACAATTCTTTATAGCCTTCTCCATTTTTAAGGTGGTAGAAGAATCTCCACTCTACACCAACTGGTCATACCATCTTTATTTGCAAAAAATTGGTGATACCAACTATATACTTTGTCAAAAACGAAAAAGAAAAGAAACCAATAGCAAAAAATCTCCAGTTTGTATCCTTTTTTTTGGAGAAGTTTGTATCGTTGTTATGTTGTGACTTTCCCAAATCAGCAAGGAAGTTTTACTTAGAGACTGCACATGAAACAAAATCTTGCATGGCTTAGCAATACCATGGTTGCAAGTTGCAACTAGTCTTGAAGAAAAATTATCATTTTCCTTTGTGGTGTGCAAATATTGGACTGTACTTAGACAATTAGACAGACAAGGATTGAACTAATCCCTTAAAAGAAATGCGACATGAAAGGTCATATTAATAATTGATTATCAGGATTTATGGCCGGATTGCATTTACCAAGCTCATCCCAGGAAAGCAAGCGAATGCTGCCCATTCATGTAAAAGAACAGCCAAGATGTACAATCCAATAAAAGTGATCCATGAGACAATGGTAAAAAAAAAGGGGGGAAAAATCCAAGAACATCATCATATGGTCCTAGTGGCAATTTACTCCGCATATCATATTCTTTTAAAAGATTATGCATATGTTACAATCCACTAAGACCCATAATCTGAAACCAAATCAAATCCTCAAACATGCCACCACCCAATATTCCTTTTGAAAGAAGAAAGTACCACTGATGCTATAAAAATAAGATAAAAATATCATAGTGATTTGTAGATGAATTTCCATTACAGAATCCTGAATGTAATGGATAGAGTGAAATTTTATGCCATACATTCTGACTATTCTGTATGAAGTCCAAGTTTGTAGACGTCTACATGACATTAAGTTGTCTCTAGAAGAGATGTTTAAAATCTGCCACCTGCCATCAAACTTCATGCATGTTTAATATGCTAGTTGAGGTTGCCAGCATAAAGAGCAAATTCAAAGGCATTATAGCAAGTAGTTAACCTCTAAAAAGGTTTATGGACATCCTAGTTTCTCAATTTACCTGAAAGTAAAAGAAGGAAGATATAACAGCACTCAGCCACAGGAACAGGGACACATATAGCAGGTAAGATGATGCTAATATCAGGTACAATCCATCTAATATGACACACATTTGAGGTTTCATCAAACATGCTGGAGATTTGGGAGAAGACTCTTCAGGGGCAGCAGTGAGATGTTCGTCCACATTGGCATGTCCATCAGAATCATCTTCTCTAAAAAAGGCAGAAGAGAGAGTCAAAGAAATGAATCCAATTTCATACATGCAAGACATAAGTGGATGTCCCACAATGTTAGCAATCAGAAAATGAGACCTTCCAAAAAAGCAATCACGAAATGAAATAGACATGGTTAAAAGGTAATATAAATTCCAT
The DNA here is from genome assembly GCA_014218235.1 of Colocasia esculenta. Classification (NCBI taxonomy): domain Eukaryota; kingdom Viridiplantae; phylum Streptophyta; class Magnoliopsida; order Alismatales; family Araceae; genus Colocasia; species Colocasia esculenta. Next base: position 21,145,569 of record CM024757.1, on the reverse strand, counting down.
GCTATAAACACGAGAACAAAGAAAAAGTGCATACAATGTTCAAAGAAAATTCGTCTAATATTATGACATGTGAACAGGAGAAAGTTTATCCAAGATCCAAAGGTGTTTAAACAAATCTATTGATCAAGCCAAACAAGGATAAGTTAAGTGACCCAAGAAATAAAATTTTATGAAAAGGAGAGATGCATTTTGTCAGTCCACTAGAAATTAGAGTTGCACTTGCTGAGTGTACAATGAAGTATCTTTGTTTCCTCCACCCAATTAAATAATTAAGTCAATACATCCAAATATAAGTTGGTCAAACCATGACGATGAGATATCATACTTTAGGATATCTACTATGCACATAACTGTTACCAACTAGGTCTATTCAACAATAAGATGGGAGAAATTCTATCTGTTGCTCCTCTCACCATCTCTACTTTAAGAGAAAATAGTGTGTTTTACAAGTCTTCCCTTCCATCTTGAATTTCAAGATTTGAAGCTCAACTGTTGGTAAGATTTTCTAATGCTGTATAACTTCTTTATAAAATAATTTCCCTCTTACTGTTGTGAAGATAGCAAAGAGCATCACCAACTGCACTTTTCTCTTCTATGGAGAAGAGAATCAGCCCCAAATATTGAATTCAGCAAGTTGTTCAAAAGTGAACACTTCATATGTCATCAATATTATTAAAGATAGGCCACATGGTAGTTCAACCTACCTTATAAGAGATAATTCCTCAGAACTGTAGTGTAAATCATGGCAAATTCCCTTTGCTGATTGAGCGGCAAGCTCCATAAGGAATGCAGAAAACAGGAGTAAAACTGAAAAGATAGAAGTGAAAGCTTTAATCATGTATACAACATATGGGGATTAGAATTATGTAGAAACTGGACAATAATAAAATGAAGTACTAAATCCTAGCCATTGAAAGATATAAACAAAAACCTTTCAAAAAATAAATGTACAAACATACATGGACCTAGCCAAGTCATTCCCGCTGCAAAGAGGGAACCAAACAGTTGCCCAAGTGTAGCACCAGCGCCAACAAAGCCAAATAATCTTGAACCTGACTGAATTAAAAGTTGGCAGATTTTACGATAAACATACTTGTTCGAATATGGCTTATCTCTTCACAGCACAAATACCTCATTGTCCATGACATCTATCACTCTTGCCCATGTTGAAGAAATGGTGATAAGGTTAAGTAAGGCGACCTTCATGAGTATGTGAACTTCCATCAGAAGACCAAGAATAGTTTAAGAAAAATTAAGAACATTCAAGGCCTAGGCCATCTAGAAATGCATATGGCAGGACACGGTTTGCCATTCATACCCATAGGAAGAGGCATATCCTAACAGAAATGTAAAACCATCCATGATTCCCCCATCCTGAAGAATGGGCCTGACTCTTGTCGCCAATGTTGATCTTCCCATCCTCCTCCAGAGGGAAAGTATGGGAAGTTGATACCTGGGTGACGGAAATGGAGATTGTGAGGTGGCAGAGGGAGACAATACCAAGAGAAGAAAATAAACGTTAAATAGTAAGACGTTGAACTCTCACATTGGTTGGGGAGACCAAACGTGCAGCAGAAGAAGCATACCATAAAATGAAGAACAAAAGAAGAGACAAGCTGAAAAACCTGTGTATGAAAACCAAAGCCTGGAATCCAAGGAAAACACGTCACTGGAGAGAACGAGGAGTACCACAACCACTATGTGACAACGAATTGAGCACGAATAGCACGTCCTGAGCAAACATGTATAGGAACATTGCTACGAATTTTGCATAGTCTACGCCAAAGACAGCAACTTGGAAGCTTTAAGAGAGCTTCCTGAGTTATAAGATAGAAGATCACTGCCCCTCATAGGTGCAGCTTCCCTCAAGAACAAAAAGGGGAAAATAAAAGGAAATAAGGAGGCCGTCCATGGCAGAGGGGCTCACGCATTACCCTTCCTTTGGAGACATTGGGAAGCGAAAAGATGACGGTGGTCACAGGTGCAGCCACCAGCGTGAGCAGCAACGACCCCGCGAACAATCCCGGCAGGTTGTTCAAGCCCAACGATATCGCCCCCTCGTCGCGGAGAGGAAGGATGACGAAGTAGGCACTAAGGAGCTGCACACAGACATTCCCCCATTTGGCCACTTCTGATCACCTAAAACTCACACGGAAATGAAAACACGGAAATTTGGATTTCCAGAAGGGTACTCACACAGAAGAAGCACAGCGAGGAGCTGATCAGAGCGGGGATCTCGTGGGGACGGACGACCACGACGGAGGATACGATCGCTTCCAGCCGAGATCGCACCGTCATCTTCTCCGTCGAGAGTTCCGATCATGGTAGGCGCGGATGGGGGAGGAAACAGATCGGGAGCTCCCAGACCACTGCGACGAGCAGACCACCTCGGCGCCCGCCTTCCATATGCGGGCCGCGGGGAAGACCAAGACCGGGAGAAGCGTGGCCTTAAAAAAGCGAGTGATGTGTGTGAGGCGTCGGAGTAGGAGTACGATAGGAAGATGGGATCACCATACCAAAACAATTGATTTGAGACCCAATTACTACGCGCTGATGTGGCTTTGCCATTCATCTTACATCTGAAATTAGGACTGTAAATACAGTGAATATAAAGTAGATATAAATTTTTCGTAGTCAGACAATTTATATTCCCTCCAAATATAATTAAATACAGAACATATAATTTATTCAAATATTTTTAAAATTCTGAGGGCATATAAATTTTATCCCCTTCAAAAATATGAGTATTGACAAGAGCCATTAGATGATCTAAAAATAAAAATATATATATAATATCAAAAACAATCTCTAAACAAAAATCTAAGATCTAATGACTAAGAATTTAGGGTTTAGAGTTTATAATTTATATGTCCCATACGGATTATTAGATCTAACATACAATGACCAAAAATTTTATCCGTCTGACAATAATTATCATAGAGATTTATTTTCACATCTATAAGAAAAACATAATTATACCCTCTTTGTAGGTGGGACCATCAACCGATATGAATATCTGAACATAGATCAAAATATAAGTATTCGTGGCTGACACATTTTCTTATAATTAATCTATATAACAAAAAATTATTTGAGATAAGATATATAGAAATTTTATCTCGTTATCTTACTTTTAGGTGGGCCAATTAAATAGAGATGTGACAGTCACGTTATGTATTTGTCATACACCTAGTCATAGATCCAGATGTGTGTAAAAGTGTTCATAATTTGATTGATTTGATTTAGAGAAGATTTTTGAGAAATTAAACCAAATCAAATTAAGAGTGAACCTGAACCAAACAAAACCAAAGTATTTTGAAACGAAAGTAAAACTAAATCAAAATTATTTTATTTGATTTAATTTGGCCTTGTTTAACTTGAAAATTAATGAACTTTTAGAGCCCATTAATCTTAAATAAGACTTTAGCATCTTATTTTTCTAATATATCATTATCAAATCAGATTTGAATTGTAGATGAAACTCCAAGAAAGAATAAACCCCTTTTAATGATACAGTATTAATAACTGGAACAGATTATACTAGAATTACAATCTACAAGTACACGAACTTTGGAATTGGAAGATGAAGCTATAAACATAAGGTTCGGTTGACTTGGTCCATTATACAGATGCAGGTAACCGTGCAGAATTCAGACAGCAGTATCTCCACCTTCACCACTCATACCCATTTATGGGTCTTTATGTACAGATTCAAGCATCACCCGGGAATACTTCAGTTACAGATGCCTGCACAATCATCTCCTTTTGGTCTGCCTTGCATGCATGGATGGCAACACAAACATCTGTTGTCTCAAGAAATTTCTCAGCATTGATCAGGATGACGGGACCGTACTCGAAGACCAGTTTTTTACACTGAAAAGGAAAATGACAGAAGTGAAGATGGATAATAGTCATATTTTTAATTGAATTAAATGCATCATGCGAGGTCTTTATTATATAGAACTAAAAGTATCAGGCGTCATATGAGCTTATCTTAATGATTTTTCGATGATCTCCAACTCATATGCAAGCAGGTCTAAGAGGACGCACCTGTTTAGAGAAATGCTCCACCTTGTTGCATGCCTTAATGAGTGTTTCAATTATCTCCAGCTACAACATAAAGAAAGATAATGTCATATCAAAACAATTTTGTATGTTTCCCTCGGTTAAAAAAGTCAACAATTTCAGACATGGTTCATTTCCTTGGGATGTGTTCCAATCCTACACGATTTTTGTATGAAATAATGACCAAAATAGGACTGAACCCAATCAAAATGTGAACCATAAGGCGTATAGGTACGAGCTATTTTTGTAAAGAGGGGAAACCTAAGACAGGACATATCCCAAACTGGAAAGCACATAGTAACTTCAAGATCTCAAATGCCAACATCATGGGCTTCTCATTGCTAGTTGCTTAACTTGTGGACCTCAAGAACCTGACCCATCAATTGGGTGGGAGGGGCGGCTGCTCATTATTTTTAGTTGCTTACGTGTCCATGCAAATTCAAGACCAGTATTTTGGACAAATCTACAAGTTATATGCGCTAGTCTCAGTTATTCAGTAAGAAAAGACAGGGAACCTTAGAAAACTAAGAGAGTAAAACCATCAGTAATGGGAGCACCTTAAACACCCTGGTAAGATGCAATATCCAAGTTGAAACCTACCAGAAACACGATGGATGCTGCAGTTTTAACAGTTCGGCTTGGCATGCATCCAGGGTTCACTTGACTTGCAGCTGGCTATGTTCCCTCACTAACACTACCCACCTTTATCAACAAGCATGTGGCACACACAAACAAAGAGATAGAAGAAAAGGATATTTACACCGGCCAAAAAAATTCAAAGACAAATTGATCTCTATTGCAAGTATGATATATGAAACTAAGTGAGAAAATGACACAAGGACGCAATAGCAGTTTGAGAAACCAAGCTGTCTTATTAGTCATATTTCAAATGTTAGCCCTTTACTGACGATTTCAAGTTCAACATAAAAAGAATGAAGCTTATGAATAGGAAGACACTTCTGATTACCTGTGTGTCAGGATCTTTCAACTTCACCAAAACCTCAACAATGGTACGCTGGCAGATAGAGCATGGGTCTTCACGCTTTAGTAGGAGAAGAAATGTCCTCTCTGTGCAGAGATTCACCTTTGTGCAGAAATCTTCTGGATGTACCAAGCCAACCTCCACGAAGAAAAGGGGTGCGTAATAGTCCACTAACAAAATGCACTGAAAAATGTTGTTTTATAAAAACATGCAGTCAGGATGTAGTTCAACAAAATTGGAGCATCCATGTACCCATTTTAGAATGTACAAGGGAAACAGTGATGGACATCCATTGTTTCCTTTAAAAAGTTAGAAAATTACCTGCTCCTTGAGATTGTGTAACTGAAAACATGCATGATGCAGGTTTTCAATGATCTCTGTTTGGGTTTTATTGTTACTGAGGTACTCTACTGCTTGGGCAGTGAATTGCTCGCATAATGTGCACAACTTTTCAGTCTTTATGTTTTCTGAAAGAACTGAACTTTCAATTCCAGGTACCTGTAAGACTGAAAAAATGTAACTAGATCAGCAGGTGACTCCTTGGTTAAACGTATTTCAAGGTTGTATTAGATAACTGAAAATGATAGCAGCATAGAGATCCAGAATGAGATAGCAAATTGGTGGTTGGCAAAAATAATGTTATAAGGCTAACTATCAGGATTCAGATTTTCTTTATATTAAAAGTTAGAATTCGAAGAACAACCAGTTTACATGAGTAATCTATAAAAAATGCAACATCAATCAGAAAAAAAAAAGACTCAACAATTGATTTAAATCCAAGATACAAACACAAATAATAAACTGCATTTTTTATGCTATTCACTTAAATTTGGGAGATGATCTTTGTAGTTTGTTCAATTCAATGTGTGGAAAGCTAAATTCTTTTTGAGAGGAAAGATTCCAGATACATACACATAACTGAAAGATGCACAGATGCCCAGATACAATGATATATTACTCCACGCACTTCTTTCACAATATGAGGTGAGATGAACCAAAGCTATTAAGACCTTTTTGCTAAAGGTTTAACCACTAAAAGTTTGATGAGGCCATAGTCATCAACATGATCCATTGCACTTGACTAGACACGAGAACATCAAATTCAATCTTATCTGCAGATTGAACCCTTTTATCGATCTAACTGTAGACATCTAGACCTTAAACCTTTGACTCAATTAATTTGTTTTAACAATTTAGTAAACCACTAAATGTTTCTTCCCTGAGAACTGAAGTTATTATGAAACAAAATTATGATACAAGTTCAAGAACAAAGAATGATTAATAAGAATCACAGACACAGAACGATACAGTGAGGAACTTTTTTCATGATTGTATGCCTTTCAGATACCATAAGAACCATCGATACATAATCCTAAGAAAAAGATGTTTCAAGGAAGTTTACCTAACAGCTAATAGAAACAACCTGAGAGTATGACACTCATCCAATAGTTATGTAATGCAACATTAGTAGGAATTCAAAGGAGAATCTAAGCCCTAGCCACACCCAAATAAGTGACAGACACACTTGTATCATGATGGCTGAAGATCACCAGTTTTACAATGTACCAAACTTGGGAAATGAGTTACTGAAATATGAAGTAGACGAAACATCCAAACACAGAAATTAAAGACCAACAGAAAGAATTTCAGGAGACCTGTAAGGTAGCTGAAGACTAATAGAGAAATAAGAACAAAGTTTTACCAGCAGGGTCTGATATCTCTAAGCTTCTAGCATCAGCATGGATCCAGTTGATGCTCAGGAAAAGAAGAAACAGGAACATTAATCGGTCACCCATTCTCCTGGAAGAAATTTAAGAAGAATAAAATATAAGACATTAATGATTTCAAGTCAAAGTAACTACAAAAATTTTCCCCAAACGTGCCAATCTAGTTAACCTTCCTCTTTTCCCGTTCATGCACCATCTATCTCATATCATTCAGTGCTTATTCAGAATACAGATGCATAAAATGAAAAATAAGCAGAAAACATACATGGAACAAATGCGTTAAGAAAAGATGCATTAAGAACAAGAAGAGGTTAGCGCCACAAGAACCAAAACGTGCCACATCACATCTAGGATATTCTAAGGATAGGCTGTCGGCTAATCAACAATAAGGAGTTCTCACGGTGGTTGTCAACTGAAACCAGGATGGCAAACAGTTTGCTAACTATCTCTGTACATATCAAAGGAAAAATGATTGATTTGCTATGTTCTCACCTCTGGCCATAAAAAGCACTGCACATCACCGTCAGGCATTAAGAACAGCTCAACGCTACACATCACTATGCAAATTAACTATTCCTCTTCTTTCTCTTTTTCTATTATTATCGGATATGTCCAAGAAACGCATGGGCAATTGCTGCCCACCTAACAACGTATGTTTAGCCACATCAAGTGCCAACACCATCCAACACTACTTATCCAGCCCCATCTTCGTTCCTAAAACTGAGCAAAACCAACCGTCAGACCAGCGATGCCGAGTGAATTTTTCCCCAACAACAACCAGCTGAACCTAACACTCCAAGACAGACGAATTCGAACGAAGAACAAAGAAAAGGGGATACACCGCACAAAGACGAACAACATTACTGTCCTTACAGAACCAGGACAGCTAGTCGGAAGCCAAAAGGCGGGCACTCACAAGCGATCCACGAACGAGGACATCGGCCACAACAAATCTACAGATAACACAGAAACTTCACGTCCTGATCAAAACAGGAACACCTAGTTCTTCCCAAGACCATCCTTATTCCTAACATCTTCCCCCATGATGAAGCAACGGCATCTAACCAGAGAAAAGAGGGGAAAAAAACACCACAGCAGATCAATCTCGGAGACGATCACCAAGGAGATGATGATGAGAAGAGATTACCTAGAAGCAGAAGGAGACGGCAAGCGGGGGGTAAAGATTGAGGAGGGGGGAAGGAAGGGTTGGTGTCTCGGTTCCTCTCCACCTCCAAACCCCCCACGCTTCCGCGCTTGTAATACTGATAAAAAAGTGGTTCGACTATTGAAGTACACGAACAGGACGAGCGCCGCGCTGTGGGGATTGGATATTCCCCTTCCGCTGCTGCGTCGGTTGCGTGCGAAACCGGAATACGTTTCGGGAGCCATCAAGAGGAAGGAAGCCCGAGCCAATCGTCTATTTCTGCGGGGCCCACCGTCATGAACAGGGCTGTCGACGGGAACAAGTGTGAGCCGTCGGATGTTTGGATCTTGTCGGGCCAACGGTGGTAGGAGCGTAGGAGCACGGTCCGTTATGTATTGCGCTGTGTACCTGGTAGTCTGGCAATTGGAAAGGAAGCGGAAGCAATGTTGATTGGCCGGAGGTGGCCGTCGGATGAGGAGGAAAGATGATTAGTTGAGTTAAGCTTAATTTAATATTTAATTTTAAATTGAAGAGTAATTTGGATGACACTTCGGATTTATTTCAAGTAACTTAAGATCGGATCCAGCTAGCCGGTCTATGTTTATTTTTGGGCTGGTAGTTGTGTAAATCTTTTTTTTTTCAGTTTGTTGTCTAGTTTTATTAGTCACATAAAAGCGACTTGAATTTATAATTATAGAAAAAATGGATATGGGAAGTTATAAAAATAATTGATGTTAAAGGTTGATGATTCTAATTGGCCGATTTTTTAAATATATATCTTGACACAGTCCATACATAGATAGTGGCTATGATAGAACAACGACTTCACAATTTTGCCAATTGCGGTTTCTGATTGGTTCAGGTTCATCTAGCTATTTTCTACATTTGTTAGGTTTGGGTCAAGCCAATAAATATGAGTAAATTCAAAACTTTCTTCGAATTGGGCCGAGTTGAAATTTTAACTCAGCCTAATCCAAGATTCCCATTTAGGGTGGCTTGCATATATCCAAACTTACATATGAAAATGGCTACCGATCAAGGGTACAAGTCATCCGCAAGGGACCATTCTGCAATTTAATTAATGTGAACCATGCAGCTAATTAATTAGGTGATACATTATATAACACTTGGTCTTCTACATGAGTATACATATATGCACACCACAAAATAGAATTTAAAGTGGCCGAACGAGCTTGGTACACAGGAAGGTGCATCCTCCTGAGGTAGAGATAGTCATGGCACGGCCTTCATAATGCCATCCTGGGACATGGCTGTGTCCGCAGGAGCTGACGAGTTCTTACAAAGAAGACCTTTTCGAGTTAAGTTCGGAGAAGAGTGGCTTCGTATCTTGCTCTTAAGACTCCTTGCAGTACGTACGGTAGCGAGGACAATAGGAAATCAACAAAAGAGGGAGAGTACTGATGCAAGGAGGATATGAGCTGTATGCAATTCGACGACGTCGAGTAGAAGGCAAAAGATGCCATCTCTTCAAGTGTACCAAATTAACAGCTCATCTGGCCAAACAATAAACGCACACCCATGGATCATCCTGCAGGAGATCGAAGCTGGCTATTAGAGAGTAGTAAGTGATACGGGTCGTCCTAGGCCGACATATGTTCTCGGAGCTGGCGCCCAATCTGACGTCTATGGTCGTCGGTTGTTCGAATTATCCGACCTGTGGACATTAGCCATAATAAGGCAAGGGAGTTGTCCACGGTAAGAGCCTGGTCGACACTGGACTCAGAGGTGAGATTTTCGAAAAACGTCCCGTTGGTCCGTGTGCGTCCTCCTGCCTTCTAGGCACGGCAACACAGGATAGAAAGGTAACCCCAATCATCTCGCTGGCTATAACCCCAATCATCTCACTGGCTCCTCCGGCGCGGGCTCATAAACGGAAGTTATGAAGGGTTACAGCTGTCAAAGGAAGGCCTAACCTATAAAAGATGCTTAAACATTCCATCACGAGGTACGCTACTTCTAGCATCAAAACTCTTTGACTCCGACCTCCCATACTGACTTGATCGTCGGAGTCTCTACCCACCGAGGAGCCTCGGTGGATTGCAGGTCGGAGCTCGATCACGCTCTCCTCGTCGCCTCGCCATCATCCCTGGGTCCTCGACTCGGCCTGAGTCGACATCACTTGCTCCAGCAGCAACATTTGACGCCGTCTGTGGGAAACTCGTACGAAAAGCTTCTCTTCATGGCACCCAAGGGAAAGGTGGTAGACCGTTCATCCGGCGACGAGGTTACCCCCACTACCGTTATTGAGGAAGTCGCCAGAAGAGGTTCCGGCACTGGAGAGCAAGACTCGACTACGTCCTCGCTCCTTGACCGCGTCGAGCAGATGCTCACCAGCCTCCAGCAAGTACTAGTTCGGATGGAGCAAAACCAACAAGCGCTGCCGGCCCAGGGGAGAGGCCATGGTTCGTCCGGTCGCCCTGGCTACAGGGGTTCCGGGCGACGTTGGGGTGACCGGCCCCCAGGCAGTCCCTCCAGCGATGTCAGCAAGTCACGCCGATGTGCAGGAGGCAGCACCTGTGGTTTCGACGTCGTTTCCCCGCAGGTCGCTACGCATCCTATGGCTCATGCAGCGGCAGCCGAGCATGGCATAGCGATGACCGAGGTCGTTGACCACTTCTCGGCCGAATCTATGCCGCCTCGGCAAGTGTGCTTCCCGTAGATCCTCGGTGGAAGAACGACCTTCAAGAGATGACCGAAAGATCGAGCTCTGCAGCGAAGCACCGCGCCCCCTCGGTGGCAACGCTGTTGACCACCTCGCCGTTTGCCGAAGATAACTTCGATGCCCGTCTCTGCAAGTTGCAGCTCCCTAAGTTCCGGCGTTACAACGAGACGACCAACCCAGTGCATCACCTTGACCACTTGCACGGCAGGGTCGAGATGGTAAATATCACTGATGCTTTAAAGTGTCGTGCTTTTATGTCAAATTTGGACGACGCAGCATTGCAGTGGTTCAAGGCGTTGCCTGCCCGATCGATTGGCAACTTCCCCAACCTGGCGCAACGTTTCTTGGACCACTTTTACAACATGGTGTAGCGTTCCTTATGCACCAACAACCTGTGGCTCATTGCGCAGAAGGAGGGCGAGCTGTTCCATGACTACACCAAGAGGTTCCATGTAACGTCGCGTGTCTTTCGGATCCATGCGGATCGTGTGTATTGTGGTTGTGGCGGCCATTGTGAGGCCAGTGTGAGTCGGTTGTGTGGATGCTTGGTGTGGATGTGTGGTTTGAGCAGGTGAAGAGCAGGGTTGGTCCTGAAATGAAACGGGACCTGCTGCTTTCAGTTGAAGTTGGCGGCCAGGGGTGGTCGTAACTGTTGGCATCCAGCTTAGTGGACGTTTACTGCATGAACTTGGCGGCAGTAGATGTGGACGCAGAGGGTGGCGGTTGCTGTTGGCGGCATGGGGGTTGACGCCAACCTGAGAATGGTGCAGGTTATAGGCCACCCGAGGGCAGTTCTCTCAGCTCTCACTCATTCCCTCTTGCCCCAGCTTGCTGCCCCCGAGTCTTTGAAGCTTCCAACAGGTACCAAGGAGTAGTTGGACGAGTGTAGAACGCGTGGCATCGCTTAATTGCGCGAGGAAACGTCGCGGTGTGGTGCAATTCGCGTGGGAGCTCGCGGAGGGCTCGGCGTGAACCGGGGGATTGCAGGAGATTCTAACGCGTTCTGAGGTAGGGGACGAACCCTGGTAGCTCCATAGAAACATTAAAACTCATCATAACCACGGAATTAACATGATAATGCATGTTTGGATCAGTTGCACCATACGGGATAATGGGTGGTTTGAGTAGTTTAATGCACGAAGCATGTTAATGGGTTATATTGGGTATTAGCATGCTAAGGAATTGCATTGCATGTTTTCAGTGGTTAGACAGTTAGAAAGCCCGCAGAGCCGGATTAGGGTTTCTGCAGGGTTTATGGCCGAAGAACTTGGCGTCAAATCGCTTGTGCCAACTCCTCAGCAGGATGTTAACGGCCAGGTCCCTTGCCGTTGACTTGGTGTAAGCGGCAGTCGATGTTGCCGCCTACTGGCTATGAACAGAAATAACTAATTATGATATTTATTGATAATGCATGTGTGTTAACACATGAGTGCACTGAGTGCACTTGGTTTTGTGTTAAGCATAAGGTATGCAGCTAGTTGCTTACTTCGGTGACTGCGTGTTGTTTACGCGAGTCAGTGGGGTTCACGTGTAGTGGACCATGGTTACTGGTTGTGGTTTACGTGAGGTTCACGTGGTTTGTGTGTGACGTGCACGTGGTTCTGTGTACGTGGCGAGTAGTATGACGCCTACGTGGTTACCTCTCCAGTTGGGTGCCCCAGGTTCTTTGTGAGCCAGGCTGTTAGCTTGGGGCTTTGCCCCGGTACTTGTGCTGTACCGTCAAGGTCTGTGTCGTCTGACCTGGACACCCTCACTCCTGTGTTGAGTTGTACGTCCGGCTGAGGGAAAGACGACAGTGGGACAGTGACACTTGAGTTGTTTTTAGTCACTTGTAGCGCGCTCGTAGTTGGGGGTACGACACCAGTAGTCGACACTGGTCCCAGCTAGTCCTTTTCCAGTGCCTCACTCTAGTGAGCCCAGGCCAGGGTCTCTGGAGGTGCCAGGCATGGGCCTGTGACTGTGTGGTCTGCAGGTGGTGGTGTTTAGTTGGTCTCCACAGTGCTTGACCTTTCACGTGGAGCGGCAGCTGGACCTTTCGTCCGTGGCTGCGAGACTGAGAGGTAGACCTGTGTTAGTTGTCCGAGTCAGTTCTGGTGTCGCGAACCAGTTCACGTGGCTCGTGTTGGCTGTCTCTACTTTAGCTTGTACACCTGTACTGGTTTGCCGTTAATTATTATTGTCGTTTCTCGTAGTCGGCAGACGGTGAGTACTTTTACAGCTTTACTTCCTGCTTAGCTGTTATATTAATTGTTGGTGCTGTTTACTATTCGTACTCGTGGTGTTTGTTTCGCTCGGTTTGGGGGAGTTCCTACTGAGCCAGTGACTAGAGAGGCTCACCCCTACCCCCACAGGTGAGAGCGAGGAGGACGTCTCTCGTCCGACGTCCAGTTCCGGACCCGCGTCGTAGCGGTGCAGGGTCAGCACCTCCAGCAGAGTAGCTCCAGCAGTGTAGTTTTGTAGTTGTTTACTTTCTTCAGTTGTACCTCGGGGTATGCCCCAGGCTCTTGTACTTTTTTTAGTTTTTGTGGAAATTTGGCTATGTAAACTTGTGAAATATATATAAAATGTGGTGTGTTCCTTTATGTTTACACGGACTGCGGTTTGGTATCCCTTGCGAGGCTTCGGCCCGTTTCGGGAGGCGGACTCGGATCAAGTACGTTATAGTTTTAACGGGCTTGGCCGAGGCGATCCGTCACAGTTGGTATCAGAGCAAGGTCCGTGTTAATATAAGGGAATTAGAGGATACATAGCTTATTTCGGTCATTATACACTGCTGGTAGGGACCCTGGGTTTTGATCATTCGTGGTTTTGATTTTGGTCTGGTGTTTTGTGTATGTAGAAATTTCTGAAATGGCTGATAGGAGATTTGGGGTGGTGGAGGAGATGATCCGGAGGAAAGCACCCAGCGTATGATAGAGAGAATTGGGAGAACCTCACGGATATTCGGGCGAGAATGGATCAGCAGGCGCCAGTACCACCATTGCAGTGCCACCTGGGGATGGAGAGGCAATACCTGTAGCTCCAGTTCCGCCGAGAGTGGAGGTGCCTTTTGTAGCACCTGTGCCACCACCACCGCCAGTGTTGATAGCAGAAGAACCGTGATGCAGGTGGAGAAATTCTGAGATTGCAGCCACCTACTTATTCAGGAGGGCCGAATCCAGATACAGCTGAGCATTGGGTTCATGAAATAGAAAGAGTTCTTTGCGACTATGAGGTGTCCGGCAGCGGATAGAGTGGTATTAGCTGCTTATCAGTTGAGAGGCTTTGCCTTGGAATGGGGGCGATTGAAGATGCAAACCACTTTTGCAGGCAGGACGGAAGAAGAAGAATCACTTGGCCGGAGTTTCTTGATGTGTTCAATGATACATTCTTTCCGATCCAAGTGCAGCAAGTAAAAAGAGAGCAATTCCGAACTCTTCAGCAAGGTAACTCTTCAGTCTTAGAGTACCAGATGAGATTTATGGCACTTAGCCGTTATGCGCCATATGTGGTTTCAGATAATAACATGATGGTTGAGTACTTTATCAGAGGATTGAGAGTGGAATGTGCAGGATGCGATAGTACCTCTATGTGCAAGACAGTGGAAGAAGCAGCGCAGAGGGCAGCTACTTTGGAGAGGTCTATTCGGACTCGCCAGGCAGGTGAGTCAGGTTCAGGTAGTTTCCGGCTACCGCAGCAGACAGTAGGTGCAAGCAAGGGCAAGGCACCAGCAGGACCTTCTTCATCAGGCTTGGTAAATGGGGCCAGAAAGAAAGCAAGAACTTAAAGGCAAAGGAAGAGGATGGGGAGGTCGTCCGCAGTTCCAGCAAGGCCGTGGTAGGCCTGAGGTGGAGGAGTCGCAGCAGAGCACTGCCAGGCAGCCTATTGTTCCTCCAGGGTATAGATGTTATAATTGCAATCAGCCGGGACATTTGATCCGCAACTGTCCCTATGCAAGAGAGTATGCGTATGGCAGAGGTGTGCAGCAGCAGCAGCCTCATCAGTTTCAGCAGCCACAGGCAGGTCGTGGCAGAGGAGCACCGCAGCAGCGAGGGAGAGGCCGGGTTATGGCTATCACCCGAGCCCAGGCAGAGGCGTCAAATATGATAGAAGGTACTTTACCTCTTTATGAATATTCAGCAAGAGTCTTATTTGATTTGGGTGCCTCTCATTCTTTTATTTCCGAAGAATTTTTGGATTGCATAGCTCATCTTTAGAAGAGAAGTCTTGTGAGTTAGTGGTGGAGGTTCCTTCAGGTGAGTTTTACTCACTTCGAGCTATATAGATGAAGCTCCTGTTATAATGAAGGGAACCAGATGCCGGGTCGGTTGTATGCCCTGTAGTTGTCAGATTATGATATCATTCTGGGTATGGATTGGCTTGAGATGTATGGAGCAATGTTAGATTGCAGAAAGAAAAGGATCATATTTTGTCATCCTAATGGTGCAGTGTTTGAATATCAGGTATGCCTTTTTATACCTCCAAGTTTCTAATTTCTGCAATTAAAGCTAGAAAGTTGATAATGATGGGTGTGTGGCTTATTAGCCTTGGTAAGTTTGGGAGGCCAGTCAGCCAATAGAAGCAGTTCCCGTGGTTAGGGAATTTGCTGATGTGTTTTTCGGGAAGATGCCTGGTTTAGCTCCACACAGAGAGGTGGACTTTTTATTGAGTTGCTGTCAGCAGGTACCATGCCGATTTCTAAAGCCCCATATCGGATGGCACCAGCAGAACTTAAGGAATTGAAAAAGCAATTAGAAGAGTTGTTGCAGAAAGGTTTTATTAGACCGAGTCATTCCCGTGGGGAGCGCCGGTTTTATTTGTGAAAAAGAAAGATGGAAGTTTTCGGATGTGCATTGATTATAGAAAATTGAATGATGTGACCATCAAGAATAATACCCGTTGCCGAGGATAGATGATTATTTGATCAGTTGCAATCAGCAAAGGTGTTTTCTAAGATTGATTTGAGGTCCGGGTACCATCAGTTGAGAATCAAAGAGGAGGATATAGATAAGACAGCGTTCAGAACCAGATATGGTCACTATGAGTTTGTGGTAATGCCTTTTGGGTTGACTAATGCTCCTGTAGGTTTTATGGATCTGATGAATAGAATTTTTCATCCATATTTAGATCAATTTATTGTGGTCTTTATTGATGATATTCTAATTTATTCAGCATCTGAAGAGGAGCATGCAACTCATTTGAGGTTTACTCTGCAATTGTTAAGAGATAACCAGATGTTTGCTAAATTCAGTAAGTGTGAATTCTGGTTAAAGGAAATTCAGTTTTGGGTCATGTTATTCAGCCAAAGAGAGTAGCAGTAGACCCGAGTAAAGTGGAAGTTGTGTCTAGGTGGGAAGTGCCTAAGTCAATAACCGAGATTAGAAGTTTTCTGGGGTTGGCAGGTTATTATAGGCGCTTTATTCAAGATTTTTCTAAGATTGCAGCACCTATGACTAGATTGACCAGGAAAGGTGTGCCTTTTGTGTGGTCCGGTGAATGTCAGAGAAGTTTATGGATATGAAGAAAAGAAAAGACTCACTTCAGCACTATATTGACATTACCGGCAGGGAGTGGTGGTTTTGTGTTGTATACTGATGCTTCAAGAAGAGGTCTTGGAGCAGTGCTTATGCAGCATGGTAAAGTGATAGCCTATGCATCCAGGCAATGAAGCCAGCAGAGAGAAGAATTACCCCACTCATGATTTGGAGTTGGCAGCAGTTGTATTTGCCTTGAAAATGTGGAGGCATTATCTGTATGGCGAGAGATTTGAGATTTTTACAGATCATAAAAGCTTGAAATATATTTTCTTGCAGAAAGATTTGAATCTGCCAGCGCAGATGGGTTGAATTTGAAAGATTATGATTTCAGTTTGGCTTACCATCCGGGTAAGGCCAATGTTGTAGCTGATGCCTTGAGCAGAAAGGCATATATGAATCTGATGATGATTAAAGAATGGAAGTTATATGAAGAGGTAGCAGAGAATTCCTTATATGTGCCCAGCAGTCAGCGACGGGCATTTTAGCTGCCAGTGCAGTAGAGCCATCTTTATATTGGCAGATCATTGAAGCTCAGAGAGCAGATGCAGGTTTATCTGAAATTGTAAAAATGGAAGGAGTTTCTATTGATGATAATTGCGTGGTCAGGCTTAGGGGCAGGTTGTTTGTCCTGCAGAGAGAGAGGTGAAGCAGCGAGTTCTGGAAGAGGCTCATAATCTAGGTACACTATTCATCCGGGTGGTAGTACTAAAATGTACCATGATTTAAGGAAGCATTTTTGGTGGCCTCATATGAAGAAAGAATAGCAGAATTTGTAGCAAGATGTGCTATCTGTCAGCAGATTAAAGCAGAGCATCAGAAGCCTGGAGGTCTATTGCAACCGTTGCCTATTCCACAGTGGAAATGGGATGATATTGCAATGGACTTTGTGGCAGGTTTACCAGGTCGAGTTCCGGGCATAATGGAATATGGGTGTTTGTTGACAGATTGACTAAGGTATGCAGATTAGTGGCAGTGAGTATGTCTTGGACAGTGGACAGGTTGGCAAATATTTATGTTGAAAGAATTGTTCCACTGCATGGTATTCCGAAGACTATTGTATCTGATAGAGATCCAAGATTTACTTCTGATTTTGGAGAAGTCTGCAGAAAGTATTGGTTCTGAATTGAGTATAGCTCCGCTTATCACCCCCCACAGATGGACAGACTGAAAGGACTATTCAGACAATTGAAGATATGTTGCGTGCTTGTTGTTTAGTTTGGGGAGGCAGTTGGGAACATCATTTGGGAATGGTTGAGTTTGCCTACAATAACAGTTATCATACCAGTCTTGGGATGGCACCGTATGAAGCTTTATATGGAAGGCCATGTAGAACCCCATTGAACTGGCATGAAGTGGGAGAAAGGCAGTTAATGGGTCCTGAATTGATTCAGCAAACCACGGAAGTGTGAAGCTTATTAAAGAAAAATTGTAGGCAGCTCAAAGTAGGCAGAAAAGTTATGCAGATGTGCGGAGGAGACCACTTCAGTTTGAGGTGGGAGATTTTGTTTTTCTGAGAGTTTCCCTGAGTAAAGGTATTATGAGGTTTGGCAAGTCTGGGAAGTTGAGTCCGAGATATGTGGGACCCTTCCAAGTGTTGAAAAGATTGGGGAACAGCTTATAGGCTGGATTTGCCAGCTGATTTTGCAGATGTGCATGATATTTTCCATGTCTCCATGTTGAGGAGTGTATTGAAGATCCAGCTCAATAATCATATATCAAGGTGGTGACCTGAGGCCGGACATGACTATGCCAGAATATCCGGTGCAGATCACAGATCGAAAGATAAGCTAAGGAATAAAGAAATTGAACTAGTTAAAGTGAGATGGGAAAATAGATTGGTGGTGAGGATACCTGGGAGTTGGCCGCGAAATGGCTAAAGGGTATCCCTATCTGTTTGAGTAAGCTTGTGTATTTTCTTTTTAGATGACAGTACTTGTAAAGGTGTGTATGTATGAGTTGTTTAACTTTGAATTGTGTTATGAATTTCGAGGTCGAAATTTTCTTTTTAGATGATAGTAATGTAACGTCGCGTGTCTTTCGGATCCATGCAGATCGTGTGTATTGTGGTTGTGGCGGCCGTTGTGAGGCCAGTGTGAGTCGTTGTGTGGAATGCTTGGTGTGGATGTGTGTTTGAGCAGGTGAAGAGCAGGGTTGGTCCTGAAATGAAACGGGACCTACTGCTGTTCAGTTGAAGTTGGCGGCCAGGGGTGGTCGTTAACTGTTGGCGTCCAGCTTAGTGGACGTTTACTGCATGAACTTGGCGGCAGTAGATGTGACGCAGAGGGTGGCGGTGCTGTGGCGGCATGGGGGTTGACGCCAACCTGAGAATGGTGCAGGTTATAGGCTCACCCGAGGGCAGTTCTCTCAGCTCTCACTCATTCCCTCTTGCCCCAGCTTGCTGCCCCCGAGTTTTTGAAGCTTCCAACAGGTCCAAGGAGTGGTGGACGAGTGTAGAACGCGTGGCGTCGCTTAATTGCGCGAGAAAACGTCGCGGCGTGGTGCAATTCGCGGGGAGCTCACGGAGGGCTCGGCGTGAACCGGGGATTGCAGGAGATTCTAACGCGTTCTGAGGTAGGGGACGAACCCTGGTAGCTCCATAGAAACATTAAACACATCATAACCACCGGAATTACATGATAATGCATGTTTGGATCAAGTTGCACCATACGGGATAATGGGTGGTTTGAGTAGTTTAATGCACGAAGCATGTTATAATGGGTTATATTGGGTATTAGCATGCTAAAGGAATTGCATTTGCATGTTTTTCAGTAGTTAGAACAGTTAGAAAGCCGCAGAGCCGGATTAGGGTTTCTGCAGGGTTTATGGCCGGAGAACTGGCGTCAAGATCGCTTGTCGCCAAGCTCCTCAGCCAGGATGTTAACGGCCAGGTCCCTTGCCGTTGACTTGGTGTAAGCGGCAGTCGATGTTGCCACCTACTGGTATGAACAGAAATAACTGAATTATGATATTTATTGATAATGCATGTGTGTTAACACATGAGGTGCACTGAGTGTACTTGGTTCTTGTGTTAAGCATACAAGGTATGCAACTAGTTGCTTACTTCGGTGACTGCGTGTTGTTTACGCGAGTCAGTGGGGTTCACGTGTAGTGGACCATGGTTACTTGTGGTTTACGTGAGGTTTCACGTGGTTTGTGTGTGACGTGCACGTGGTTCTGTGTACGTGGCGAGTAGTACGACGCCTACCATGGTTACCTCTCCAGTTGGGTGCCCCAGGTTCTTTGTGAGCCAGGCTGTTAGCTCGGGGCTTTGTCCTGGTACTTGTGCTGTACCGTCGAGGTCTGTGTCGTCTGACCTGGACACCCTCACTCCTGTGTTGAGTTGTACGTCCGGCTGAGGGAAAGACGACAGTGGGACAGTGACACTTGAGTTTGTTTTTAGTCACTTGTAGCGTGCTCGTAGTTGGGGGTACGGACACCAGTAGTCGACACTGGTCCTCAGCTAGTCCTTTTCCAGTGCCTCACTCTAGCGAGCCCAGGCCAGGGTCTCTGGAGGTGCCAGGCATGGGCCTGTGACCGTGTGGTCTGCAGGTGGTGGTGTTTAGTTGGTCTCCACAATTACTTGACCCTTTTCACGTGGAGCGGCAGCTGGACCTTTCGTCGTGGCTGCGAGACTGAGAGGTAGACCTGTTTAGTTGTTGAGTCAGTTTCTGGTGTCGTGAACCAGTTCACGTGGCTCGTGTTGGCTGTCTCTACTTTAGCTTGTACACCTGTACTGGTTTGCCGTTTAATTATTATTGTCGTTTCTCGTAGTCGGCAGACGGTGAGTACTTTTACAGCTTTACTTACCTGCTTAGCTGTTATATTAATTGTTGGTGCTGTTTACTATTTGTACTCGTGGTGTTTGTTCGCTCGGTTTTGGGGGAGTTCCTACTGAGCCAGTGACTAGAGAGGCTCACCCCTACCCCCACAGGTGAGAGTGAGGAGGACGTCTCTCGTCTGACGTCCAGTTCCGGACCGCGTCGTAGCGGTGCAGGGTCCAGCCTCCAGCAGAATAGCTCCAGCAGTGTAGTTTTGTAGTTGTTTACTTTCTTCAGTTGTACCTCGGGGTATGCCCCAGGCTCTTGTACTTCTTTTTAGTTTTTGTGGAAATTTGGCTGTGTAAACTTGTGAAATATATATAAAATGTGGTGTGTTCCTTTATGTTTACACGGACTGTGGTTTGGTATCCCTTGCGAGGCTTCGGCCCGTTCGCGGGAGGCAGACTCGGATCAAGTACAATATCGGTTTAACGGGCTTGGCCGAGGCGATCCGTCACATTCCAACTTGAAGCATGAAGGTGGTGGATCTAGACTTGAGGATGGCTATCAACATCTTGACGAGGGTTTGCTCCAACGCCCATTCGTGGCCTCCATCGCTATGAAGCCACCTGTGAGTCTCTCTGACCTCCTTTCTAGAATGCAGAAGTACGTGGGCTGGAGGTCTACCCTCGGCACTGTCGAAAGGCTAGGGCGCCTGTCGAACATGGGGCCACTACGGAACCGACCCAGAAGAAGCCGAAAAGAGAAGAGCCATTGCGCGGAGAAAGGCGACATGACTCGGACCGCCACCCAGACTCGGATCGCCGCCCAGACGATCTCGGCGCGTCAGGGACCTCCCGCGCTTCGGGAGATTGCTTTTGAGATCCTCCCCATCATCAAAAAGCTAACGGAGTTTCGGTGCCCTGAGCTGATGACGAGGCCGCTGTCCGGACGTGGAGCCAACCTATACTGCGAGTACACAAGGAGTTCGGGCTGTAGGATCGAGAAATGATGTGGACAAGATCAAGAAGGGGGGGTGAATAGATCTAGGCCAACTATTGCAGAAGCTTTGCCAATTAGAAAAACTCTTTGAATCAGAGACAATTGAAAACGAATTTCACAGATCTAAAGAGAGATTGAGTGAGTTGTGCATAGGAGTGTGTGAACAAGTTAATAGGTGTGAATTCGAAAGATCCTATACATGCATCTAACGCAAGGAAAAATCAAACCGCAATCAGACCACTACACAGAGATTTTTAGGTGGTTCGGAAATCACACCATGTGATTCCTACATCCACCCCTCACATAGTGAGGATCCACTATCAACTGGATACACACACACTGGAGCCTGACAACTCCACCACAAAGAGTTCTACAACTCAACACAACACCTAGAGCAAGACTACTCTAGACACTTAAGCACAATTGCTTAACCAAACTTGAGTGCGACGACTCAACCCTGAGCACACACGCTCATAAACCATTGAGTACAACGACTCACAAACACTTTGCTAGACAACAACACAAGATCCAGATCCTCTAGCTAAGATCTGATCTCAAAGGTTCATTCAAGAGAATTGATGCAATGGACACTGCACAATCTCTAGAACAACCAAGAAGACACAAGGGGAAATGAGAAATGGATTGAAAAGTCCTTGTTCAGAAGACTCCCTTGTAGATGTCGAATTGTGAAGAGGCTTGATCTCTGGAAGCTCCGGGGCGATGCTCTGTAATTTGATCTTCAAGATCTTCCTCGAATTCTTCACAAAAGTCGGCTTCTACTTGATCTGCACCTTAGAAGTTGATCCTACTGCTCCATCTTGGATCAGATCTTCCTTCTTGTGCTTGGAGATGATGGAATTGGAAAGAAGAAGCACAAGAGGATGTACGAACAGGGAGGAGAACAGCCTTGCCGCCAAAAGCTTCTGGAGAAATCTTGGAGGCTCTCTTCTGCTCTCTTGTTGGTTGGATGGCCAATTAGGGACTATTTATAGTCCAAGATACCCAAAAGCCCTTGGGGGTCGTGGCCACATGATCCAAGGCCGATCCATCAAATCCTAGGGTGCCACGTGTCAGGAGAAACTTTAAGTCACAAACTTTCCGGAGTGTGTTGACCTGACTTGGTCTAGTGTCGACACACTATCCCAGACTGGCAGACTAACTTCCCTGGGAGAGGTCTCTAGTGTCGACACCACTTCATCTCGTGTCGACACACTGGAGAGTACTGCAAAACAGGCCTTCTGGGAGAGGTCTCTAGTGTCGACACCATCTGGTTTAGTGTCAGCACACTATCCAGGCCTGTTGACAGGGCTCATTGGGAACTGGGTCTAGTGTCGACCTGACTTGATCTTGTGTCGACACTACACCATTTCTTCATTTTTGCTTAGGGCTTGGAGCATTGTATCGACACCAGTATGGGTGTGTCGACACTACCCTTGAAAGAATGTGTCCCTGAGAAATAAACATATAAATCATTAGTCCATTGATTTATCATGAATATAAGTGATAAATGTGTTGGAAACATGCTTTTTGAATGTGGTCATAACATGTGTGGTGCATCTAACATGTTCCAATTATTGTGCATTAAAATCACACCTTTTCATCATCAAAATATGAGGGAAAATGAATTGTATTCACACTCAACCCAACAATCTCCCCCTTTTTGATGATGGCACATTAAGTTCATATGAAAATTCAAAGTTTCAATGAAATGTGATCTTAAGCTTTTATTTACTCAATCACTCAATTTGAAAAGCATTGATAGACACTGAGCTATGTTTCATTTCCTTTTTATTCACACTTGTCAAAGACCTTTGAAAATATTTAGTAACATTTGAAATTTGCACAGATTAGGGACACAATGTTACTAGTGATGAACTATTTTCACAAATGGCAAGCAGCTTGACAAGCATTCATTCATTCGCATTCACATTCATGACATTCATTCAAAATTCGATCACATTCAAGAAAAAGATGTTTCTTTTCATTTCAACCAACAAATGTCATTTCATTCATAAAGATATGTGCATTACAATCTTTCAAAAGGAAACATTTCAGAAAATCTTTACAATCATCCAAAGAGAAAAACATCATTCCAAAAGAAATTTTCTGAAACTTTTTTGCTTTCTATCTTTCTCCCCTTTGACATCATCAAAATAAGATACATTAAGCAGAAGGAGGAGGAGGAATTGGAAGGAGAATGGCTTCGATGGACTTAAGTCTGGAGTCCATAGCATGAAGGTTTGTATGAAGTTGCTTCTGCATGGTGGATAGTCTAGTGTGAACAATCTCTTCCAGCCATTCACTATTATCAGACATGGTATATTGAAGTGAGGACAAGTCAACTGAAGAAGGTTGTGCACTAGAAGATGAACTGCCAAGTCCATACTTGTTGATGTTCTTCAGCTCCTTCTTGAGGTCAATCATTTCACTGTCAATGTGAGCTGACAGATTTTTCATGCTTTCCAGGTCATCAACCAGATGAGCAAAGGATAATCTTGTCTTGGAAATTTAAGTAAGTGTTTCCTTGGTGTTGAACACATCAGCCCGGGAATTTGCCAAAATTCCCTGAAGAACTTTTTCCAACTTATCTTGATGCTCCTTCAGCTCAAGAGAAGCATCTGCTAAGGTTCCAATCAACCTATTAAACCTTTGTACTGCATGGTCTGAAGCTGTTTTGCTCAATGAATTTTGCAGACATTGTATTCTCCAACCTCTGTACCTTCAATTCAAAATTCTCTGTCATGTGCTGAATGGAAGTGTTGAAGGCATCAAATTTTCATTCAGAAGGAGTATAATTCTGGTGGTACAGAAGGTCCACCAAAGGCATAGGAGGTTGAGCTTGAGGTTGGGGGGTGAAGGTAGGAGTATCCTTGGCAGGATGAGTGGGTGAAGAATTGTGAAATGGAGGAGTGGGAGGTGCATCCTGGGGTAGTTGAAGTTCAGGTTCAATTGAGGCTGATCCTCAGGAGCAAGAGGATGTTCCTCTGGAATGTGAGGCTGGTCCTCATTAGCTAGAGGCTGGTCCTCAGGAGGTGGTATCACTGCCTCTGGAGCCTCAGGAACGGGGGCTCAACAACTATTGGCCCTCTCCTCACTTGGTCACCCTCAAGCCTGAATCCATAAACTTTTGAACATGCTTGAAGCAGTAGATGTTGGATTTGGGAATTGACTGAGATTTCTCATTATCTAGAGACCACACCGAAATGCTTAAAGACTGGAGTCAAGTGAGCAGTATAAGGAGAGAGACCTGTGAGGTCTTTCCTGGTTGTCTCAAAAATTATTTGTACATAATTACATGGATGTTAACTTTGATGTTCTTCTTCATGCAGTAAATGACACATCTCTGAATGTCAGTGAGTCTGTCCCTTCCACACCTTGGGGTGTGATAATAGTGGTGAGGATGTGGTGAGTGAGTCTCAACACTGGAGGAAAGGTGTTAGTGTTGAATTTTGTAACATGAGTTTGTTTAGGGTCAGACTCATCAGAAGGAAGACCAGTCAAAAGAGTGTAAGCTTCATGAAGATTGAACTCAAAATTGTGATAATCTGTACCCTCATCAGGAACTTTGAACAAAGTAGCAGCCAAAGCAATAGCATGTCTATCTGAACCACCTTTACTTCTGACTTATACCCCTCATCATTGCATTCCAAATTAGAGTAAAACTCTTGGACAAGTTTGGGGTATATGGTTCGAAATTCAGAGATGAATGACATCAAGACTGAAACTTGAAGAATTCGATGACTTCAGAAAATGCAGCAATCAGTTCACTGTCGGTTAAATCCACTGCCCTCTGATTTGGAAGGAGTTACGTCAGATGGATGGGAAGACCCAGATGATGACGAAGATGACGCCTCAAATGCTTCAGGAGAAGAAACCAGGAATCATCTCCTAGGGTTGTAGACCCTACTCGAAAACAGAGAATGTCCTACCTCTCTTGGCAGAAGAAGGAGATGCAGAGGAAGGCCCTGGCTGCTCCGCAGGGTCATGGCATCTCTTGCTTCTCCTCTCAGTAGGTGTGCTTCTTCCGCCAGAATGGGCCTAACTATTGCCCTGGACCTTGCTCCACGGAGAGGGGCTTGCTTGGTGCCATGAAAGCAAGAGAGAGTGGAAGAGCAGAGGATGGAGAAGAAAGAATGAAGGAAGAAGAACAAGGATGGGTTGGAGGAGGGAAGAAGGTGGAATGGTTGCCGTTTTCAAGGTGGAAGACGGCCATGGGGTCGACCTGCATATAAAGGGGTTTCGGAGGTGTAATGCCCCGCAGGAACAAGAAGACCCTAACCGGCGTCCACGACTTGAATCACCCTGACAGGGGTATGTGTCGACACTAGAAGAGGTTAGTGTCGACCTGGGCTGAGGTGTCGACACTAGATGGAGGTAGTGTCGACCTGGCCTGATGAAAAGTTGAGATGTGAGAATGAGAAAATTTGGTGAGCTTTGGGACATCTTAAAATGATAAACAATGGGTGGAATTAACATTTCAAGGATTTTTAAGAGGCTAAAAAATTTATTGTCAATATTTTGCAGAAATGAAAACACAATTCAAGTTTTACACAAATCCAACAGGATATGATCATTCAGGGACTTGAGCCAATAAAATGATGATTTGACGGATATAATACATTCAAAAATCAACTACAAACTACCATATTCTTCAAAGCCAAAGAAATAAAAATCTTTTAGAATAAAATCAAGTGTGTTGAAAGTAAACAAGTTTTTGTAAAACAACTGTGATGGATAGGGATGATTCTTTTAAACAATTCTCCTTTGATAGACATTTTATTTTTGAATCAAACTATCAAATGTGATAAATCTTGTTCACTCAAGAACTAATGCTTTTACACACCATAGTCCCGGAATACTAAAGATTACCTATTATCAAGTCTCAAGGGGTAAATGATGACCATTTGACATGAAAATATACGTTTATCAACGCCAATATTTCTAGTTACCAGTTATCATCAAAAAGTATAGAGCAATTTTTTTATGTAGTTTTTATTTTGAACCCCTTTGAACAGAGATAGCAGTAATGCCTCATGACATACATGACACTTCATTCATTGTGAAGGTGTGTAGTTTCTCAGCATATGTGCCATTGCTCTGTTGAATTATTAGTTTTTGGAGAGTTTTGTAAGATTGAAATCATTTATATCCAACATCAGTTGCAAATAAAGAAATGTTTAAATTCAATACACATTATCTTTCAGTCTTTGAAGAGATTTGAATTTCTGTAGTTTTGAAGAATATAGGTGAGAGTTGACAAAAAATATAGTAAATCACTCAAAGAATCATTTTGAGACTCTAGACACCTAAATGAGGACATCATGCAAGGAAATTGATGTAATTCAAGAAGAGTTTTGAATTTTTTAAAAAATGACTTTGAATTCTCTAGCTCCCCCTGAGATGAGGATCCCAACCACTTTTCATCAAACTAAAGATATGCAGTATTTTGAAATCAGAAATGATTCTCTTTGAACAGTAAAAAGCTCCCTCTCAACAATTGCATTTCATTTCTTGGTACTTGGCGGAGACATATACTCTCGCATAGTGAAAGTGTCCAGACAAGCATACTTGTCCTTCTCCAAGTCACCATTTGATATACCAAGAAATTCAACACAATGTGAGTGGAAGAATTCATTGTCAAAAAGAAATGGAAGTGAAATTGAGAGAGATATGAACATATGAATCAAGGAAGCAAAGGATAATGATGATGCAAAGACTCCCCCTCAGAAAATGCCTAACACTCAACCCAATCCCAATGAGAGAGATCAAGAAAATGGACATTTACAAAGGCCAAGCTCTCTCCTCAAAGATGAGAATCTACTGTCAGGAAGAGGTTTGGTGAAGATGTCAGCAATTTGTTTTTCAGTTTCTATGAAGTGGAGTTCAAAGGATTTCTTTGCTACCTCATCTCTTAAGAAATGATGCCTAATTTCAATATGTTTTGTTCTGGAATGCTGAATTGGGTTTTTAGATAGTTTTTGGCACTTGTGTTGTCACAAGAATGGGAACACAACCTAACTCTTGGTTATAATAAGAAGTTGATGTTTCACCCAAGAATTTGAGTTCCACATCTACCTGCTGCAACATACTCAGCCTCTGCAGTTGATAGAGCAACTGAGTGTTGCTTCTTAGAGCCCAAGAGATTAGGCACCCACCTAAGTATAAACACAAGCCACTTGTGCTTTTCTATCTAATTTACATCCAGCATAATCAGCATCACAATAGGCAATCAAATCTAACTTGCAACCAGCAGGATACCAAATTCCAATATCACATGTTCCAACAGATACTTGAAAATTCTTTTAACAGCTAACATGTGACTTTCCTTAGGATTTGATTGAAATCTAGCACACAAACACACACTAAACTGAATATCAGGTCTAGAAGTTGTAAGATAGAGTAGAGAGCCAATCATACCTCTGTATATCTTTGGTCCACTGACTTACCAAGTGAGTCTTCTTCTAGCTTAGCATTAATTGCAATGGGTGTGTTTGAATGCTTGAGGTTCTGGAAGTCAAACATTTTCAGAAGTTCCTTGACATACTTGGTTTGACTTATGAAGATCTCCTCATTTGTTTGGTTAACCTGCAATCCCAAGAAAAACTGTAAGTCTCCCATTAACTCATTTCAAATTCAGTTTTCATTTGATTTGCAAATTCAGTACACAGGCTCTTATTGGTTGATCCAAATATTATGTCATCAACATAAATTTGGACTGCAATTATTTGTTTATTACTATTTTTGTGAACAATGTTTGATCAACATTTCCTCTAGAATATCTTTTTCAGCAAAAAAGAACTCAAACGGTCATACCAAGCTCTTGGAGCTTGTTTAAACCATATATGAAGCTTGAACAGATTAGGATGTTTCATTTTCAAATCCTGGAGGTTGTTCAACAAAATTTTTTCCTTTATGTATCCATTTAGAAATGCACTTGACATCCATTTGATAAACTTTAAATTTCATGGAGGATGCAAAAGCAAGGAAAATTCTAACAGCTTCTAGTCTAGCTACAGGGGCATATGATTCTTCAAAGTCAATTCCAAATTCTTGATTGTACCCCTTTGCAACTAGCCTAGCTTTATTTCTAATGACTTGACCATTTTTATTCAATTTATTTCTGAAAACCCATCTAGTGCCAATGACTGTTTGGTCACTAGGTCTAGGTACTAATTCCCATACTTGATTTCTTTCAAATTGATGAAGTTCATCATGCATTGCATTGATCCAATCAGAACTTAATAAAGCTTCATCAATTGACTTTGGTTCAATTTGGGAAATTAGAGCTAGTGGGTCTTCATCAATAACATGCAGGAATGATGATCTAGTCCTAACTCTATCATGCAAATTGCCAACGACATTTCCAATGGGTGATCTCTCAAAAATCTATGCTCAGATATTACCTGTTGAGGGGTACTTAATCTGGAACAACATTACCTGATCCACTTGAAGATGGTGACTGGATGTTCAAGTTCTCACCAATGTCTTCAAGTTCCTCAACAGTTGGTGAAGAGTCCACAATGAAATCATCCTCTTCACTGTCTTGACTTTCCCTGCAAGATTTAGAACTATTAGTTGAAAATGAATTTCATCAAGAGAACATGTGGAGACTCTTCAACAGTTTTGTTTTTGAGATGTACACTCTGAAAGCTCTTGACACTTCTGAATAGCCAAGAAAGATGGCTTCTTGACTTTTAGCATCAAACTTGTCAAGATTTTCTTATTATTGTTGTGTACAAATATTTACACCCAAAGATTTTGAAGTAAGACACAATTGGCTTTTTATCTTTCAACAATTCATAAGGGGTTTTCCTGATTTTTGGTCTGACCAATGCTCTATTGAGAATGTAGTTTGCTGTATTTACAGCTTCAGCCCAGAAGGATTTGGGCAAATACTTTCAAGGAGCATGGATCTAGCCATTTCCACAAGAGTTCTATTCTTTCTTTCCACAACTCCATTTTGTTCTGGAGTTCTTGGTGAAGAAAACTTGTGAAATATGTGAAGTTCAGCACATAAATCAGAAAAGATTTGTTTTCAAACTCACCCCCATGATCAGTCAAAATGTTTTTGATTTTATATGGAAAATTTGTTAAGGCAGTGGTACAAAAATTCCTGAACTCAAGGCAAGTATCACTTTTGTGGGACAAGAAGATAACCTATGTAAATCTGGTAAAATCATCAATGATCACAAACCCATATCTTGCCACTTAGACTTAGAATTCTTGTTGGGCCAAAGAGGTCCATGTGAAGTAATTCTAGTGGCCTAGATGTGAGTACCTCATTGAAGGTTTTAAAAGATTTCCTGGTTTGTTTTCCTTGGCACAAATCCCACAAACTTGATTTTCAATATTAGAAAAAGATTCAGGAAGACCCTTAACCAAATCCAGCCTTAACAATTTATTCATTTTTCTGAAACTTGCATGGCCAAGTCTTTTTGCCAAGTCCATGCAATTTCATCTTTATTGGCAACAAAGCAAAGATTTTCAGAAAAAGTTTTTATTGAGGTTGATCATGTAAACATTGTTTTCCCTTTTTCCAAAAAATTTTATTTTATCAGTTGATGAATCAATTATCTTACAGAAATCAGATTCAAACACAACTTTGTGACCTTGTCACATATTGGCTAATACTCAGCAAATTGTAATTTAACCCATCAACTAACAAAACATTATCAACAGAGTTTGAGGAATTGACCAACCTTTCCAGATCCAATGATCTTTCCTTTATTTTTACCTCCAAAGGTTACTGAACCTCCCTCCTTCTCAATCAGGAATGAAAATTTGGCTTTGTCTCCAGTCATGTGTCGTGAACACCCACTATCAAGAAACCATACATTTGAATTGGGTGCACGACCTTCCTGCAAAATCAATCAGTGGAGAGAAGATTTTGGTACCCAAACAGTGTTGGGACCATCAGAATGTTTGAACACAGTCATCAAATCTTTTCTCACCCAAATGATTTGTTTTTGATTTTTGTGTTGTTTCAGTGGTGTTCTTTGTCTTTTTCAATTTATTCTTTCCCTTAGGAATGAAAACACCAGTGTTCTTGTTTTCAGTAGGAGGGAAGTTTTTCATTTGAACATGAGAGTTTAGATGAGGAGGTGGAATCCAAGAGTTTTTGGGTACATCAAAAAATTTGGAGAAGAATTGAGGATGATACCAACATGGTTGTGATACCATTGGTTCCAAGAATTGGTCCATTCAGCTTGATATGCTGTCTTGGAGGTCCAAGATTTTTTATGAATGACTTCCTTTGAATTTTTCTTATTTTCAAATTTTTATTTGAATTTTTGGTTTTGTGGTTTGTGTTTGTTGATGTTGAGCAGGTCGACCTTTCCTTGACTGGTGTCGACACAGCAGTCACAGAATCCTTCTTCTTGTGGACTGGTGTCGACCTGTCAGGTAACGTGTCGACCTGGTTGACTTCTTTTGTTCTGAGTTTTTTAAATTTTTGTTGTTTTGCTTGATGTTTGCTTGATTTCAGTGTTCTCAAGACTAGGACCTTTGACAAATTTAATCAATGGTGCTTTATCCTTTTTCTCACCAGATTTGTCTTTCTTAGATTTTTGTTTATTGAATCCTAGTCCATGAGAAATTGATTTCATTTTAGCTCCCAGCAAGCCTCCAAATTGTCTTTACCTTTTGTGAAGGTTTCAATGACTTCATCTTTTCTTTTAGCTGGTTTTCTAAGGTTTTGATTTCTTCACCTTTTGTTGTTTATCTTTGTTTTCCATTTCCAGCTTTTCAGACAGTTCTTTAATTCATGGGTGGCCTTTTGAGAGGCAAGCTTAAGCTCATCAATTAAGTTCAGGAGATTTTCCTTTTCTTCATTAAGTTCAGCTACCTCATTTTCTAATTCACAAATTCTTTTGTTTGAGGATAATTATTCATGATGTTTTCCATTTTCTTTTTGAGATGCTTGTTTTCTTTCCTTATTTCAGAGTATTTTTCAACAAGCTCAGCATATACATCTTGCCAATCCTCAATTGAATAGTCTTCGAAGGATGTACTTACCTTTCCATCTGAACTATTCGCCATGAAGCAGATTTCCTCACTTTCAGAACTTGAGGATTTTTCTTCTTCTTCCTTTTCACTTGAGTCTTCATCAGACCAAGTGGCTACCATGGCCTTTGGCTTCTTGAACTTGTGAATCTTTTTGTGTTTTTCCTTCTTGTTTTCAGGACATTCCCTTCATATGTCCTGGCTTGTTGCACCTGTAACAAATGACAATTTCGTCAGATTTTTATTCTTATTGGAATTAACATTAGAAAAGGAAGTGTTTCTTTTACCTGATAAAAATTTCTTTTTCCCAGAAAATTTTCCTTTTCTATATTTTAAGAATTTTTTGAATTGCCTGGTCATGAGGGCAATCTCATCCTCATTGGACTCAGACTCATCAGAACTGGTTTTCTCCTGATCTTGTCTTTGTTACTTGAAGAGGCCTTTAGTGCTACTGGCTTGGTTTTAATTATATGTTCTTCATTTCTTTTTAGATTGATTTCATAAGTCATTAAGGATCCTATCAATTCATCCAAAGAGATTTTGGACAATCTTTAGAATCTTCAATGACTGTGGCCTTTGTGTGCCAAATTGAAGAGAGAGAGCGTAGAATTTTCCTTACCAAGTCAGCATCTGTATAATCCTTACCTAAGGCCTTCAGTCCATTCACAATGATCATAAACCTGGCAAACATTTTCAGAAATTGTCTCATTAGATTTCATCATAACAATTCATACTCAGAGACAAGAATGTTAGCTTTGGTTTCTTTCACTTGGGATGTTCCCTCATAGAGTAACTCAAGTTTATCCCACATCTCTTTGGCAGATTTGCACATTGAGATTCTTGAGTACTCCTTAGGGTGGACTGCACATTGGATCATGTTCATGGCACTATAATTAAAGTGGCCCTCCTAATCTGTTCCCTAGTCCAGGTCTCTTCCCCCTGATTCTCATAGGGACCTACTTCGACTACCTTCCATATTTCATAGTTTTGGGCTCTTAGGAAGACCTGCATTCTATTCTTCCAATAAGTGTAGTCAGTCCCATTGAAAAAGGGTGGCCTATTAATAGAGTGACCCTCAGCCATGAACCCTCTTGAATCCATTGAAGCAATTAAATGGTGCAAAGAAGAGATACTCAGCAAACAGACAAGCAAACAATCAAGACACACAGAACAATCAGAAAGTACTCAGATCAGATCAGATCAAGTGTAAACCGCTCTGATACCAATTGTAGGATCGAGAAATGATGTGGACAAGATCTAGAAGGGGGGGGTTGAATAGATCTAGGCCAACTATTGCGGAAGCTTAGCCAATTAGAAAAACTCTTTGAATCAGAGACAATTTGAAACGAATTTCACAGATCTGAAGAGAGATTGAGTGAGTTGTGCAATAGGAGTGTGTGAACAAGTTAATTAGATGTGAATTCGAAAGATCCTATGCATGCATCTAACGCAAGGAAAAATCAAACCACAATCAGACCACTGCACAGAGATTTTTAGGTGGTTCGGAAATCACACCATGTGATTCCTACATCCACCCCTCACACAGTGAGGATCCACTATCAACTTGGATACACACACACTGGAGCCTGACAACTCCACCACAAAGAGTTCTACAACTCAACACAACACCTAGAGCAAGACTACTCTAGACACTTGAGCACAATGCTCAACCAAACTTGAGTGCGACGACTCAACCTGAGCACACGCTCACAAACCACTGAGTACAACGACTCACAAACACTTTGCTAGACAACAACACAAGATCCAGATCCTCTAGCTAAGATTGATCTTAAAGGTTCATTCAAGAGAATTAATGCAATAGACACTGCACAATCTCTAGAACAACTAAGAAGACACAAGGGGAAATGAGAAAGGATTGAAAAGTCCTTGTTCTTCAGAAGACTCCCTTGTAGATGTCGAATTGTGAAGAGGCTTGATCTCTGGAAGTTCCTGGGCGATGCTCTGTAATTTGATCTTCAGGATCTTCCTCGAATTCTTCACAAAAGTCGGCTTCTACTTGATCTGCACCTTGGAAGTTGATCCTACTGCTCCATCTTGGATCAGATCTTCCTTCTTGTGCTTGGAGATGATGAAATTGGAAAGAAGAAGCATAAGAGGATGCACGAACAGGGAGGAGAATAGCCTTGCCGCCAAAAAGCTTCTGGAGAAATCTTGGAGGCTCTCTTCTGCTCTCTTGTTGGTTGGATGGCCAATTGGGGACTATTTATAGTCCAAGATACCCAAAAGTACCCTTGGGGGTCGTGGGCACATGATCCAAGGCCGATCCACCAAATCCCTAGGGTGCCATGTGTCCAGGAGAAAATTTAAGTCACAAACTTTCTGGAGTGTGTCGACCTGACTTGGTCTAGTGTCGACACACTATCCCAGACTGGCAGACTAACTTCCCTGGGAGAGGTCTCTAGTGTCGACACCACTTCATCTCGTGTCGACACACTGGAGAGTACTGCAAAACAGGCCTTCTGGGAGAGGTCTCTAGTGTCGACACCATCTGGTTAGTGTCGACACACTATCCAGGCCTGTTGACAGGGCTCACTGGGAACGGGTCTAGTGTCGACCTGACTTGATCTTGTGTTGACACTACTTGACCATTTCTTCATCTTTTGGCTTAGGGCTTGGAGCATTGTGTCGACACCAGTATGGGGTGGTCGACATACCCTTGAAAGAATTGTGTGTCCCTGAGAAATAAACATAAATCATTAGTCCAAACCAGCGAACTCCCAAACATCTCAACTCCTCTCCCTCACTGCTCTGCTCAAAGAGAAATTACCGAATGAATGGCAGAAAATAGTAAAAACCTGAACTAGCAACATCAAGAACAACATGAATTTACATAAATCGACCCAGACAACTCCATGCTCTGCTGAAAGAAGGAGTACAAGAAGGAAATTGCAGAAG
Source organism: Colocasia esculenta (assembly GCA_014218235.1). Lineage (NCBI taxonomy): Eukaryota > Viridiplantae > Streptophyta > Magnoliopsida > Alismatales > Araceae > Colocasia > Colocasia esculenta. The sequence goes on along the minus strand of CM024757.1, from coordinate 21,111,774 downwards.
ATAAAATTTCAAACAAAATCTCCCTAAAACTTGAGCTGGCCAACTCCTCCCGTAAGAACTGAAAGAACAGGATAAAAAATGTAAAACTCCCTCAACATCTCACTGCTCTGCTAAAACGGAAAATACAGAAGAAAAGTTGAGACTACAAATCCTGAGAAATCCTCCTTACCAACCCCTGGAGAAGAGGACCTGAGGTCCTTTATAGGCCTTAGGGGAACCTTCCAGGCGCATCTGCCTCTCCCCGAATCGCCGCTTCCCGCTTCCTCTGCACACACGGGCCCGCCTCGCACCAGATCTGCACAGCCTCACCCTCCATCGCGCCAGCTCCCCTGGCAGCACCATCCCTGCATCGCTCTGGCTTGGCCACCACCTCAGCACACACCTCCGCCCCGCCGCATCTACACAGCAACTCACGCACGGGCCTACTTCGCACACACCTGCCCAGCCTTCGCATGCGCTCCACAGAACACACACCAGCCATCGCCGCGCCTCCACAGGACCACCTGGGCTCAAGCCCAGTTGGCCACTTCACCTCCAGAGGCCACGCACGCCACGCCAGCAGCTCCTTGCCATCACCCATCGCCGCCAAGATGCGCCAGGCCCTGCATCACGGGAGCAGCTCCAGCGCGCGCCCAGATCTGGAGCGCCATCGCCCCTGCCAGCTCACCGCCATCGCACCACACCCGGAGCTCAAACCCCAAATGCTGCTTCAAGCAGCTTTTTTCCTGCGAGATGAGTCAAACCCAATGTTAAAAGAGTTAAAAGGGTGTTGAGATGGGAGAATGGGATTGGCTGTGATGTTAAAGAAATTATTATTATTATTATTATTTAATAAAATTGAGTGGGGTATGTGGCATGATGGTGTTAATTTTGTTATATTCAAATTTTATTTATTTACAAATTTACACCTACTACTTACAACATTTATTTACAAAGATCTTTATTTTTTCAATGTGACCTAATCTAAAAGCAATGATTTATTAAATGAAAAATCTAACATGTGTTCTAACCCCAATATCAACTAACATGTTCAACAAATTATTTATGGATGAAATAGAAATTAAAATCAATGTGCACATTATTTATAGACATGGTTGTCTAAAATTACTATATGTATGAAATTTAACTCAAAAAATTATGTGGTTATCACTCCCCCCTACTTGAACATTGCTAGTCCCTTAGCAATAAAAATACTCCAAATGTAGGACTAGAAGATATAAATCTCATGCTAAACAGTTATTATGTAAAAGATTAATGTAGAGATATGTCTTTCCTAATTGTAAGGGCTTATGACAAGAAATTAGTGCACAAGTGATAGCTCACTTAAGAGTTCACATCAGCCCTCCTGGAGGTCCTCTATCTCAGCTAGTATTTGAGATTAGATTAATTCGAGGAGAAGAAAAGATTTGTGAAATAAGATCTTTACTCAGTCAAATCGGGTTGTTTCTCTCAGTTCCTGCCCATCTTCCTTGAGGATTATTTCTCTGAGTTGGGGACTTTGCCCCTTCATTTGCACTTTGTTTACTCAGAAAATTTTTTTTTTTCATCCATAATGCTGCACAACCCATCACTTTTCAAGAGTAGCGAGTCCAACTTTACTCAGATCCGGGGCATTTTTCATGGATATATTTTCTTTTGCTTTTGCTTTTTCTTTTGCTTTTCTTTTCTTTTCTTTTCCTCTTAAAGGAAGGATGGACAGTCAGGTTCCTTGATCACATGCCTTCACTTCCTTCACAATTCACTTAAGGGGAAGGGAGAAAATCAATCACCTCTCTCCCACTAGCCTTGACAAATTTGCTACATCGGGTTCAGCTAGTCGGAGTGGCTGTGAAGTGTGTGTATGAAATTTTTTGCCATAAATCCTTACATAAGGTAGACAAGAAGTACATGTAATCCTTTACTAGAAGCTATCTAACATGGATTTTTGCAAAGGAGTGTGACAGTTATAAAATTTAATGGTAAAGATCAGACACATAGTCTGGGATGCGTAAAGCCACGCATCTTTATTCAAAGATGAAACATTGTGAAAATTTTATTTGCATATGTACAAGCTCAAGAAAAGAAATGAAGCAATGGTGGGATGAGGACTATGAATGCATGCTTATTCTACCTCTCCCCCCTACTTATTTACAGGAAAAGAAAGTAAGACAGAAATTACCTGATAAAAGAAATCTGTACACTTGGGTTGCCTCCCAAGAAGCGCTAAGTTTATCGTCTTCAGCCAGACGCAATTAGGTTCATATGGCTCAGCTAGCTTGGTAGAATCAATTTTACAGAAGATGGGGTTTCAAAGAAATGTTTTAACCTCTGCCCATTAACAGTGAATGATTGTCCCGTTTTAGGGTCAAGAATGATGACAACACCATTGTCGTAAGCTTTAACGACAGTGTAAGGACCACCCCATCGGGACTTCAATTTTCCTGGAAACAGACGAAGCCTAGAATTAAACAACCAAACCTTATCATGCACTTGAAAAGTTTTTCTATGAATGTGTTTATCATGGAAAGCTTTGGCCTTGACTTTGTAAATCTTAGAACTTTCATAGGCTTCGTTTCTGAGCTCTTCTAATTCATTCAGATGCAGGGTCCTTTGTTGATCAGCTTGGGCTAAATCAAGATTTACTTGTTTGATAGCCCAATAGGCTCTATGCTCAAGTTCTACCGGCAGATGACAATATTTTCCAAAGACAAGCCGGTAAGGGGACATTCCAATGGGAGTTTTGAAAGCAGTTCGGTAGGCCACAATGCATCATCTAACCTTTCTAACCAGTCTTTCCTATCAGGCCTAACCGACTTCTGAAGAATGTTCTTAATCTCCCTGTTTGAAACTTCCACTTGGCCACTGGTTTGCGGATGGTAAGGTGTTGCCAGCTTATGGGTGATCCCATACTTCCTTAGGAGGGTCCTAAACTGAGTGTTAATGAAATGAGGTCCTCCATCACTAATGATTGCTTTGGGCCACCCAAATCTAGAAAATATGTTTTTCTGAACAAATTTGATAACCACCTTATGATCATTGGTCTTTGTGGCAATGGCCTCTATCCATTTGGACACATAATCAACAGCAACTAGAATGTATGTGTATCCAAAGGACGGTGGAAAAGGTCCCATAAAGTCTATCCCCCATACATTAAAATTTTCTACAACCAAAATGGGGTTAAGAGGCATCATGTCCCTCTTAGAAATATTTCCCATAGTTTGACATCTAGGACAGGCCTTACAAAATTGATGAGCATCCTTAAACAACGTGGGCCAATAGAAACCAGAGTCTAAGACCTTAGCAGCGGTCTTCTTTCCTGAAAAATGCCCTCCACAAGCAAGAGAATGGCAAAACTGGAGGACACTTTGATGCTACTCTCAGGGACACATCTTCTTATCACTTGGTCTGGTCCTATGAAAAATAGCTCCGGGTCCTCCCAAATAAAATACTTGTCCCTAGCAAAGAATCTCTCTCTTTCATTTTTGGTCAATCTCCAGGTACTCGTCCAATGACTTTGTAATTCACAATGTGAGCATACCATGGAGATGAAAATATGGAGACAGCTAAAATGTGCTCATCTGGGAAAGCATCTCTAATAGGCATGGAGTCCGGGGCAATTATTCTGGACAAATGGTCAGCTACCACATTCTTGGACCCTTTTTTATCATGAATTCCAGATCAAACTCCTGTAACAAGAGGATCCATCTGATCAACCTAGGCTTGGCATCCTTTTTGGCAAGCAAATGCCTCAAGGCAGCATGGTCAGTGAAAACAATGATTTTAGCTCCTAACAGATAGGATCTGAACTTCTCTAAGGCAAAGACAACATCTAGGAGCTCTTTCTCAGTGGTTGTGTATCGAATCTGGGGGTCATTCAATGTTCTGCTTGCATAATAAATCACCACAGATCCTTTATCATTTTTGGCCCAAAATAGCACCTACAGCAAAGTCTGAAGCATCACACATTATCTCAAATGGTAATGACCAGTCTAGAGATTGTAGAATTGGAGCTTTGGTCAAAATATCTTTTAAGTCCTCAAAAGATTTATGACAAGTTTCGTCAAAAATGAAAGGAGTGTCTTTCAACAAAGAAGTCAATGGCCTTGCAATTTTGGAAAAGTCTTTGATGAACCTCCTATAGAATCCAGCATGACCAAGGAAGGATCGAATTTGTTTGACAGAGTTGGGAGGAGGCAATTCAGAAATGAGATTTACCTTGGCTTTATCTACCTCTATCCCTCTCTCTGAGACAATATGCCCTAAGACAATCCCCTCCTTAACCATGAAGTGGCTCTTTTCCCAACTTAAGACAAGATTGGCATTAATGCATCTTTTGAGCACTTCGGTAAAATGGTCGAGGCACAATCAAAGTCATTTCCAAACACAGAGAAATCATCCATAAAGACTTCTAAGTAGTCCCCAACCATGTCTGAGAAAATAGACAGCATGCAACGTTGAAAAGTTGCAGGGGCATTGCATAGCCCGAAGGGCATGCGTCTAAAGGCAAAGGTTCCAAATGGACATGTGAAAGTGGTCTTTCTTGGTCCTCAGGGTGAATAGCCACTTGGTTATACCCTGAATATCCATCAAGGAAACAAATGATTTTTGGCCTGCAAGTTTATCTAAGATTTGGTCAATGAAAGGCAAGGGGAAATGGTCTTTCTTGGTCATCGTATTCAATTTGCGTAGTCAATGCACACTCTCCATCCTGTAGCCAGCCTAGTGGAATGAGCTCACCCTTTTCTGTTTGAATCACAGTCAGTCCTGACTTTTTAGGCACAACTTGAGTTGGACTAACCCACTGGCTATCAGAGATGGGATAAATGAATTCTGCATCCAGCCATTTAACAATCTCTTTCTTAACAACTTCTTTCATGTTAGGATTAACCTTCTTTGCATTTCTATTGAACTTTTAGTATTTTCTTCCAAGTATATGCGATGTGTGCACACTGAAGGACTTATCCCTCTCAAATCATCAATTGTCCAACCTATAGCTTTCTTATGACTCTTCAAAATTTCAATCAATTTCTTCTCCTGCCCTTCCTCAAGATCACTAGCAATTATGACGGGCCAAGTCTTGTTCTCTCCAAGAAAGATGTACTTCAAACTAGCAGGGAGTGGTTTTAGCTCAACCTTAAGAGGACACTCAGATGGAATTGATGGATCACTATCCTGAAATAAAGAGTTAAATTGTCCTTCCTCTCCCTCAAACCCTAGAGCACAGGGTTGGTCTACCTTTCTTCCACGCAAGATTCTTCCAAGGTATCTACCACTAGACAACTTTCTCCTAGGTCATGGTGCCTAGATGCCCTAAAAATGTTGATACTAAGCTGCCTATCTCCAAATGATATATCCATCATCCCGGTAGCACAGTCAATATAGCTCTAGCTGTGGCCAAAAAAGGTCTTCCAAGGATAATGGTGGACTGAGTTAAATCTTGGGGAGTGTTCATGTCCAGAATGATGAAATCGGCAGGGAAGTAACAATCATTGATTTTTACAATCACGTCCTCAACTAAGCCTTTTGGAGTGGTGACAGAACGATCAGCTAGTTGAAGGACAACAGAAGTGGTTTCAACTCTCCTATCTTGAATTTCTCAAAAATGGTAGAAGGTAGGAGGTTGACACTGGCTCCCAAATCTAAAGGCCGCTCTCAAAAGTGACTCCACCAATGGTGCAAGGAATTAGTGGAGTGCCTGGATCTTTGAGCTTTTTAGGAAGTTGATTCAAGATAATGGTACTCACAATTTCTGGAAGAATGATGGTTTCAGTTTTATTTCTCACTTCTCGTTTTGGAGTACACATTTCTTTTAGAAATTTGGCATAGGCCGGCACATGCTTGATGGCATCAAGCAGGAATGTTGATGTGAACTTGTTTAAATAGCTCCAAGAGTTCTTCATTACCAGTGGATTTGTTTTTGGATTTTGGCTTTAAAGCTTCAGGAAAAGAACTCTTGGGATGTAACAGCTTGGGTCTTCACTTGTCTTGGTTTTGTCTAGAGGTTCTTCAATTATTTTCTCTTTTCCCTTGGATTTTTATTTGCAACATTTTCTTCAATCTCTTCCTCAATTTCAATTCATTTTCATTTTCTTTATCCTCATTTGACATGTGTGGGTGAGAATTTGTTCTGATTCTTCACTTCTTAAGGTAGACATAGTTTTTTCATTCTCTACTTGCGGGCCCCTAGCTTGGGCAGGAGGATGATCCTGTTGTATAGGTTGATTTTGATTTTGTGGTGCAGGAATGTTCTGAACAAAAGCTTGTTGTGTGTTCTGTGGTGGAGGACCATTTGGTCTAGCAGGTGGTGGTCTATACCCCTGAGCTTGATGGTATTGTTGGTTCTGATAGAATCCAGGAGGGTTGTTTCTTAGGTTTGCTACAGCTTGACTTGGCAATTGCCCTACTTCCCTCCTTTGACATACATCAGCAATTTGGGACTCTATCCTTGCCAAATTTTGTTGAAAATTTTGATTTTGAGTTTGATTGAGTTTGTTGTTCTTGCACAGTTTGGCATAGAGTCGCCATCATGTTTTGGAGTTGATTCATTTTATCATCCCAATTAGGTTGAGAAGGTGGTGGTTGATATGAAGGTTGTTGGAAATTGTATGAGCAAATTGATTGGAATTTTGACTTCCTTGGAATTGTGGAGGTTTTGAGTTAGAAGATTGGCCAAATCCCGAATTCTGATTGGGATAGGATTGACCGTACATGGATTGCTTGAAGGTAGGTTGGGAAACTTGTTCGGATTGATTTTTCCATGAAAAGTTGGATGATTTCTCCAACCAGGGTTGTATGTGTTAGAATATGGATCATAGGAGGGTTTGTAGAAGCCTTGAGCAGCTTGGACTTGTTCCTGAATGAAAGGGGGTAATTGGGCAGTAGTGGGACAAGCACTGGTGGATGAGCTGGGCTAGCACACATAGCACAAGTTTCAGGTTGTTGAGAAAAAATTGGGTGTGGCTTGCCCAGTCAAAGATAATAATTGATCAAATTTTTGTTCCAACTTCTGCTCCAATCTTTGGTCAAGTTAGCTATCAGATCTTCTACCCTAGAATCTGATTCTCCTCTCCCTTTTACTTCATACATCCCTGCCTTCTTTATAGGTACTAGTGCTCTCTCGTAAGAGTAGAGTGAGGCATGATTGATAGAATTTTCACTCAATGTTTCAAACAGATCATATGCCTCATCCTCGCTCTTAGTCATAAATGCTCCCCCACACGAAGCATCAACCATTTGCCTATTGATTTAGTCAGTCCTTCATAAAAGGCTTGAGCAATTTGCCACCTCGACAGACTATGATGGGGGCATTTTCTAAGCAACTCCTTCAATCTCTCCATGATTCGTGCATTAATTCTCCCGGGTGTTGGGAGAATCCAGTTATTGCTTCTCATTGTATTTGTTCGGCCAATCGGGTAAAATTCTTTAAAAATTCCTGCTGCATTTCTGGCCATGTTGTGATAGTTCTCCCTATGGTTCCCAACCAATGTTAGCCTTGTCTTTTAAAGAGAATGGAAATAGGGTCAACCTTAAGGCATTTTCAGTGAAGTTTTGGATCCTACAGTGGAACAGATCTCTATGAACTATCTATATGCCTATAAGGATCTTCATTGGGATTGCCATAAAAGGATGGCAACATCTGAATGGTTCCAGGTTTGATCTCAAAATGATTTGCCGGAATTTCCGGCCTGATACAAGTAGCAGGTTGATAATTAGAAGGAATAAAGTATTCCTCATGGTCTGGGTGCAACTCCTCCATATTCCTATCAATTTGGTTTTGGTTGTTGACCATCCTATGAAAGAATCTTTCAATCTCGTCTTAAGTTGAGCCAAATCTAAGTTCAAAGATTGTCTACCAAGCATACACAGTGAAAAAGCCCTCTATTTATGATTTTTGAATTTTTAAGTTTTTATTGATTTTTGATGAATTTTTAAACACAAAACACAAACCACAAACACTTTCAAACAAATTAACCTAACACTAAGTGTTCCTTGGACTTATGTTATTTTTCTCAAAATCAGATTTATGCTTGCTTCCAATTTAACTCTTCTTGTACCGGCCAGGTAAGAGGTGGAGTAGAGGGAGGCCCCCTTGCTTTCGCAAGGACCTAATTAAATAACCTCTACTCACTTAAGCGTAAGCTTTTTAACCTCTAATCCTAGACACCAGACTCAAAGAGAAGTCTTAGAATTAAGAAAGAACAAATCTAATATGAACCCTGGCCAAGTCTAGGTTTTTATTAAAGTGAGGAAAATGCAAGAATGTGATTTTTTTTGTGATTTTTGGACAAAGGAAGGGTGATGAATCCCTCACCTTATCTTTTATTCTAATGGGTGAAGCCCTTAAGCAGTTCCATTTTCAAATGTGAAGTGCACAGATCAATTCAAACAATGGGTTGTCTAATGCTAAGTCTAATGCATGAAACGAGCGATGGAAGTCTTACCTTTCCCCCGCACTCTTCAATGCAAGAAATGAAATAAAATTCAAATGACGATTAAAATGATGAATGTCCTAAAACATGGGGTCCTAATCTTGAGAAATAATTTTTTTTTACAAACAAACGGCTAACATGAAAGAGCGATTTGGAAAAATTTTTTAGACTTTAGATTTTTAATTTTTATTTGTTTTTTTGTACTAAATGAAATGAAATTTAACTAAGAAAATATAAAGGTGATACTATAAACTAATCTCAAACCACACAAACCACAAAGAGGCCAATTATTACATGCCAACGGGAAATAAATCTCTGTACATGCACAGAGAGTACATCAAAGCCTCACTACAACTTTCTCTCACACTCCCCTATCTAAATTTCTGAATTAAAAAAATTGTAAAAACCAGAAATCAGCAAGCTCCTCCAATGGGCTTCAAGTGCCAAGCCCAATCTCCAAGTTCCACTCCTTGTGCAAATCTGAAATGAAAGCCCAATAACAAGTCAATGTAAAGCCCAAAGCAAATGAAATCAAATCAAAACAGAATTAAATCAAACTCTAATGCCTCCCCGGCAACGACGCCAAGATGAACGCGCGGCATAATTGGCTGTGCATTTCGTGTCCAGAGTTCCTCGCACAAATCAATATGCGCACTTCCTCTAAACTGTCTCACAAACTTAAAATCATGAAGATGGACTAGCAAGGTGGTGAGAACAGGTCATATCCACAGGAAGACTGAATAAAGTTTGATTTAAACTACTTAACTTGAAATCAGGAAGATCCAACAGTAAAATTTGACTTAAATCCACTCAGCTCGCTAAAAGTTCCAGTGCGATTAGAATCCCCGATATCAAACCAATGAACAATAACAAATTTAAATTCTCAAAACATTAAAACTAAACTGAGAACTCTTAGTAACAGACCAAGCCACCATCCTTCCACAGAGCAATGATGCAATACGCAACAAGCATTTCCACTTCTTAATTCAAATCTGTTATTGTTCCAGAATTGCTCACACCTTCATAACTCGAAGGGAAGCACCATAGCAAAAAGAACTTACAAGATGAATGCTTCAGTTTTGCAAGATGAAATAACTAGAACAATTGACAGTAAAGAAATCAAAGTGCTCAAACAAAGATTTGCACTGAGAACGCTGTGAACTATAGAAATTTCATATCACTTTACTCAAACAACACAACTTGAGGGGAGGACGAACAAAAGGGAAATAGAATGTAATAGACTTCAGAACAGTAAGGAGAGACATAGTGGATCTTGTCTTCCTCACAGTCTGATGATTCGGTAAGAAATTAGCAAAAGAGATATGAACTGCAATGTCAAACTCTGGAACTAGGCAAGGGAAAGAAGAACACCATAAAAATCTCAAGGACAACAGCAAGGGAATCCCCTCTCTTAGATCTCTCAAAGCCTATAGCTCTCACACAAGAAAGACACAAATAACTACCTCCCTGTAGCCAAACCCTCTGAATGCCAAACTCCATGCTGCTGAAGACCTATCGGATGGCTTCACAGAAGAGATGAAACAATTTCAACAGAAAAAACTGAGCCTCCAGATCCCTCCGGATGAACATAGAGGAAGCACCTCCGATCACTCAACTCAACATCAAGGAACACATGAAACATCTCCCAATAGCAGAACTCCTGGATAAGCAGAAAGAACTAAGAAAAATTCTAACAGTCGAACTCTAAGAACAGTGGAAGAACAAGAAGAAAACTGGAAATTCCTAAAGAACTCGAACATGAATCGAACTGCCAAGCCTCTGCACTGATAACACAGAAAATACAAGAAAATGGGAAACAGACATCTTCAGAATTCAAAAACTCTCTCTCTCTAGAATCCTAGAGAGAGAAGCTCTGGGCTTCCTGTGATCTTGCACTGGTTGGCCTCCCTGCCGCCGGCCCTAGGGGCCTGGCCGGCCATGGCTGCCGAGGGGGTGGCTGCGCCCTTGGCCCCTCCAGCGGGCTCTCCTTCGCAAGGGCTGTTGCGGCTTCTTTGGAGTTACCTCCAATCCCCACACAAAGTGCATATGCCTGCATTTACGGACAAAGGGGAACCTGCAGTTTTCTTCACCAAAGAGGAGATGGAGGAATCGCTCATCCCATTCTAGTTCTCGGTGGTGGCCAAGATGGCTTTCGGTAGACCTCTGTTCCTGAGATCCGATCTATATCGTGGCTAGATGCAACCTTCAAGAACCCTTTCTCATCAGTGCCCTGGACAACTACCATCTGCTATTTCGTTTCAAGTGCAAGGAAGATTACTTAAAGGTTCTTCTTCGTGAATCTATCTACGTCCAAGTAAGCTATTTCGATTCTTTAAATGGACCCCGATGTTCAAACTCTCTGAGGAGCCATCTATACTTCCAGTCTGGATCGAGTTCCCGGCGTACCAGTGAATCTATACCAGAAAAGTCTTCTTTCTTCCATTGCGGCCAATGTGGGTCCGGTTCTTCAAGTTGCGCATGCAACGAATCTTCTTCTCAATACTAAGGCGGCAAGAGTTGTGTGGAGATCGATCCTTAAGCCTGGCTAGACAGAGTCTGGATTGGGATGGGAGATCTAGGCAGATACTGGCAAGAAGTTACGTATATCAATATTCCTGAATACTGCTGTTCTTGCTTTCGGCTTGGTCATGACAAAGATCGATGCCGTAGGGTGGCGATGTTCATCTAGTGCAAAAGCATATTCCTCAATCCAGGTTAGTTGAAAGGAAAAGTAATGGAGTTTGGATTCCGGTTCTTAAAGGCAAGAAAATCCTACCTGGGGCATCCTCTTCTGCCGCTATGCTAATAGCGCTGGTGAAGCTCCTGGGACCCTACAGGTTCCGATATGTTAGGGTTGCATGGGAATGAAGTTACGTGTGCTGAGCATGGGATTCTGGAACAACCGCAAGATTCCGTTTAGCGGGGGAGGTGCACGGGAACTCCGGAGATTTTGATCCAGGATACATATGGCGCCTAAGCAATCCCATCCCATGCATGTTGTTCCTCGGGAGGTTTCTTCTTCGGCTGGGGTCATAAATGAAGAGAATACTCTTCAGGAAAAAATGCAGGGAACTAGCATAACTGAGGAAGAGTTGGAAGGTTCTCACGTCAGGATAATACTGTTCTGGATAATGATGAAATGAATTATTTGCATGGGCGTGGCGCCGGCATGGATACGGTTACATTGTCTTGCATGGATAATCATCTTATGCCATCTAGCCAGTTGTTATGGAAGAAATCAGAAAGTTTAGAAAAGATCGGGTTATCACTAGAGCTCGGGCTCGCTTGGAGGAGAGAGGTAAAGATCCTTTGATACAATGAATTCTGCTATTTTCTGGAATATTAGGGGAATTGGAAATACGTCTTCCTGCAGGAGTCTTCAAAAGCTAGTGTCTCAGTTTCGTCCATCTATAGTGGCTATTATGGAACCCAAACAACATCTGAGTAAAGCTTCAAAGATTTCGGTCAAGTGAAGTTAGATAAATATGCTGGTAACAAGAATCAAGATTCTAAAATTTGGGTCTTCTGGGACCCTGGTCTCCCCCTTAACGTGGTAGATTCTTCTGATCAATATATCACTCTGGGGCTTTCTTCTACGATGGTTATTCCTGTTACATCACTTCCATTTATGCCTCATGTGACTTTGTCTGTCGGCGCAACATGTTTGCTGATCTCCAGCTATTTGCTTCATCGGTGGATGTCCCGTGGTTAATTGGTGGCGACTTCAACTGTATTGCTAATCCGTCGAAAAAGATAGGTGGCTCTTTGGTAATATTAATGGGATCATTGATTTTAATGCTTTATTGCTGCTGTGGCCTTTATGATGCTGGTTGTTTGGCTCATCCTTCACTGAATAACAATAGAACTGGCTTGCTAATATCCGTGCCCGGCTGGATCGTATTATGGTGAATGATAAATGGAATGATCTTTGGCCAGATTTTATGGTAACCCATCTTCGGCGTGGTCCCTCAGACCACTGTCCCCGTATTTTCTACTTTTCCTAATAATCGTGGGCCTAGCGTTTCATATTTCAAAATATGTGGACTTCCAGTGATTCTTTCATGGCTGATGTGGTGGAAAATCGTGGAAGATTGAGGTTCCAGTCCATTATAACCCTCTCATCCGCCTCCAAATGAAACTTAAGGCTATGAAGGATGCCCTCAAGTATTGGAACAAAAATGTATTTGGTAATGTCACTCAGATGGTGACTGTGGCAATGGAAGAGATGGAGAGATCCCAATCTGCATTCGACTCCTTTCCTTCGGAAGAGAACATGTGTGACCTAGAGGCTGCAAATCACTCTTAGTATGGCATTAAATAGAGAAGAAACCTTCTGGAAACAGAAATCTAGAGTGAACTGGCTGGATAATGGCGAAAGAAATACTTCTTTCTATCATAATACAGTCAAATGTAACAGGAGAAAAGGGTTTATTCATAGGCTAAAAATGGTGGATGCGACCAATGGTGTACGGATCAGGAAGTGTTGAGAAATGAAGCGGTTAATTTTTTTCAACATCTTCTAACTTCTGAAGAACATGTTGTGCAGGATAGTCTTTTAGTTCCATTCCTGAGCTTATCACCCCAGCTCAAAACGCCTTGTTATGTGCTGATCCCACAGAGGAGGAGGTGAAGGGGAGTGTTTTCTCTATGAATGGGAATAGTGCGCCTGGGCCTGATGGTTTTTCTGGCCTTTCTTACTCATGCTGGTCTATTATTGGTTCAGATGTGTTGGCAGCGGTTCAGGGATTTTTTGCTGGTCATGGTTTGCCCCGGGGCTATCCTCTTCTATTATCACGCTTGTTCCGAAAGTGATGAGCCTACTTCTTTCAGTGACTTCAGGCCGATCAGTCAGTGCAATTTTATGTACAAGATTATTACCAGGGTGTTTTGAGAGGCTACTCCTATTATACTAAGATCATTTCTAATAACAAAGCGCTTTTGTTTAAAGGTAGATCTATTCTTGACAATGTTTCTCTGGCAAGGCATATCTTGAAGGAAAATTGATAGGAAAGTCAGAGGTCACAATATTATGTTCAAGCTGGACATGCCCAAAGCTTATGACGGATGGAATGGGACTTCATATTGCAGGTCATGAAAAAGTTTGGGTTTTCCAACAGGTCACTTCCTATATCGGTATGATTTTATCTAATTGCTGGTCTTCTATCAATTTTAATGGATCGCTGGGGTTTTTTTCAAGTCTACTAGGGGTATCGCCAGGGAGACCCACTTGTTCCTATTCTTTTTATCATTGCCTCGGAAGTGCTCAGCAGAGGTCTGACCAATCTTTTTAATAATGGAATGCTTCATTATTTCAGCAGTCCAAGAGGTGGGTTGAATGTTTCACACCTTTTATACGCTGATGATACCCTCATCTTTATGAATGCTGGTATTAGAAACATCAAGAGCTTACTTTTTTTTCTCAAGGCTTATGAGAGTAGTTCTGGACAAAAGTAAATCCTAGCAAAAGTTGTTTCCAAACTTCTTCCAAGGCACCTCATTTACTGGTTGCCAGAATTTCGTCTCTTACTGGTTATAGAGGTCATAATGGTAGTATGACTTATCTGGGTATTCCTCTAAAATCTGGGAGGCTTAAAGTGCAAGATTTCAAATTTCTGGTTGATAAAGTAACGCGCGAGCTGGCTGGTTGGAGGGCGAATATTCTCACTCAAGCTGGTCGGGCTGTTCTCATCCGATCAGTCTTGCAGAATATCACGGTGTATCTGGCCAGCTCCATGTCTATTCCGAAGTCCATCTGTAAGCAAATAAATCAGATATGAGCCAATTTTTTCTAGAGGGGGGCGGATGGCACTCAACGACACCATTGGGTTTCTTGAACCAATTGCAAAAGCTGGTCTCCGAAGGAGGGCTTAATTTCAGAAACTACAAACTCTTTAGTTGGCCATGGCTACCAAACAAATCTAGAATATTGCCCATGGCACTTCGCTATGGTGTCTTTATGCCAAGAGATTTCTGAATAATTGTCACTTACGGGATGCTAATTCCCCCTTCCCTCTGGGGTCTCCAAGCAGGTTTTCTTCCAAGCTAAGGAGATGGTGTTGGCTCATACAGGTGGGTGGAGGGTGATGGCTCTTCTGTGGATTTCTTCAAGGATAAAGGATAGGCAACGGTTCTCTTTTGCAAGAAATGAGGAACATGAGGGTTTATGACCAGCAGTGCCCCATTTATGTCTGTGAGAGATATGGCTATGGAAGAAAATCATGATGTGTGGGATCAGCTAAGTGTCACTCCCTTTTCAGGTAAAACTCTTCTTTCTCTCAGCCAGACAAGTTCATTTGGAAGGGTAATGCCAATGGTGATTTTCTCTGTCAAATCGACTTATTCCTTTGCTTCTGCGCCGGGGAGTTAGACGTAGTAGTCTGAATAAAATAGGCACTATAGAATTCCTCCCCGTTCTGCTATGTTTGTATGGAAGCTTCTTCACAGGGCAATTCCGGTGGACTCCCGAATCATGGAGTGTGGTATTACTGTGGCTTCTAAGTGTGTTTGTTGTGAAAATCACGATGTGGAAACCTGGATCATCTTTTCATATCCAGCGATTTGGCTAGGAATTATGGGGTGGGTGGCCCCTTTAATGCATAATAATATTGTCTGGTCACCTCTATTACTTCCAGGTGTTGAAGCATTATCGACTCTTCTAACATGAGTTCTGCTTATCATTTCTTCGGTCTGGTATATCTATCCTATGTTGTGGGAAATCTGGAAATATAGATGCACTGCTCTATGGAAGGATCTCTTCGGACTATTGAGGATGTTAAGAGCGCCATCTTAACTAATGTTCACAGGATCAATGGTAGTGTGAAGTTCTCTCGCCCCATCTCTCCTAACCAGGCTGCTGCCCTCCTTATGTTCAATATCAAACCTTGCATCAATGTCAGATTCCTTTTATGGTCAAATGGACCCTCGGCTATCCACCTTTGTCTGAATGTTGATGGGGCCTCCAAAGGCAACCCAGGTTATGTGGTGTGGTGGCTGGTTTCGGGACAGCCATGGTCGATTTATATTTGGCTTGGCCCTCTATTATGGTACGGGTTCTAGTCCTCTTGGCTGAGGCACGTGCTATTCATGATGGTCTTCGGCTGGCTATGGAAAGGCGCCTTCCCCATCTCCATTCTTTACTCCGACTCTGCCTCATGGTTCAGGCTATTGCTAAAGGTCGCTGCCCTCACTGGTCGATCTTTCCATGGTGGAGAGGGATCCAGCACATGCTTCATTTTTTACATCTCAAATCCAGCATACTTACCGGGAAGGAAATCAGTTGCAGACTCATTGGCCAATCTGCTTGCTCTCAAGAGAGACAGTTTCATTTTTCCAAATTTAGTTGGTCTTCTGTCAGTTCTAGGGGTGCCATTGTTGTTGATAAAGCGGGCTGCCTAGTTTTCATTTTCCTTAGTTAGGGGCGGCTGATTATGGTTATACTACTCTGGTGATGTTTCATTGAAGTCGAGTGTATCTTGTTTCATTATTTTATGAAATAAAATTAACCTTCGATGGTTCGCCAGGTGGGGTGGGAACATCTTCTCTTGCTGGGAGGGGGTGCACCCTGTAGGCCGCTGAACCATGGGAGGCTTTGGTTAAAAAAAAGAAAAAAAGACATCTTCAGAATTCCAAACTAGCGAACTCCCAAACATCTCAACTCCTCTCCCTCACTGCTCTGCTCAAAGAGAAATTACCGAAATGAATGGCAGAAAATAGTAAAAACCTGAACTAGCAACATCAAGAACAACATGAATTTACATAAATCGACCCAGACAACTCCATGCTCTGCTGAAAGAAGGAGTACAAGAAGGAAATTGCAGAAGATAAAATTTGAAACAAAATCTCCCTAAAACTTGAACTGGCCAACTCCTCCCATAAGAACTGAAAGAACAAGATAAAAAATGTAAAACTCCCTCAACATCTCACTGCTCTGCTAAAACGGAAAATACAGAAGAAAAGTTGAGACTACAAATCTTGAGAAATTCCTCCTTGCCAACCCCTGGAGAAGAGGACCTGAGGTCCTTTTATAGGCCTTAGGGGAACCTTCCAGGCGCATCTGCCTCTCCCCGAATCGCCGCTTCCCCCTTCCTCTGCACACACAGGCCCGCCTCGCACCGGATCTGCACAACCTCGCCCTCCATCGCGCCAGCTCCCCTGGCAGCACCATCCCTGCATCGCTCTGGCTTGGCCGCCACCTCAGCACACACCTCCTCCCAGCCACATCTACACAGCCAGCTCACGCACGGGCTTGCTTCGCACACACCTGCCCAGCCTTCGCATGCGCTCCACAGACAGCACACACCAGCCATCACCGCGCCTCCACAGACCGCCTGGGCTCAAGCCCAGTTGGCCGCTTCACCTCCAGCAGGCCACGCACGCCGCGCTAGCAGCTCCTTGCCATCACCCATCGCCGCCAAGATGCGCCAGGCCCTGCATCGCGGGAGTAGCTCCAAGCGCGCCCAGATCTGGAGCGCCATCGCCCCTGCCAGCTCACCGCCATCGCACCACACCCGGGAGCTCAAACCCCAAATGCTGCTTCAAGCAGCTTTTTTCCTGCGAGATGAGTCAAACCCAATGTTAAAAGAGTTAAAAGGGTGTTGAGATGGAAGAATGGGATTGGCTGTGATGTTAAAGAAATTATTATTATTATTATTATTTAATAAAATTGAGTGGGGTATGTGGCATGATGGTGTTAATTTTGTTATATTCAAATTTTTATTTATTTACAAATTTACACTTACTACTTACAACATTTATTTACAAAGATCTTTATTTTTTCAATGTGAACCTAATCTAAAAGCAATGATTTATTAAATGAAAAATCTAACATGTGTTCTAACCCCAAATATCAACTAACATGTTCAACAAATTATTTATGGATGAAATAGAAATTAAAATCAATGTGTACATTATTTATAGACAATGGTTGTCTAAAATTACTATATGTATGAAATTTAACTCAAAAATTATGTGGTTATCAGTGGTACCACGTGGTGGTAGGCACCTGTATCTCTTATGGATACTGATTTCTCATAGTACGCTGAGTACTAGCCCTTTTCAGATGGTGAAGTGAAGGTCATGCGGTGAGACCTTTCACTTGTTGTGTTTTACCCTTCCTTGGGTAAGTTTTCGAATATGATTTAGTATGCGATAGATTGACATTATGGTAGCCAGTCCTATTTCTTAAGTGTGACATTCGATACATCGTGATTTAAGGGTATAAAGGATTAGCTCTTGGTTAGCAATCCTGTTACCCATATGTTTAGAGGCTTGCTAGTGAAGCTTGTAGCTTAGGCAATGCTTTGCCTGTGTGGCCTACAGTTTAGGCGACCAGCTATTGAGGTGGTGTGCCTGTGAGGCTTGTGGCCTAAGCTTTCCAGTTATTGGGCAGACTAGTAGCGTGGTGCTAGCTCTGCCATTGTCTCATCTTATTTTCGGAATTGGTGTGAATTGATATAATTACGCTTTACTGTGAGCATGAAATGGTTTGGCTTCCGGTGTTGCCAGTGAGACCCGTTGGTGTTGAGGTTCTCCTACGTTGTGTGTGGTTTTGGGTGGTTCCCTACTGATCCAGTGACTTGTTGAGGCTCACTCCCTACAGTTCTTTTCAGGGTTTACCGTTGGTGTCGCTTGAGGAGGTGTTGTGACAGACTTGTACCACGAGCAGTAGTGTTAGTAGAGTTGTGCGAGCTTGTGCTCCCTCGGGGTATGCCCAGGTAGTTGTACCCTTTTGAAATTTGGCATGTAATAATGTAATGGGACAATTGTAAATTGTATATGCAGATATGAGCACATATCCTTCTTATGTCTCTTACTGTTGTGGTTTGTCTTTATATTCTTCTTGGACTCGTGTATGAGCTATCCCTTGAGAGACTTCGGTCCGTTCACGGGAGACGGATCTGGATATGGATCTTATTGGGTATAAATATCCAGGGCCGTTACATTTACCTGACTAAATCTACTGATTCACAAGTCTACTCTGCCTTTCTTTATCTTAAAACTGTAAGCGAGTCTACCTTGCCGATGGCGCTTTATCTCCTTGGATCAATCTGCTTCCACATTTTCTGGGCTGTGTTTGCATCATTTCTTTCTGAGCCATTTTCTTGCTCAAACCTTTCACTTTCTTCCTCTACCTTTGGATGTTCTGTCGTGCTATACCTTTCTTAAACTCTCGAATTCCTCGGTGCCATTCCATTATTCACTTGTCACCGTAGCCATTACTCTGCTTTATCTGCATTCACATACTTAACTGTCTGACTTGTGGGTTATGGACCCAACACGCTCCGCTGCTCTACTCTGATCACACCAAACATGGGCAAACCATAACTCTGACCACAATTTCACCTTTACTGGCTTCCCAAATCATCTTATTTATTCACTTACCACTGGAAGAAAACACTAATGTTTCGGTCTGCTTTTCTTATTCTGATCGAACCATCTACTTAAACACTAAATTCTGGCATACCAATGTCAACACATCTTACCTTAATTCGTATTCCCAAGCTGACGTTGCACTTTTCTTATCTCATAATTACACTCCTTAACTGACCTTGCTCGGATTCTACTTTCAACTATTGTTGTACCACACTGAATTCTAAAATTTATCATATCACTACTAACATACTTTACTTTTTATATGTTTTCCTCACTTCAGACATATTTTCTGACTAACTTAGCAAACCAAACCATATCTTTTACAATTTTATTCTCACTGCTGCACACTGTTATCAAGACAAAACTTACTCAATGTCATCTTATTCAAAATTCCTTGCTGCTAAATGATCATGCCTCTCTTATCCTTTATGTTTTGCTTTGCCACCTCTTAATCTACTCACTATTCTTTAACTGTTCTGCTGTGACCTTTACATTAAACTTTGGAGACATTCTTATACGAAACCGATTCGTTCATCTGGATCACCTTGCTGCTTACTATTTACACAAATTCCTACTGCATATTCCTTGATTCATCTGATTATCGCTGCTTTATAATCTGCCATATTTTTCATCTATTTAATAATACTGAACTTTAATTTTTCTACCAACAACATAATTCATTTCTATAAAGCATTCTTCTTAACTATTCTGCTAACTGATTAATCTCACTGTGCCACTTTCACTACAATCTTTCTTATTAAAATACTGCCATAGCCATAAACTAAAAACTATTTCCATCAAACACAATATCTGAGTTTGCCTGACTCCTCTATTCTACATTACTGATCTGCTACTGAATAGAAACAATTCACTATTACAGCTCACTCAAAAATGTCCATTCACAATTTACCTTGCCTTGACCTTAATCTGCCTCTGGCACAAACTTTACTTTCCTGTGCCTATAAATTGCACATAATGCTAGCATTACTGCTCTTATCCTTAACATTGTCATCTTGTGTAAATCCTTCTACGAAATCCTTACCCACTGCCACTTACCAAGTGAACATCTTATGAAATTCTCAAAAATTCTGACTACATGTTGTTCTTTTTTATTCTTTTTTTACCCAGCTGCTCATCTCGTATGTACTTACACGAATCTCTGTATCAATCTTTCCATCATCATTTTCATAACAGCACTAATCTGAAACTCTTTACTGCACCCTTTTCTAGTCACAAATACACACTTCATCTGACTGCCACACATTACTGTTCCTCTGTTTGCTAATACCACATCTTAAGTTGAACTACCTCACTTAATCATTTCAAACCTGACACATTACTTAATCACGCCACTTCTTAATATCTATCCACACAATTCTCAAATACATTAACTACTTCTGCCAAAGTTCTCCGCCGCAACTCATGCATTTAACAATTCTTATCACACTGCACTATTCCGCATCATAATGCTATTTCTTCTGCCATTCCATCACATCATTACCCTATACCTGTCTATGCTAACTCTAGTCCTCATTAAAACACTTTCACTAGTTTCCATAACTGAATTCACCAATCCCTCTAATTTCTATAACTGAGAACCTTTTAAATAATTATATTTTAATCACAAACTGGCATTCTGATGTGGCCACACTCACTATACATTCATCGTGCCATTTTTCTGCTATTTTTAAGAATGCCAGTTAACAAACAAAAACACCCAATTCTCATACCAAAAGCTCTCGTGAAAATCACACTGGAGATCACATAAAACCACAGACTTACTACCAGCAATGGACATTAACCATGTCTTGGGACATTGTACCCTCAATGTCTTTTTATATTCTAACTGGACCATGCTCTACTAACTGTGACGGCCCTAGATACTTATGACCATTAAGGCTCTATATCCAGATCCGCCTCCTGCGAACGGACTGAAGTCTCGTAAGGGATATTACACACAAGTGTCAGTAAGAATATTAAAAGACAAGAACTATAGTATAAGACACAAGAAAGTACATGTGCTCATATCTGTAAACCACATTGTACAACTGTCCCATACATTATTACATGTCCAATTAAAAAGTACAACTACCTGGGGCATACCCGAGGGAGCACAAGCTCACAAAAACGACTACAACTCAACTGCTGGTGGTACAAGTCTGCCACAACATCTCCACAAGCTACACAAACGGCAAGCCCTGAAAAGAACTGTAGGGGAGTGAGCCTCAACAAGTCACAGGCTCAATAGGGGACCACCCAAAACAACAAGCAACACTGAAGAACCTCAACTCCAGAGGGTCTCACTGGCAACTCAATGGCCAAACCATGGCATGCTCACAACATTTATAATTAAATAACAGCTTAAACAGTAATTCATAAACAATACATATTCCTCATAAAGAAAGAGGAACCACAAGACTAGTACAACACTACTAGTCTGCTCAACAACTGAAATGCCTAGGCCGCAAGCCTCACAGGCACATTATTTCAACGACTGGTCACCTAAGCTACAAGCCACACAGGCAAACTACTGCCTAGGCTACAAGCTTCATAGGCGAACCTCAAACACATGGGTAACGAGACTGCTAACCAAGAGCTAGTCCATTCTACCCCAACCCACGATATGTCGAAAGCCACACATAAGATAGTAGGATGGGCTACAACGAGTCAATCCATCACACACTAAAACCATAATCGTAATCTTACCCGAGGAAGGGTAAAACACAACGAGTGATACGTCACACCACATGACCACTACTTCAACACCTGAAAAGACTGGTACACAACGTACCACCACAAAGCACTACCCACACAAGGTATAGGTACCTACTACCATGAGGTACCATCACGGAAACCACAACCAAACCAGTGCCACCACAAGGCACTCCACCACGGGAACATCTTAACACATGAGCCAACGATGGGCACATCACACAGATTAAACCACAACTAGTGAGTCTCCGCTCACTAACCACAATAAAACCGAGCCAACACCAGGCACCCCACAACCAGTCAAAACCACAACGGTGAGTCAACACTCACAAGCCCACACCACAGGCAAAGCGCGAGTTGGAAAGAAACGACACCACCACACGGGAACGGACTACGGTTCATGACGCCAGTATCTAACCCGGACAACACAACACAAGAACTACCTCTCAGTCTCGCAGTCAAGGACGAAAGGTCTAACTGTCGCTCCATAAGCACAAGTCAAAGAACAATGGAGACCAACCAACACACACACCTGCAGACCACACACAACTGCAGGCCCATGTCTGACACATTTAGGGACTCTGGCCTAAGCTCCCTAAAGTGAGGCAATGGAAAATAGGACTAGCTAGGGACTAGTGTCGACTACTGGTGTCTATACCTACAACTATGAGCGCGCTACAAGCGACTGCACACCAACAAACATAAGTCGCTGCCCTCTGTCGTCTTTCCCTCAGCCGGACGTACAACTCAAACACAGAAGTGATGGTGTCCAGGACAGACGACACAGACCTCAACGGTACAACACAAGTACCCGGACAAACCCCGAGCACAACAAACACACATGCTTGGCTCACACAGAACTTGGGGTACCGACTGCAGAGGTATTCCGGAACGGGCGCCGGATCACCAAACTCGGAAAGCTCAAACCACGATATTTATAACATACATTTAATCTTTATCACAAACCAGTACACATGTGAAGGGTCGCTTGTTCTGGTCACTCTTGACCCACAAGCTAATCTACACAGACATATCCACGAATCGCATTAAACATTAACAACTCGGCCTGTCATTGGTCATCTCATGACCTCCATATCCACATACACACAATGTATAATAATCATACACTAACCTTAATTTTACTCAAAACAACCTAATTAAACCATCTTTATCAGCCTATAAAAGACGTTACATGATTGAGGCTAGGTTCACGCTGGAACCTCACTGCCCAACCATCATGATGTATCATAAAAAGTTACACCAGGGCAATGTGTGTGCCATGCACACACCCAAACCACGTAAACACC
Organism: Colocasia esculenta; assembly: GCA_014218235.1. Lineage (NCBI taxonomy): Eukaryota > Viridiplantae > Streptophyta > Magnoliopsida > Alismatales > Araceae > Colocasia > Colocasia esculenta. Next base: position 21,088,976 of record CM024757.1, on the reverse strand, counting down.
ACAACACAAGCGATACACTAACAACTTAAAAACATGCTCACCTCGTGAGCAACTTGCTCTACGAGTGCTACAAGTGCCAACGCACCACTAGCCGGTGCCATGCACAACACTTGAAAAATAATCGGATAATAGTACCTTGAAAACATGCACAAACAGACCTCACGGTTGAGGTCGCGACATAGGGTACTGTCGCCTTCAGATCGCAACACCCCGATGTGTCGCGTTAGAAAACCCTAACACGACGGGTCGGCCTGTCGCGACCTGGTCGCAACAGAAGGGTCTGTCGTCTTCTGATCGCGACACCCCGACATGTCACGATTGCACATCTTAATGCGACGGGTCGGCCTGTCACGACGGAGGGGTTCCATCGCCTTCGCAGGCAGAAACCCTAATCCGGACTGCTCACTCCGGATTACCACCCCAAATTATGCAACCCACGTTTAATTTCGAGCTTTCTTGCTTTAATGAATACCCTAACATGGTATCTACTGTTCTTAACGTCAAAAACCAATTAAACATGTAATTCATGCAATCCACGTAACAAAGCTAGGTGCATTCTCCCTACCTCCGCGAAGAACACGAAAAACCGGACATGACACGGCTTCTCCCCCACTCCACACGACGTCCTCGCGGCAAGAGCGCGCCGAAATCCACACCAAAATGCCAAATCGCCCGAGAGAGCTCCGCAGCAGCTCCTCCTGGTCGAGCAGAGCTTATGAAAGCTCTGTTCGGCCAAAACTTCTTAAAAACGTCCAGTGGTTGGGATGCGACGTTACACCTCCGTCGCGACCTGAACGCGACCTCATGGGCCATCGCCTTCCCAAGGCTGACGTCAGCTGACTGCCCAGCACGCAACACGTGGCAGCCATGCAGACGAAGACCGCCAAACAGCGGCAGCGTGAACACGACCCCCAGGGCCATCGCGTTCAGAACCCGACGCGACCCCTTGTCGCGTTCACAGGAACAAGACTGTGAGCACTTTGGGCCAACTGCCGGCCCACCAAGCCTTACAACCACACGCAAACACCTGAACACGAAACTAATGGGCCATACACTGGCCACCAAACCCGCTAAACAAGGATCCGCTAGGATCCGAAAAACGCGCGATGTTACATTACTGCTTCTCTACTTGTGAGTTTGGTTTTGTTCAGCTTTGTGGGGTTTCCCTACTGAGCCAGTGACTTGTGAGGCTCACCCCTACTCCTTTCAGGTGAGGGAGAGTAGAGGCTTCTCGCCCTTCTTCTAGTCAGACCCGCAGTATCGTGGAGTTGGGTCTGTACCACCAGTAGTGTAATTTCCTTTCTTTGTACACCTCAGGGTATGCCCCAGGTCGCAGTTGCACTTGTGTTTGGCTACTGTTGAGAAAATGGCTATGTATATTTCATGTAAATATTTGTGAGATGGCAATCTTATATATATTTGAGCAGTTCCTTTACTTCTATGGACTTGTGAATGGTATCCCTTGCGGAGTTGGGTCAAGCTCGTTATTAGGTTAACGGGTTTGAACAACGAGAACCGCTAGAATAAGTGACTTTACTACATATGGAATGTTATCTAGCTGGAGCACCCATGGAAAACTAGCATGTCCTTACTATATGGACAGTACCAAATCATTTGTACTTAAGTATCGTGGCAAGTCATGCTGGTTTCATTGTCATCGACGATTTCTCCCAATGGACCATCCTTTTAGAAAGTAAAAAGGTGCATTCTTAAAGAACAAAATTGAAGTGGAAGAAGCTGATTTTGAACGGTTGTCTGGTCCACATTTAGTGGCAATGGTACAAAACTTACCAGATATAGCACAGTTGTCGAGCAACACAAGATAATTCACTAGATTTGGCAAGAATCACAACTGGGTGAAAAAGAGTATCTTCTGGGAATTCCTTATTGGTCAACTCTTCTTATATGACACAACCTCGACGTCATGCATGTTGAGAAGAATGTCTTTAACAATGTGTTTAACACCATTATTAAGATAAAAGGCAAAACAAAGGACAATGTGAAAGCTCGTTTAAACTTGAAAATACTTTGTAAACATCTATAACTGGAACTTATTGATAGAAATGGTACAACAGTTAACCAAAAGCAATTTATGCCTTTAGAGATGCACAAATGAAAGAAGTTTGCATTTGGCTAAGAAAATTGAGATTTCCAGATAGCTATATGTCCAACATTGCTCGTTGCATGAAAGCAAATGCGGGAAAAATATATGGAATGAAAATTCATGATTGTCATGTGTTTGTGCAAAGGTTGCTATCCATTGTATTCTGTGATATGTTTCCAAAGTCAATATGGGGAGCAGTGACCGAGTTAGGTCATTTTTTTCAAGATTTTGTGTGTATCAAAGCTAAGGTATTAGGATGTAGAAACTATTGAACAGAATGTGATCACACTAGTTTGTAGACTGAAGAAGATATTTCCACCTGCATTCTTCGATTCAATGGAACACTTGCTTATACACCTACCATAAAGGGCTAAAGTAGGAGGGTCAGTACAAGTTAGATGGATGTATCCATTTGAGAGGTAATTTATATTTTTTTTTTCTTATAATTCTACCTATTGTGATATGATTATCATTATCCTATGAACGACCTTGTAGGTGCATGTATGAATTGAAAATGAAAGTTTGCAACAAGGCGAAGGTAGAGGGTTCTATTACAGAGGCGTACATTATGGAAGAAATATCAAATTTCTGTTCGATGTACTTTGAACCCGAGATACAAACAAGTCGTACTCGACCACCACGTATTGATGATGGGGGAGACTCTGTTCAGTCTGATTGACTCTCTATATTTAAGTATCCTCGTCGTACGTATGGACGTTCTTCGAGTCAGATGGTAAATGATAGAGAGTTGCATGTCGCAGAGATTTATATTCTTTTAAATTATATTTAGGTTGAATCTTATGTTTCGTAAGTGCTCTGCTCACATTATGTTATGTCCATAACATTTTATTATTTTTCATTCCATTTATAATGCCCTAATGTTTGTAATAAAGACAATTTGACTCAGAATTAATCTAAAGATGTCCAATCTCACTAATGTGGAGGTTGAAAAAGTACGAGAGAAATCATTGGCTTCTTGGATGAAATATCGTGTAAGTATGATTACTCTTATTCTCGTGAGGCCAATGTCAATTTTGACTGATGTGCTCTCTATATGTAGGTTGAAAAAGGTTTCATTATTGATCAAAGAATTCGAGAGATAAGTTATGGTGATCGAAAGTTGCATGCACATATCCAACATTTATTGTGAATGGATATAGATTTCACACTAGACAATATGGGCAGAATAAGTCAGCGATGAACAACGAGATATGTGTGAAAGGAAGTACATATAATGAAAGTGAATGTGATTATTATGGTATTATTGAGAAGATCTTAGAATTGCAATATCTTGGAGATGACAACCAAATATTTTTGTTTAAGTGTCATTGGTTTGATCCTAATTCTGTTCAAAATGACACAACATATGGGATTGTCGATATCAGACATCAGTCCAAATTGAATACTTATGATCCATTTATTTTGGCCCCACAAGCCCATCAGGTCTATTATACAAAGTATCCATCATCTAGAAATAAAGAAAGAAATGATTGGTGGGCAGTTTGCATGGTTAAGACAATGTTTTTCCCAGATTATGAGTTGGATTTGACTGAAACAGTAGAGTTGGATGTGAATGTCAAATTCTTTTAATCAGACTTGGATGATGATGTAGAGTTACCTACTTTTAATGAAAATGAATATGTGGAGCAACATTCTTTATCTAAAGAGAATGAAGTGGAAGACGTCGATCCACAAGAAAATGAAATAGAGTTGGGGGACTTCAATGAAGAGGAACATACTAGTGATCAAAATAAATCTGATAATGAAGATGCCAATGCCGAATTTGATATATCCCCAGCATCTGAAGATGAAATGAAGAATGTTTCTACATCTTTCTTTCTTCCACTATTGATGAATAAGCATGTATTTTATTACCACTTGAAGATATGGTTCTAGGACGACGTGCGACTACTTCAGGAGGGAGGGGAGAGGGTAGTGGGAGGAGATTTACTTCCTTTTCCACACCTCCACCACCGGCAGGAGCTTTGTATACTTTGATTTGTATGCATTGCGGTATTTATTAAATCAAGTTCTTTATGTCATTGTGAAATCTTATTGATATCCTTACAGGACCCACGACCTCTGCACCTCTACCACCGATAAGAGGTATATATGTCATGATTTGTATGCATTGCGGTATTTGTTTAATATAATTCTTTATGTCATTGTGGTATCTTATTTCTATCTTTATAGGACCCATGACCTATGCACATCTACCACCGACAGTAGGTATATATGCCATGAGTTGTATGTATTGTGGTATTTGTTTAATATAAATCTTTATGTCATTGTGGTATCTTATTTCTATCCTTACAGAACCCACGACCTCTTCACCTCTACCACCGGCAGTAGGTATATATGTCATGATTTGTATGCATTGCTATATTTGTTTAATAGAATTCTTTATGTCATTGTAGTGTAGGACTATAGAAATTCTCAATTTTAAATTTTGATAAATAAAGTTAAATAAAAAAGAAATGTGAATTAATTAAAACTCATTAAGCAAAAACGAGTGATGGGCTTTCCCTAATGGTTCATACATGAGTTAATGGGCCAAAAGCAAGAGTCCAATTGATGGGTTTGAAATAAATTGGCCAAAATTCGTAACAAAATTATTAATAAATTAAAAAAGGTCAAGTGAATCACTAATAAGACTCATAAATATCCAAAATAGAGTCATAACATTATTCTAACTTGTTGGCCACGGAATTAGAGCCCACCCAAAGGATAAGTGCTAGGAAAATGCTAGATAAATATGGTAATTCGGAGTTCAAGGAGGATTTAGAAGTTTAGAGTGGCTCTTCAACCCTAAACATACAAAAACACCTCAATCACGTCCATAGCCGACCCTAATGCCCATCTGAGAACTCTTAGATGTGGGAAGGAGGCCATTAGAAGAGAACTTCATGGTGGAGGGGGCTTGGATAGGGAGATCTTCGCATTCTTCAAGTTCTTTCCCTAGGATCATAAAAGCGCTCAATGGTAGGCAATCTCTCAAGCAAAATTTAATTACTCTCGACCATAGATAGTCTAGGAACTCAACAACAAAATCCCCATGTTTTCCTCATTTTCTATCATGCCAATTGTGAGTATTTCATACCCAAAGATCAGCCCTTGACATGTACCCGAGCCCCTTTGTTTAATCTCAAACTCCATGAAATCTATGTCTATTGACTTGATTCATGTTTCTATCATGTTTAGAATCTTGTTAGCAATGTTTCAAAAGTGATTTCATGGATTTTTGTGTTGTATACATCGAGATATAAGAGTTCTATTTAAGACCTATTTTTTGGGCGTTCTTGGCCTGAGAATGTGCCGCCCTCACACGGCGCGACCAAGTCTTGTGCCCTCGATGCGACATGATGTAACATAAATATTGCATCGGTTATGTCGTGCGTGACCTGAACGTGGTCTCCATTCGTCGTGACCTACTAGTCGCATCGGCCCTATCGGGTGCATCCTGAACGTGTCGGCTGACCTATCGCTAATTGTTGATCACGTTGGCTTGTCAGTCGCGACCTGACCACGTCGCCCTGACCTGTCACGACAAGATGAAGGTCGTCGCATCGGCCCAGTGCGCCACGACCTGAACGCACTACTAGCTGACGTCACGACCTGACTGTGCTTTTCCAGAAATCCTAAAGTTCCATTAAATCTTGCTAATCCGTGTTCTCTAATCTTGGTTAAACCCTTGTAATGTTCTATGATGAACAATAACATCATGCTAATCAACCATCAATAATATCTACATGATTTTCTTATTAAAAGACATGTCCATGACTCTTACATGCTATCTTTGATTCTCTCTCACATGCACACACAAAACTTGAATTTTAGCCATGAGATCTTATAGAAACCATCTCCATAATATATCTGATAATTAAGTGTAATTATTCATGTTAATTCCCTATTATTTTAAATGGACTTGTCTTCATTTTAATTTCTCAATTGGATATCGTTATTGTAGCTCCTCTGCCTTTGAGCACTCAAGGCAAGACGGGCAAATGTTTTATGTACAACTTTTCATGACATGGATGACCTCTCTATTTGGAATACTCCTAACTAGACTAGAATCTCCTTGTTCAAGGCCTCCATAAGACTCCTTGGCTTTGGCAGACGTTCATTGCTAACGAGCAGGTTATACCCTCAATACCTATAATACCCTTATGGATTAGCATGACACAATGGCCTTAGATTTCTCTCTTATCTTGAGATCACGTCGGACATCTGGACTGTATTCGTAGCACAGCCAGTGGGCGGTTTGTGACTTCCATTAGACTGCTAGCACCAAATATGTATGTTAAGCAACTGTTACTATCGTCATTTTATCTTTTTTTTTACGAACATGACCCTTGTTCTCATCTATTCAAGTTCTCTCTATGCTCTCGTCTCTCTCTTCTACTATCTCATCTATTACTTTTTTTTTTCCGCAAAAGGTCCTCAGGGTCAGCAACCAGGAGGGTGCACCCTACTCCCGGGAGCAGAGCAAAACCACCCCACCAGTGCGATCACCTGGGCCTGGATTATAACATAAAATTTGAACATACAGAGCATGGGGAAACCCCTAGAAAACGGGCCGTAGGGAAGGAACCCCAGACCGGTCCATAGTAAGAGGACCTTTACAAGAAGGAGGAAGAGAACCAGCTGAAAAATAAAGAACATTAGACTGGGACGAACAGCCAACATTAGCCAAAGCATAGGCCAGCTGATTAGCTTGTCTGTAAGTATGCTAATATTGATGTCAAAAGTCTGAATAATGGACAAAGCATCTCTCCACCAATGTAAGCACTTCCAGGATGGCACTTTCATGCTGCTAATAGAGTTGACGAGAGTGAGAGAATCAGATCTGATTTTAGCCAAATGAAAACCGTGTAGCACCCCGAAAATTTTAACTACATAAAAAACTCAAATAAATGGAAATAAATAATTTCCATAATATCAGAGTATTTAAAACATACGTATCATTATCGTATGCGCTAAAACACAACGGAAAATTCCGTAAAAATTATAAATCAACCCCAAATGTTATTACTAAAGGTTTCACAAAGCAATTTGTACCAAGAAAAATCAGATTATCCAAGTTTAAAGTGTTTTGCGACTTATTATCGTAATTCATGAATAAGTCGTAAAATCATTATCACACGTACGTGGATGAGTTAGAAAATTAAATAAAAATCATATATGGACTTCAAATAATATTCTCTAATGACCCATCAAGAAATTTGTTCAATAAAAATCATTTGGGCTAGGTTTATGAGTTATTGCGACCGATTATCTAAATAAGGAAATAAGTCGGAAAACCATTAACACGGAAATACGACGTAATAAAAATTAAATAAAAGTATTGGAGAGATTCCAACATTATATATTAATGATCCAATATCTTAATTGGGCCAATGGACCACATATGACCCAAAAATCAAATGAAGCAAGAAAATACATAGAAATTCGTAACCGTAAATAAGCTGAAATTAAAAAGAGGCAATTAGAGTTGAATTGTGATGCAATCATGCATTCATGGCAACCCAAATTCATGCCTAACTATGAGGGGAGGTTTCCTAATGCCTCACACACTCAAAGGGAGGAAGAAATCATCAAAAAATAGGAAACCAACATGGCAATCCTGAAACCCTTCTTTCCTAGTTATAATAGGACTCCTAAACACCATGGTTACTTAAATACTCTTCACCCAAACCCTAGGGACGAGTTTAGAACTTGCTGGGGTCATGTGGAGGAGTTCTTGGTGGCTGGGGAGTAGGAGATTGTCCACACCAAGCCGTTCTTCTTCCCTTCTCGTCTGCTACCACCAGCACAAACCACCCCTTGAAGTCCACCAATGGTGAGTCAAACCAAAACCAAACCTTGCAAGGCCTATACCCCTGGAAAGAGGGTCAAGTCTACGTTCTAACCCAAGTGGAATGCCCAAATTCTATGCAGTATACACGGAGTAGTAAGAGTTTTCCTCCAAGTAGTTTGAACACGGGTTTTCTGGAATACCGGACTTCTTCAACCCATAAGGTAGGTTTTATCGGGCTAAACCATAACATATCCTATAGAAATGTGTAGAGTATCAAGTTAACTTTCATCCCCACTAGTTTCATCAAATTTCATTTAGTAGATTTGAATTATAAGCATTTTTCCAAAGTCGCGCAATGTTAGGGCTTTTACCGTTCTTAATATGTTGCACATGATTCAAGACCGAATTAGAGTAAACTCATCACATCAAAGTTATTCTACTAGATGCCCTCATCAAGTTCGTTGAACATTTTGTCTAATCTCATTAGTTAGAGAGTTATAAGCAAGGTAATAGGGTTGCTGCATGAAACTACGGTTTTAGGTTACACTTGGTCTGATGTTGTGTTCGACTTGACCAAAGCCTATCGAACCATACTTATTTTCTAATTCTAATTTACTGGGAGTACCCTTGTATGTTTAGGTTGTGTTAAAATTGGTTTCGTTATTTTTCATACACTGTACAATTTATCTCTATTTCGAAAGCACCTTGTGTCAATACATGGAAGTTCTAGACCACAATCCAAGAACCTGTCCTTGCTCTGGTAGGATCTGTGCGCGCAGATCCTGTGAACGCGACGGCTCGATGTGTCACCTTCCGAGGTCTTGTCGCGACAGCCCGACATGTCGCAACCTGATTGCGACAAGACCTTTGTCGCAATCATGCGACCTGAATCTGACCGCCAGTCGCGTTCTTCACAACTCCCTGTCGCCTCTAGCCATCCCTTCGCGGCCCTTGTCCTGTTGCAATCTGACTCCCTGTCACCTTCCTGTTGGCACCTGTCGCGATCTCAAGTTTTTTGTCATGAAACCCCCCCCCCCCCCCCTTACTTTCTTGTAAACCTAACGTCCTTACCAAGGGCTGGTCAAGGTAATATTTAGTGGGTAAATCACGTGTTTTGGGTCTGATTAATGCATGGTGGTCATTGCAATGGCTTAAAAGTGATTAACACATTTAAAATCTATAATTACATGAACGATATTCTAATTGCTCTCCTAATGACGTGATCATCCATGCACTTATGATTTACTCTTCTTACTATTCTAGCTTGACTAAAATGATATTTGTTGCCATAAAAATCTTGCAAACCATGATTTGTTAAAGTGCATAGTTTCATGTCATGCCATCATTTTAAGTACTTTCCGTGAGTTGAGACCGATGCTTTGTGAATTGAGAAACGCGTAAATCCATACACACTTACACGTCTAGGCAGCCTTTTCTTCGGAAATTGGAAACTCTCTACCGGTCATTCTAAATCGGTAGACTAGCGACCTTTTCACCAAGGCCTCCATAAATCTCCTCTGACCATAGATCCCCACATGGCCGACGAGTGGTTGTACCATTGAAGTTCCCTGTAGATAGCGTGCACTTCCTTTCTCTTCTTGATCTCGTGAGTGTGACTTACAAACTAGACTAAAGCCATTAATGTAAAGATTGAATGAAAGTATAAATCGTACCGTTATGCTGCCGAATTTATCTCTTGACCATTGTTCTCATGAAATCATGTTCAATTAATATTACTTCTTCTCATCATCATCATGAACATGACATTACACATGCTTACTTATTGAAACTCTCATTGGCCATTATTAATGACTGTGGGTATCTACATTTAAAAATTTACATGAGATGCTGACAGGGCACGGCGAGTGTCCAAGGGCTCCAATCTAGCCCCAATGACGGCGAGTCATAGATATACTGTTAACTATGGGGTATAATGATTACTGGCGTTGCATCTGCGCTGGGAGTACTTTCTTGCTTGTTGAATGCTAGATACATAACCACATACACGTGACCTGTGTGCATTCTTGGTGGATCTTTCCTTGGTGTACATCAGTGTCTACGTGCCTGATTAGTGTTACTTGTTCGTGCTTGAACATTCTTGCTTGCTTGCTTGCGTGATATGGCCATCTTGCATATTACAACTAGTGATATCTTGCGTTCTTGAAAACTATTGACATCAAGTGAATTCTTGCATGCTTGTACAAAGTTACCTATTGCTCGTTCTATCTTGTCATCTGTTCACAAATCTTGTTCTATCATAATCATTCTCTCTAGCTCGTTTTATATTTCATGTTTTAACGAGTTTTATTCGTACTTGCATATCATTCATCGTACTTGCCTAGTTCAAAAATGTTAATCACTTATATCATTGCCCGCACATTGAGATATAAATCCTACTGGGCTAGTTTGCTCATCCCCTACCTTTTACCCAATCTAGGTGACTATGGTTCAAGAGGAAGAGCAAGTCGAGGATGGGAATGCGTCCGAGTGATGAGCGTTCCAAACATGAGTCTATCTATAGTTAGTTCATTTTGAGTGTTAGAACAATGTAGTAGGAAGTTAGAATAAGTGTAATTTCCCTTTTATTGAGTCTTAGTCCTGTATAAGTTTATCTGAGACAAATATGAGATTTGAATACAATTTATATAAGTTCAACATATGGGCCCTATTATGGATTTGTTTGTGATACACATTTAGCGCGTTCTAGCTAGAGGTTTATTTGCCGACTGTTCACGTCTCGGAATATCGACTCGAATTATTTGAACTAATATCCGCTGCATAATTCTCGGGATGTGACAAACCGTGTTCTAGAGCCAGTCGAAGACCATCGTACAAGGAGCGAGACTCAGCAACGAGACTGGAACCAAACCCATAGAAGTGAGCAAAATCAAACAAAAGATTGCCATTACAATCCCTCAACACAACCACCACCCCCACAAGTGCTAGGGTTGCCTCTACTAGCACCATCAACATTAAGGACAAGACCCTTAGAAGGCGGGATCCACCGAATCAGCTTGAAGGAGACATGTTTGATATTCAGAGAGAAACCAAGGGAATAGATGTCCTGCAATTTCTGGCGAGGAGAAACCACTCTAAAATTAGCAGCATCAAGTGACAAAGAGATCATAAAGTGTGTATTGTGAGTTATCCTATGAAAGGATAACCTCTTGCCCTCAAACCTCAAAGAACACCTGGCCCTCCAAATCTCCACAGGATGAGCATAGTAGAGTAGAGATTAATGAAACCATGAGGAGTACTGGGATTACTTTGGCACAAAACCTGCCAAAACCGACTGGTGATGGTAGCATGAGGACTCAACTGTAGATTAAGATTAGAAGAAGCCCACTGCCAGAGCTTAGACGCCAGATCGCTGGAAATAAAAAGGTGATTCAGGTCTTCACAGGAAGGTTCAGAACAGCAGGAGCACCGGGACACATGGGAACGCCTGATCAAATATGCGGGAGTGACAGGACAGCTCTATATAACAATTTCCAAGCAAAGATGGCAGACCGCCTATAGAAGCTGGATGCCACAGACGTGCCAGCTGCATTCTTCTCACGCCATGCATGGCAAGCAGGTCATAGGCAGACGACGTAGAAAACATACCATCATTAGAAGCAGTCCAGACACACCGATCATCTTGATTAATTAACCGAAGATCTTTAAGGAGAGAAGGACTGGGGAGGAGGCAGCGAACAGGGTGGTTGGCATTAAGAAGAACCTCACGAACAGTAGCAGCAGGCCCAGCATAGGGGCCAGTCAAAATATGATTTAGACAGGATTGCCTAAGACAAATATCTTTAAGGAAATCAACAGACCGGCCATCACCAATAATCCATCTAGAGTTGTTTATGATAGTAGAATGAGCAGTCCAGAACACCACTTTGGACATACCATGAAGAATAGAAGACTGAAAAGGCTTGCCCACGTTCACCTTCAATCTGGCCCTGGCATAAGAAGCCCACAGAGAAGAGCCAGGATAGACATTCCAGATTGTTTTTGACGCTAAAGCTAACTGAGGTACACTATTGGCCATCTCACTAAATGTATAAATAAAAACATGATTAATGCTAGGCAACATTAATAAGGGCCCGATCTGGTCCTTAGAGTTGCCCCCAAAAGTGCTAGTTCCCATGGGAGTTTAATGATCAGAGTGTTCGGCATTACACTCAAGTGACAGTTATCTCGATAATCTAAAGACAATCAGAGTGCTATCTTGACTAGTGTGCTATCGTGCTATCGTGACGTGCTATCTCGTGATATGGCCATTCCTTTAACGTGCTAGTTGTGCTATATTCTTTTAAAAAGTACTATTGTTCTCTTGCTATCATGCACAATTACTCTCTCGATCGTTCTCTCTAGTTATCCAGCTATCCAAGATATCAATTACTTAAAGCATGCATGTTTTCGAGATATGAAGTCATAATGAGCATTATCTCTCATCTTGCACTATTTGTTGTATGTGTTTTAGGAGAGTTTGATGGAGAATACCACAGACATGAGGATGGGGACGAGCAAACACAAGAGTGACCTGAAATGATATCATCCAGATGTCTTAGTATTAGTTAGTTAGTTGTTTTATGCAAATAAAGTACTTTGGGCCCATATTTTGGCTCTGAATTGGCGATTGTATTAGAGATTAGTGGGATTATCAATAAAGTTGGTTCATTTGGCATTATTCCAATTTATGCATTGGTTTGATGTCTATTTTATGCTCTCTACTATATAATTAACTGTAGCCCGCTTCGATATTCCACGTCGGGGCATTACAAGGACCGACGACCTCTGCATCTCCATCATAAATGGCGAGTGGATCTACACCTCCTCCATCCGAGCCAGTTATGTTCATTAACATTTATAAGTATATTTTTTATAGTTTGTTTTGTTTATTCTAATTAATTTATATAGTACATGTTGATGATGAGACGAGTCATCACGAGGGGGAGGGCAGTTATAGTGAGACGATGCAGGCAGTGTGGATAAATGAAGGGTATGTAATGCATTATTTTTGTTATTCATTCGTCATTGTGCTATTAATATTTTCAATTTTAGGAATAAAATAGAGCCAGCCCAAGCATTACAATTTATTACAAAGACAATTCAAGCACACTTTCCTGGCCTTATCCATCGATTTTCTAATTTTTCGATGGATGTTTAGGATTTATTGTATGATATGTCATGGTATGTGAATTATTTTATCAATGATAGTCTCTTTCAATTCTTAGTTTAGTACACTAATTCTTATGTAGTTTATTTTTTTAATATACAGAGGAATCATCGATTCACAAAGAGTGTAGATGAGTCACGTGCTAGATCTACATAGACAACCACTGCAAGAGCAAATTTCAAGCATCTTTTGTATAATATTCGAAGAAATGCAGAAAGAGTTTGTGCAAGCACAGATACTAACCAATGGAAGGAGCACGGACCTATTTGGATGAGAAAAGAGTATTGGGTGTGGTTGTGCGAGATATTGGGGGGGGGGGGGGGGGGGGGGGGGGGGAATGGGTTGGAAATGCCACCCAAGCAAAGATAAACAGAGCCATACATCCCGAGGCAATGTATATACGGGTGGCTCTGTCTCTTTTGAAACGCATAAAGCGAGAATGGTAAGTACACTTCTAAATTCTTTAAAATTGTAAATCTAATAATAAACTGTGATTTATTTAAAAAACAGGAAACACAGCTCAAGTGGCCACCTAAATTTCAAGAACATTTTGATCAAACTCATAAGAAGAAAGTGATAAATGATTACATTGTGAGAAAAGCTCGGGAGGTAGCGGTAAGTTTATACGCCAATAGTTTTCATTTAAAAGTATAATGCAGAATTAAGAATAATTTTGTTTTATTTTATTTTTGTTTTTTGCAGAAGTCATATAGTAGAGGAATGGAAGAGAGGTATAGGGACGACAGTCAATGTCTAGAATTGGATCTTGACATTTGGGTTGCAGCATCTGCGGCACCCAAGAAAGGCCATGTGTATGGTTTTAGACATAGTTTAGGCACGACTAGGGTGATATCCTCATTCTCGAGCTCCGTCTCACATGCGACCTCTCCGTTTACCACACCTGCAGCCCCAGGTGGTTCTTCCAATGCTGCCCCGACCATGACTCCGACCCAATTTAGGGAGATCGTCAACGAGACTGTCTCTTAGAATATCTCACATATCGTCTCTCAGACCATATCTCATATGCTCGCACAGCTGGGGCTTCTTGGTGATATAGCACCTCCTGCACAACAACCGTAGGTGAATATTTGAATGATTTTTTATTTCTCAACTCTAAATATCATCTTACAAAATGCAAGAACTTGGTTTAGAAGGTACAAGACTAAAAATACTTGTCTGATCGGGTTTGGGTGGGTCAAAATTTAAAATGTAGGTCTGATTAATTTATCAACGATTCCAACACGATCGAAAAGGTGAGAGTAGCTTGTAGAAATTGACAGTGTCCAAATTAGACTCCCAGTTTGAACTAGGCACTCAATTATCATTTTCTTAACTAGTTTTGTTTAAAATCGGTGAACTTGGGTTCGAGGGTCCAAAATTTAAAACACATGTCCAATCAATTTATCGATTGTTTCGACATGACTTAGGGGGTGAAAGTAACCCGTAGAAACTGATGGAGTCCAAATTGGACTCCAGGTTTGAGCTTGATGCTCAAATTTATATTATCTAAAACAACTTAGGTTAAAGTCAATAAACACAGGTTTGGAATGGTCAAAATCTAAAATATAGGCCCGATTAATTTGTCAATGATTCCAACACGACCGAGAAGGTGAAAGTGACTTGTAGAAACTAACGCTATCCTAATGAGACTCCCGGTTTGAACTGGGCACTCAATTTCTCATTTTCTTAACTAATTTGGTTTAAAATTATTGAATTTGTATTTGAGGGTTTAAAATTTAAAACACATGTCCAATCACTTTATCGATTCTTTCAACACGACTTGAGGGTTGAAACTAACCCGTAGAAACTGATATAGTCCAAATTGGACTGCAGGTTTGAGCTCGATGCTTACATTTTCTAAATGAACTTAGTTTAAAGTCAATAAACACGAGTTTGGGAGGGCCAAATTTGAAAATGTAGATTTGATTAATTTGTCAAGGATTCCACACGATTGGGAAGGTGAGGGTGACTTGTAGAAACTGAGGGATTCCAAATTGGACTACGGATTTGAGTAAAACTCTCAAACTATCATTCGTCAAATTAAGTTAAGTGAAAAAACATCTTACTTTTAATTTTTGAAAAAATATTTTATTATTTAATATTTAATTTTATTATTTTATAAATGACATACATGATCATCCATCGCGAGGCGTTGGAGGAGACAGCGGCCAAGACGACACATGGATTTGTGATTTGTGATGGGTGTGTATTGTGGTTTGTGATTTATTCATTTGTATGATGGATGTTGTGATTTATGTGGTGGATGTCTCATGGGTTTGTGTAGATGTTTCCAGTGGTGTGTGTGATGAGATATTGTGATTTGTGTGATTTATTATCATTTATCAGGTGATTTTTGTCATCTATGTTTATTTATATATAAAAAAATATTCTGAAATTAGCAACTGATTAGTGACCGACTAGTATCGGTCGCAATTTTAGTCGCTAACATCAACGACCGAATAGCAACCAATATTATCGGTCGCTAAATACAATGACCGAGTAAAGTTGGTCGCTAATCAGACGCTGATGTTAGCGACCAAAGTTGCAACCGTCGCAATGTAGCGATCAGATTATTGCGACAGATGTAATCAGTCGCTGATCGGTTGCAATTCGGTCGCTGAACTTTGTTGCGATTGACTTGTGACCGATTAGCGACCGACTATCTCTAATTTTCCTTGTAGTGGTTGTTATGCACAAATTAGAGAAAAGCTAAAACAAATACTTGGATCCTCCATCGATTCTTAGTTGCACGAGATTAATTAAGAGGATAGAGATGACGACAGTAATGATTCTTTGAATGTTAGGTCACAAGCATTCCTCATTTAGTGGGAATTGCATACATACTTAGGATCCATTTGGTTGCATGTAAAATATTTTCATTGAAAAATAGTTTTCCATGGAATAACTTTTACATAAAAATAAAAATCGTAATTGTCCATTTGGTTCTTAGGTAAATATTTTTACTGGTTATTTGTGTAAATAGAAGATTAAAAAAAGGTAACAAATCAACAACATTAAATGTAAGCTTTTACTAGAGAATTGTATGGAGGTGCATGGGATATTATGATCCACTCCAATGAGAGGAGGCCACATACCCCTAGTGCATTATCCATCAAAATTTTTATTTTACTTTATTTTTTTATTTTTGATATTTAAATAATACAAAAAAAACCAGTGGAAAACAAATAACTTTGACAAATACAATTTAAATTAGGAGAAATAAAATAAAAATATAATTTGAATGAATAGTGTTCTACTGATATTTTAATAAAAAATTAAAAATCAAAACAACTAATAAAAAATAATTAGATTTGACAAAGATGACTTAAATAAAGGGAAAAAAAAATAATCTGAATGAATAATGCTAAGAAGGTGATTACCGGAAGGAGGAGAATATGCAGGCTGGAAAATGGCATCTGAAATTTTGCTGCCGACGCCAAAATCTAAGATTTTTAAAATGATGTTTTACAGAATTTAGTTTTCAAAGATATCAAATGATTAAAAAAATATAATTTTTCTTGAAATTTTTTCCTGGGTGGGGTTTTAAGGTTAAAGAAATAGACCCTTAGTCACTCCCTTCGAGGAATCCCAGCCAAGTTCTTCCGTGATTGGAAGGGTCAAAATTAAAGGTCAACTCGACAAAAGAATGCAAACTCAGTTCCGTTTTCTTTTCTCTTAATTATCTCCTGATGCTTCGATGCATCGACTTTTCCAAGCTGAATCAGAAGGTTATGAACTAGGTGGATGACAAGATAACAGGTATCTGCGATCAGGGGTTTGACCCACTTGAGTTGACTAATTGCTGAGAAGTTTCTATGCGACTCATTAAATTTATAGGACTTTGAGGAGCTTCTATGCGGCTCATTAAATTTATAGGACTTGGCATTCGACTGAACAAATTAACAACGTGGTAGGGCGCGTTATAGACGAACCAAGGTTAGAGCATCTCATGCTAGCTAGCTAGCTGTTTGTTTTTTCCCACATGGGGTGTGTAGCCAAGTGAACCAAAGGTGATCACAAAGGTCAGGGTCTAAAGCACCTGTCTTTGTCACATTTCTTGTCTTATTTGAAATATTTGATCAGAAAACAAACGTGTGCTTATCGCTATCACGATAGTCTTCCGTTATGGGCACAAGTACTGAATCAAAACTCTGGTTAGAAAAACGTATAATAGGACGGATTGGAACACCTTCAAGTGGATCATTCCTATTAGAAGTTAAATAGCTACGGATGTGATGACGAAATATAGCATTATTTGATAATATTTTTGAAGTGTAGATTTTAATCATTTAATGATTGAAATTTTATTTTTTCTCCCTTTAATTATCAAATAAGTAAAATAAATTTTAAATTATGTAAAAATAAATTTTAAGAGAGAGAAGAGAAATAAAGAGAAAAAGTGTAATCATGATATATTAGATTTTGACTTTTAAAAACTGGTGTAAGTGAACTTTTTAAGAGATTTGAGATTTAAAAAAAAAATGTCCGTAAAAATATTACCAAACAATGCTTAATAATCTCCTCTTGCTGGAATGTGGGATTGGTAATGACGAATGCCTCAATGAAGAGATGAAAGGGTGTAACATCGAATGCGTGGACAAAATGGCAGAGATTTTCCAATGTCCATGTAAGAGGTTTTCAGCTGAAAAATCAGACCTAAGTTGTTCCCAGAGATCAGTTCATCATCTTTCTCTTCATTTAAGTTGAATGCGTTACAGCTTGCTCAATAATTAATCATATTTTGATGGCAGCACTAGTTGACAGATCATGGTTCATGTTTTCAAAAGTAAGTTGGCTTAGAAGAGTTCAAACATATTTTTCCGAGGGAATTAAAAGCTTTTAACGACTGCGTTTTTTGTTGGACGAGATTAGTCTGCGTCGTTTTTATCTGCCTAACAGTTTCACCTGAACTCTCATGCCGTTTGGAAGCATCTTTTAACAAATTTTGAAATGTAAAAACTCTGACAAAGTCACCTAGGTTTCCAAACGCATGTAAGTGTTCTGAGCTCTTGTGCACTGTGCAGTGCGGATTTCCCCGCAAAGAGAAAGAGAGACTTAAGAGAGATGGGCGCTCTGCCTTTTCAAAAGTTGCGGAGAACCCGCTTTTAAAAAAATTCTGGCTGTTGTGGCACAACGCCTGCGGCCGTCTTTCCTTTTTTTTTTTCAAACCTTTTTCCATACTGCGGCAGAGATGACACTGCCTAAAAGCTCCTCCGTATGTCGTTCCGCCATGATATCGGCTTTTACCGATTTCATCTTTTCGGCAAGTGTTTTCAAACAATGCTTCAGTTAAGGACACTTTTCGAAATAAGTTAGTGTCAATCGTCCGCAGTTGATGTCATGTAAATAATCAATTTAACGACTTAATGGAAGACTTAGACCCACAACACTCATTGTGTGCAGTGTGTGTGTGGGGGGGGGGGGGGGGGGAGGGGGGGTGGCAAATCTATACATACAATAAGGCATGTCTTCGTATTCAGTCATCACTTGTTGGAAGATTATGGTATAATTTGATACTTACAAATCATGCTTTCATGCGACAATTTTTTTAAATAAAATTAACTCATAGACAAATACCTTCACGTGGACTCGAACCACTTACTCTATGTACCTGCCCCATTTAATGTTCATTCCTCCTACATGTGGGAGACAAAAGAAAATAAATATATATTATGAGACAATTACATGATCTAATACTTTCTGTATTCTCTAGTTGCTATTTATGTTAAGAGATTTTATTTCATCTTAATAACCTACTAAGTATATTTCATTATTTAATTTCAAAGTAAATATATACTTATTTTTACAATACCTTTGTACCCACTTAACCAGAAAAGCCTCTTAGATAAGATTAACCCTAATAGGCAATCGAAGGCAGCCTTCAAGATCGCAAGTCTAGGATCGATCCAACTGGACTTCAAAAGAATCTCGTGAATTATTGGACACCTTTTCAGAATCGGATAGCTATCAGGTGAAAGCGACCTCGGAATCAACAAGCTGGGAGCAAATTTGGAACCGCTAACTTTTTTATTGCTCGGAAGACTTCCATATATATCTGCATGGGACTTTTAAGGATTGAATCAAATGTCTGAAGCGTAAAAGTTAGGAACACCAAGGACGGGAAAAGCATTGACCTAAGAAAGGCCCCGGCTTGACCCATTGCCGATCCACCAGTGGTTGACAAAAGTTGTATGGATAGATTTGTGGAGGTACATGTGGCATCGACATTTATGCGGGGTATTAGACTTTCTAGAATATATAGTACAGACTAAGGTGGGCACATGTAATAGGGGTGTGCCATCTCATCTTTTGGTTTTAAAAAAGAAACATATGGAAGATATTATATATAATATCACAAGATTGAAATGACACAATTTATTAGATGTATCACCTCTAGTGCACATCTTTTGATGTGCACTAAATATTTCTCATCAAACTTTTCATTCTAAGGTGCATGCATGAATGTTTCTTGTGGAGGAAAGAAGGCCACAGCATCAAACGACGTTGTTTGCTTCCCAACGTGGATTAGATGAACGATGTCGACTTTAAGGTCAGAGTCAAAAACATTTTTTCCCCTCTTCTCACCACTTTTCCACTCCCATTGTGGATGGTATAAATGTCAACTAAGAAGAAAAGTGCCAACCAAAGTGATACATGTTTATCCGCAATAATCTGAGATGTTTCTTTTAGGCATGGTACTCCAATACCTTGCTACCTTGGTCTGCTTCTTCTAGAAGAGATGAGGGTTCGAGGGTATATGATGCTGGCAGACTTGGATGAAAGGTTTATTTCACTATTGGAAAAACGAGTTTTACTTAAGTCGGTTATCTACTTGTTATGCAAAGGGTTTATGTATATTGAAATAAATAAATATATATTATATTTTTGGAGTCCTAAATAAATGTAAAAGTGTACTTATAGTAAAGAAAAGTAGTAGGTATAAACACTAATGGCCTTGAGAACACTCTCAAAACCTTTCCCGGAAACCTTCCCCCACTCTAAGGACACCCCCAAAACCATGTCGGTAACACCATCGAATCGAATCACTCTCTAGTGTGCCGCCGGTCGACGCAAGTCATGATCATCCCTTTGGACGTCGACATAGTTTGTGATCGTCCGCCCTCCCCCAAAGTGACTAGAAGTGGAAAGCACTGGTGACGCAGTCAACGTCATCGACTTCACAAGCGCCCAACCACTGTCGTGATCCACCTATTTTCTCTCCTCTCAACAGGTATGATTTTCTCTCGTCCCCCCTTCCCCCACTCTGTGAACACCCCCAAAACCTCGATCATACCCTTCCTCCCCTCTCCCCCACCGTCAGTAGTCGCCTTCCCCCCGCAACCATGCCAACAACACCCTCCCCAACCTGGCGCCAAACGCCTCACCCCCTTGGATGCCACTGGTTGCCTTCCCCCATCCTTCCCTTATGCCAACAACTCCTTCCAAAACATTATGCACACCCTCCCTGTAAGGCCCTCGAACTTTGTTCTCATTATTCGGATCCTTGTCATATGATGTTTATTTTCTTTTGTGTATATTGTTTATGTGCATATGTGAATATGTATATATGTGTTTAATTCTATACATATTATGTTTAAATGATGTTGTGTATATGTACATATGTATATACATGTCTATTTATGTATATATATTGTCTTTATTTAAGTTGTATATATTGTATTTAATAATATGATGAATAGAGTTTGTAATTTATATTGTAAATGCATGTTTATTGAGTTTTTGTGTTCTGGACGAAATGTCAATTAACGTCAACATGCATTGACGTTAAGGGCAGGTCGGCGTCCAGATCGATGGCCGTTTATTTCCTATTAACGGCAGCATTATGGCCGTTTACTTCTCAATTTTTGTTGCGCTTTCAGATCTGGAAACAGTCGTATTTTCTCCGGTTATGGATTAGGAAATCCACCTCCAAAAGTAGGATCCTATCCTTATTGCGTACCCAAACCCCTTAAACCTATAAAATACCCCGTTTGCGTTGAGAATAGGTTCTTTTGTCTCTTGGGAACCTAGGGCTTTCTGTGAGAAAACCTAGACTTTGAAGGCTTTGATCTGGCGATTTGGTGCGTCTTCCGGCGATCTTCATCGACTGGAAGAAGCTTTGGACATTGGTGAAGCTTCCCCGACTCCAGTGTGCGACCTATATCGACACAAAGACCGGATCTGGGAGGATTGTGAGCACCTTCTTGGCTTGGCCAAGGAGGGCATCTTCGACTGATTGATCTAATTAGTAATTTTATTCCAGGCAAGTGATCTAGGGATTTCATCCCTACCCATGTCCTCTAGGTCCTAGGATTTTATTAGATTTTTCCTCGTGTCCTAGAACCCCCAATTCGTCAAGATATGTGCGTTCAGTCTGCACTTCTGCAGACAGGAACTTAACGGCCAACTTGCTGCCGTTAAGATCCAGAGTTAGCGGCAACATCTTGTGCCGTTAAGCCCTGTTGGCGGCAACACATGTGCTGCCAAGTTCTTCAAGTTTCACAGAAGGGTTGTTTTGATTATTGTGGTATGTTTATCGGATTTCTGAGTATAAATGTATGCTATAAAACTTATATGTGGTTAAGCACAGTCAGTAGGTCATCTCATGAGGTTATGCCGAATTTCTGTAAATAGTTTCATTTATTAAAATTGTTGTAACTAAATAATGAGCATGAATTGACCATGATAAATTCTGAATAATTAGATTTGTTGTATATTAGGGTTCATAAATTTTCCATGATCATGTGATGACTATTTTCAGGTTTTGGAACTGTTAGGCACGACTGTTTTACTGTGAATCATGTTTAATGAATTTTTTGTTAATTACGCATGAGATATGTTTTAAATTGTAAAAATTAGTCTACTATTCGAAAAATCTAAAAAGTTGGGTATGTGATATATAACCTGTGTACAGCCTGTGGTAAAATTTTCATTCAATTTTGATAGCAGTAGGGACTGTTATTAATTTAATGAGGGTGTTTGGCCATGATGAGCATGTTAAGTTTAATCATGTGAAATTAATGATTAGCAGCATGATTAGGACTGTATTATGATCCACTTATCCCTGTGAAACAGTAGCATCATGTTAGATAAACTAAATCATGTGTAATTACTTGAAAGTGCATGTAAGTGTGCTAAATAGTGTATGTGTATAATGTGAACATGTGATTAAGTAGAATGTGTAAAATTATGCCAAGATTGACACTGCTGCCATAGAGGGCAGTGGAGCCGTACCGTAGTAAAGTCCCTACGGGAAGGTTCAATGTGTGTGATATCCTATAGGCATTAGGATAAAATCCTGGAGGTGGACAAGTACCACTGGTTATGGTGGAGAGGGCTTCTCCCGGTTCTGCGCAGTTAACCAAGATTCGTCACTGTGTTGCCTAGGTGACAGGTATGTGTATGTGTAAGTGTGTTCTTCTAATGGTGATTTGGACTATGTGTCACGACAACTAAGTGTAAAAGTGTGATTATGTGAATGTGAACATGTAATTGTGTAAATGTGGAATATGAGCATGTGATAACATAATGTGAAAGTGTTAATATGTGAAAATGTGATATCATGTGTAAATGTGTTTTTTTTATATTAAAACAGCAAGCTAAACATGTGATTAAGTGTTGTGACTACATGTGAAAATGCTTAGATACCATGCTAGGTTTGTTATATATATACTTGTACATAACTCCATGTTCTAAATTGCTAGAATTATGCAATGATATGAATATAGTTTGAATGATAAAGCATGTTACATGTTATGTGTAGAAAGCATGTGTAGGATGATTATGTTATATTGTCAAATGTTATAAGCATGAACCATGTGTTTTTACATATTGATAAAAAGACAGCATGTGTAAGTGATATGTGTATGGATGTTGTTCTTGGATTGCTTGTTGGGTCTTTTAGAAGACTCATCCTTGCTTCGGCGTACAGGTGTGATAGGTGTCTCCACTTCTGAGGAAGACATAGTGAGGAGTGACTCCGAGCGCGAGGAGTAGCTACGTTTGTGGTGATTTCTACGTTGTTAATTTTCTTCCATTAGTATGTAATCAATGAAATTGTGTAATTCTTATGGACAATGTATTTTATTTTGGAGTTGTAATAATGTGGACATTGGAACCTCTTTTATTGCTATATAGACTATGGATATGATGATGATGATGGAATAAGAATGAGAATGTTTATTTATTTCCGCTGTTCTTTTTGATATTTTTGTATATCTCAATTTAGTGTTTAGTGCTCGGTAAATGTCCCACTGTGACGGCATTCTTTGTACCGACGTGGATTGGTATAATCGTACCAGTATGAGGGTCGTTACAGAGATTGGTATCAGAGCCCCAGATTGAGATTGTACATGAATATACCATCATCTTCACAATATGCTAAGTCTTTATAGAATATGTCCACATATGTAGAAAATATTTAATAATGAATGAAAGATAGTTAGAAAATGGTTAGGACTAAATAACTTAGTTTCTAACTAGATTAAATTTATTTTATAGGCTATGGCTACTCATGGTAGGCGTGGTGCTCAGGCTCGGGATGACGAGCAGAGGCGAGAGGACAGGGGTGAGCAGCAAGCCCCAGCAACAGGGTCCTACTGTACTTCCTCCACCACCGCCTGTGGATTATGGAGTGTTCATGCAAGGTCTGGTACAGGCTATGTAGACCCAGGCACATACTCAAGCGGCACTGCAAGCTCAGCTGCAGGCTCAGGTTAGAATAGTTAAATAGAGATTTTATTAATATATGATTGCTATGTTGTTTATGTATTGCTTATATTGCTTGTTGTGGCAGGCTCAGGCTCCAGTTCCCCAGGAGGAAGGCCATGGTGGTCCTTCCATCATGGAGCGATTCAAGAGGATGGCTCCGCTTTCTTTTAAGGGAGAGAGTCAGCCCCTTTTAGCAGAGAGCTGGATGAGGGAGATTGAGATGATCTTCTGAGCCATTAGGTGTGCCGAGGAGGACAAAGTTAGCTCGGCCACCTATATGTTGCAGGTATTTAAATTATATGCATGTATTTGTGTTAAGTTTGGATTTTGTCTAGTTTGGTGCTTATGGGTTGTGTCTTGCAGGAGAGAACCGATGTGTGGTGGGCCTTAATTATTAGGATCGGATATTCGGTGATGGCAAAGCTAGAAGGGGGGTTGAATAGATTTACAGTGGAAACTTAAGAAATTTAAAAATGACTTCGGATTAAAAGATATACTCAATTAAAACCCCTTTGATCTGATGCAATGTGTGTGAGCAAACTAACGGTTATTGTGCAGATGAATCCCTATGCATGCATCTAGCGCAATACAGATCCAACCACAAATCAAACCACAGTGCACAAGGGATTTTTTAGGTGGTTCGGAAATCACACCATGTGACTCCTACGTCCACCCCTCACACAGTGAGGACACACTACTCAAGAACTGAGTACAACACACACATGAGCACAACGGCTCAACCACACACACACACGCTAGATCAAGTCCACAATAGATCAGATCCTCTAGCCTTGATCTGACCAACACACACACACTGTGATCTATACACAACCCTTGTACAGATCACAAACCACATACTTCAACAAACACCACGTACTGATCTCCAATCAGTACACACACACAGAGATATGTGAAAAATATGAAAGGACAAGAGTTCTGAGATGAAGAAACAAATCCAGATGAAGAACTCTTGTCACTGGTCGTCCAGAGGAACTCCAAGCTTCAACTTGATGACTCTCAGATGACGGAGAAGCTTGAACCACGGACGAACCAACTTCAACTCCGTTCGGATGATGGATCTTCTTTTCTCTGACGAAGGGTTGAAGCAAAGTAGCAGGAAGAAGCTTTTCTCTTGGGTTTTGCTTAGGATTTTGATATGGTGGCTTCTTGCTGCGAAAATACCTTCATATGATTTATATATAAGGGTGTCCAAGTATGGAAAGACGTGCTAAAAGGAAACACCCTAATACAGATCATATCCTGACCATCGAATCTGAGTTTCTCTTCGTCTGCCGACAGGCACCATGTAGCTGTTGACAGCTACTACTCAAATTTGGTTTTCCAGAACCATGATCTTGCTGGAAAGGCTTTATCTGTCGATAGGCGATTGTTGGTTATCGACAGGCAGCATGTATCTGTCGACAGGCAGTCTTCAGCTGTTGATAGCTACTGCTCCATTTGAGCTTCCAGTAGCTTATTTGTTCTGGATGAGTGTATCTGTAGATAGGGAACTTCCTGGCTGTCGACACATGACCACTTGAAGTGTTTTCTTGATCTTTTGCACTTGTATCTTGATGCTTCTCTTGTATGCATTCACACTTACATTAAAAGACATTCTAAGTGAGATACAATGAATACATAGGTGTTCATCAAAGCATTTGCCCACTTGATCATTTCATTCATGTCTTTGTCAAATTTATCATGTTTCCAATATTAAGACAACATCAATTATGTCACTCATCATCAAAAATATTTAAGCACATGTCATCATACACATTGTAACCCAACATTCACCCCATTTTTGATGATGACAAAATTAGCAATTGATATAATTGATGTTTCTCCCCCTTTTGACAACATTCAAAAAGATAGTGAGTGCACACATGGGTAAGAATGAAGCAAAGAACTACATGACCCCAAAACTAAATTGTGAAAGATTTGAGTGGGGAATGAGTGTTCAAATGGGATTGCAAGGTTGAGAATAGGTTTATACCCACTACAAAGTGTCATAAACACTAGTATTAAGACACATAAAAATTCTACTATGGTTAAGAGATAATACTCAGAGAATCTCAAGTTATAGCATTTAGAATACATCGTTCAAAAACATATGAAAATAAGATAACCCCTTTGAATAAACCATTGAAGAAAAACATATTCTTGAGTGGGTGATTTTCAGTTGATAAATGAAGGTAATGTCTACATGAACAATTAACAATAAACACCACTTGCCCTTAATATAAATGTTTTGGAGGCTTCACTCTATTTTTGCATTGAACAATTTCTTTTATCAAGTTAATGTGAGAAAAGCGGTAATTGGTATCACTTCCACCTTTTGACGTGAAGGAAGACATTTGTAATGCCCTTACCCCCAGTTACTCAGTGTTAGTGACTATCATACCATTATGCAGAGATAATGAAAGGACTTTTTGACGCGAAGACAGACATTTGTGATGCCCATGTCCCCAGTTACTCAATGATGTTCATCATTGCTCTGCTTTATCCCATTTCTATTTATTTTTATTTGAATTTTCATGAATTTGGAAATAGGTTGCTTTTCTCACTTTTTCTTGTTTGAAGTTTTAAAATCAAGGTCAAAGGTTATTTAAAGTCAAAGGCCAATGTAAAAACATGATGTTCAATAACGTCTTACTTGTCAATCCACTTTAGAAACATGATCATCCACAAGGGAGTTATTCAAGTAGGTTAGGTTAAAATCATTAGATTTGTTCAATGTTTCCTAGATGATATAACCTAGACTCAAGCACAAAAGATTATTTCAAAATCATTGGAATTAAGGACATGTCTTTGATACTTTGTGATTATGAAAGATTGTAATTAATATTAAAGTCCAATTCTCCCCTTGCAAGAATAATATGAATATACTCATAGAGAAAGGATGAGAAAAGATGAAGAATTCATAGAAAATGTGTATCTGTTGACAGCAAGTTTGTGCCTGTCGACAGGTACTGAGAGCCAGTAGGATGAAGGTTCTGGGAGAGGGTTGGCTGTCGACAGTTGGGATTCTGGCTATCGACAGGTGCTTGATAAATCAGTTTCAAGGCTTTCAATTGAGAGAAATTTGAACCACATGATTGAGGGATAATGACACATTAAATATGAAGGGTATCCCTAAAAAATTTCACTCACCTAGCCTTAACTTACTCCCCCATAGGATGTGCATATGATGACTCAATATTCAAGCAATTCAATCATGATTTACACATTCATCACAAGCAGTTGCATACAAAAGAGACATCCATAACCATGAAAACACCAAAATTTCATTCTTTTAAAAAGATACATGTGTCAAATTGATGTGAAAGAATGTCCCTCAAACAACTCACTCAAAAACTCTTTTTGACTTACTCCCCCATAATGTTGCATGGTATTGAAATGAACATTCAGACAATTCAACATGTTCATGTCAAGCAATTTACACAAATAGAGTATAAGCATGATCAATTGAAATTTTTGAGATTATGATTTTTTTTTATATAATCTTTATATAGTAGAAGACTATTGATACTTGGCGGAGAATATTTCCCACGCATAATGATAGTTTCCAGACAAGCCTAACTTGTCCTTCCACATTTCACCGTTTGATATACCAAATAGTCACTACATAAAGGATCAATTTCAATGAATTTTAAAGAACATTTTTGTGCTTTTTCAAATTTACTCCCCTTAACATGTGTATGAACTGAAAAGAGCTGGCAAGCAATTCACACATTATTATGCACACAGAACCATGGACACAGTCAGGCAAGCATGAGAATACAACCATGATTCCAATTGTTAAGAGGCATTGTCATTTGGGGATAGCATCAAAAACACATTTTTCATTGCTTAGATAGAATTAAAATCCATTTCAATTCCAGCAATTCAAATTGGAAGTGATAAGGAGATTTTACCTAAAAAGTCTTCAATCACAGTCTCAAAACTTTTTTTTACCTTTGTTCTCCAATCATTTCTTGCCTTGCACAGCCAATGTCATGAATCCATTTACACTGTATGGCTGCAAGACATCTCAACTTGTTGATCAAGCTGGTTTTGGGACCCACACTTGCTTGGGTCCTACAATGACATTAAAATTATTAGGCTTCAATAATGATTTCAGAATCCAAAATGATTTTATTTTTAGAATAGATGTATTTCTTTCATTAATGGAACTATGAGCAGCATTAGTTCCATACACTTCTGTAGTCTTGTTCAATACATCTATATTTTCATGAAATATTTTGTTTTTAGGGCTTTTAACATGAAGAATAGAACACTTCTTTTGTCCAGCAATCATGTTCTTATGTACATGGAATTTCTGAGTATTTTCAACATGAACATGATTTTTATTCCTAAGTACATGGGCATGTGTATGAACATGGGGCTTGGGAACATGCACAAGATGATCATTTATATGCCAACAGTCCCTAGAGATATGACCATGTTTGTGACATGTAAAGCACTGAACTATTTTAGCATATTTATGAGAGTGTTGATTTTTATTTCAGCAGAATTTAGCAAGATGACCAGGTCTATTGCATTTAAAGCAAATGGGTTGAGCATTTACCTAAAGCTTACCATAGTATGAATGCATTTTCTGAAATTTCTGAAGTCCACTAGAATACCTTTGATCACCCTTCGGTTGAAAGGGTGGAGGTGGCACCCTTTCGTATCTCATGGCATGGTGTGCAATTGGAGAATGCCCTGAAGCTTTTTGGCTGCTGGAGGAGATGTGGAGACCTTGTAGAGTTCTGTTTTCTTTTCCATTTTCTTTTTCTAATTTTCAATTGAAACATGATTCTTCCTTTTTACAGAATTTTTATTCAAGTTATTACTTTGTTTTTGAATATTTCTCTGAACATGAACTTTAGTAGATTTTTCTTTAGGTGTAACAGAATTCTTGTTCTTAGAGACATTGGCAAATGAGGTCTTTGTTTTATTTTCAAAATCCTTTTTGTTCAAGGGGTTAAATCCTAAACCCTCCTTTTGAAAATTAACTTTTATTCCAAGAAGATTATCCAATTTCTTAGTTCCTTGAACAAACTTAGACAAGGCAGTTCTTAATCCCTCAACAATTTCATCAATTCAGAAATCCTCTTTTCAGACTTTTGACTTTGTTTAATAACCACTTCAAGTTTATTTGTCAATTCTTCCTTTTCAGCTTTTAATGAATCAGTTTCTTTTTCTAAAGTTTGAAGTTGATTTGTTATGACATCCAGACTATTTTTCATTTTGTTCTTTTCAATTTCAATTAGAACAATTTGATTTTCCAAGTCAATAATTTTCTTCTTAGAATTGTTCCATTCATCATTTAATGGTCTGTCATGATACAAGCATTCAATCTTCTTTTTCAAATGATTATTTTCCTCAACTAATTGGTTGCATTTTTCTTTTATTTGATGATCATGAGCCATGTTGGAGATTTGTTTGTTCAATTGATCATTATCAAATTTGAGATTTTCATTATGATCAATCAATTTTACATTTTAATTTTTCAAATCCAAAATTTCATATTCCACCTAATCATGATCTTCTTTCAACTTAGAAAACTTGATTCCATAGATTTTGGCTTCATTTTCCAATTTTTCATTCTCCATTTTTAGTTCTTCATTTTCTTCATAGAATGCTTGAGCATTATCCATTATCATTTCATTCTTCTCCAATTTTTCTTTTAACTTCTTGTTTTGAGATTTTACCTTCTTAAATTGATTGCACATTTGCTCATAGCATTCAATCAGTTCATCATAAGATATGTCATTTTCTGAATCAATATCAGATTTTGATCTTTCAAAAGGGTCTGAATCAGATTTACCTGATTTTTGAGACTTTCTTGATTTTCCTGACAAATTTGATCCTTTAGATTCGTCTGAGCTGGGAAAGCTTTTTGAGCTGCCGTGAGCCATGAGGCATTTATCATTGGTTTTATTTCCTATCTTGCTTGTCTTCATAGAGGAGTCCTGCATTTTATCAACATTGTCATCAAACTCAAAAATCATAGGTCTATTTATGATACTTGAGAACTTAGCCATATTTCTGAGTATGTTTCAGATGATTAGATCAATCAACAGAAATCAAATCAGATCAGAACCAGATATAAACCCGCTCTGATACCAATTGTTAGGATCAGATATTCGGTGATGGCAAAGCTAGAAGGGGGGTTGAATAGATTTGCAGCGGAAACTTAAGCAATTTAAAAATTACTTCAGATTAAAAGATCTACTCAATTAAAACCCCTCTGATCTGACGCAATGTATATGAGCAAACTAACAGTTAGTATGTAGACGAAACCCCTATGCATGCATCTAGCGCAATACAGATCAAACCACAAATCAAACCACAGTGCACAACGGATTTTTTAGGTGGTTCGGAAATCACACCACGTGACTCCTACGTACACCCCTCACACAGTGAGGACACACTACTCAAGAACTGAGTACAACACACACACGAGCACAACGGCTCAACCACACACACACACGCTAGATCAAGTCCACAATAGATCAGATCCTCTAGCCTTGATCTGACCAACACACCACACATTGTGATCTATACACAACCCCTGTACAGATCACAAACCACACACTTCCACAAACACCACGTACTGATCTCCAATCAGTACACACACACACAGATATGTGAAAAATATGAAAGGATAAGAGTTCTGAGATGAAGAAACAAATCCAGATGAAGAACTCTTGTCACTGGTCGTCCAGAGGAACTCCAAGCTTCAACATGATGACTCTCAGATGACGGAGAAGCTTGAACCACAGACGAACCAACTTCAATTCCGTTCGGAAGATGGATCTTCTTTTCTCTAGACGGAGGGTTGAAGCAGAGCAGCAGGAAGAAGCTTTTCTCTTGGGTTTTGCTTAGGGTTTGATATGGTGGCTTCTTGCTGCAAAAATACCTTTATATGATGTATATATAAGGGTGTCCAAGTATGGAGAGACGTGCTAAAAGGAAACACCCTAATACAGATCATATCCTGACCATCGGATCTGAGTTTCTCTTCGTCTGTCGACAGGCACCATGTAGCTGTCGACAGCTACTGCACAAAACTGGTTTTCCATAACCATGATCTTGCTGGAAAGGCCTTATCTGTCGATAGGCGATTGCTGGTTCTCGAAAGGCAGCATGTATCTGTCGATAGGTAGTCTTCAGCTGTTGACAGCTACTACTCCATTTGAGCTTCCAGTAGCTTGTTTATTCTGGATGAGTGTATCTGTCGACAGGGAACTTCCTGGCTGTCGACACATGACCACTTGAAGTGTTTTCTGATCTTTTGCACTTGTATCTTGATGCTTCTCTGTATGCATTCACACCTACATTAAAAGACATTCTAAGTGAGATACAATGAATACATAGGTGTTCATCAAAGCATTTGCTCACTTGATCATTTCATTCATGTCTTTGTCATATTTATCATGTTTCCAACATTAAGACAACATCAATTATATCACTCATCATCAAAAACATTTAAGCACATGTCATCATACACATTGTAACCCAACAGACCTCCTTACTTCGCACCAGATTCGAGGATGGTGCTATCGAGGTGTCTTGGGATGAGTTCACGAGGTTGCTTCGGGCCAAGTTCATCCCAGTGCATATCCAGGACAAGATGGAGCAGGAGTTCCTTACTCTCACTCAGGGCTCCATGACGGTGCTAGAATATGAGGCCAGGTTTGCAGAATTGTTCAAGTATGCTCCTCACATAGTTACTGATGAGCGCGGGAAGGCGAAGAAGTTCATGATGGGGCTTAAGCCATCACTGAGGTCGAGGCTTGTGGCGTTTGACCACCGTACGTTAGATGAGGCTCTCAGCACTGCGTGCATGCATGAGAGCAAGATGGAGCAGTATCTGGAGGAGAAGAAAGCGTCGCAGAATAGATCCGCGCCACCTTTCCAGCGTCAGGACAGAAAGAAGGCAGCGTACCAGTCACCGCAGTGTCCAGTCAGCAGGCAGTTGCTCCGCGGTCCCCCGGCATCAGGCCCAGCGACAAGAAGATGTGCCCTCACTGCGGACGAGCACATGGTGGTACTGAGTGCTGGAAGCTAGCGGGGAAGTGCCTAAAGTATGGTAGCAGCGAGCATCAGATCAGAGATTGCCCTAGACTTCAGCAGGGTATTCAATAAGGAGCGCTAGTCCCAGCAGCAGCAGCAACAGCAGCACCAGTCACAGGAAGACCAGGAAGGCCTTGAGCCCAAGCTTGAGTGTTTGCTTTAGCACGAGAGGACGCAGAGCAGGCAGAAAACGTCACGGAAGGTACGGTTCTAATCTTGGGTGTGCACGCTCGGGTTTTGTTTGATACGGGTGCCACACACTCGTTCATTTCCGAGCGGTTTGTGAAGCAGTTAGCAGTAGAGTCAGGAGTAGAGGCTGAGGAGTTAGAGGTCCCTTTGTCTGTGCACACACCAGCAGGAACAGTATCGACTAGGAAGTGTTTTCCGTCTTAATGGTGTGCATTGAGGATCGAGGGTTATTTGGGTGCTTCTATTTACTCAAGATGAAGAACTATGATGCAATTCTAGGTCTGGATTGGCTTGAGGAGCACTATGTTTTGGTAGATTGTCATGGGAAGAAGATTAATTTTCGTATTCCTAGTGAGGATGAGTTCTCACATCCATTGCCAAGGAACTTAACGGGAAGGTTTGTGATCTCCACCATGAAGGCGATGAGGATGGTGAACAAGGGTTGTGACACTTTTCTTGCTAGTGTGGTCTTAGTATCGAAGGCTGATCAGTCACCGACCCTTGAGGAGATTGAGGTAGTGCCGGATTTTCCAGACGTGTTTCCTGATGATTTGTCTGGTTTGCCACTGGCTAGAGAGATAGAGTTTACCATAGAGTTGCTGCTATGCACCTCTCCTATCTCGAAGGCTCCATATAGGATGGCACCTACGGAATTAGCTGAGTTAAGGAAGCAGTTGCAGGATTTGCTGGACAAGGGATTCATTCACCCTAGTGTGTCACCTTGGGGCGCACCTGTATCATTTGTGAAAAAGAAGGATGGTTCCCTCAGGTTGTGCATTGATTATAGAAAGCTCAACCAGGTGACTGTAAAGAATAGGTATCCCTAACCGCGGATTGATGATCTATTTGACCAGCTGCAGAATGCATCAGTATTCTCTAAGATTGATCTTCGTTCCAGCTATCATCAGTTGAGGATTCAGAGTAAAGATGTGTCTAAGACGGCCTTTAGGACTCGTTAGGGGCATTATGAGTTCTTGGTGCTTCCGTTTGGTCTGACCAATGCCCCTGCAGGATTCATGGATCTCATGAACATGGTGTTTAGACCTTATTTAGATAGTTTTGTGGTGGCGTTCATTGATGATGTGCTAGTCTATTCCCCTGATGAGGCTACACACCGTGATCATTTGAGGGCTGTTCTAGAGGTTCTCTGAGAGCACAAGTTGTCTGCAAAGTTTAGCAAGTGCGACTTCTGGATGCGCGAGGTTCATTTCCTTGGGCATGTTATCTCAGGTGCTGGAGTTGCAGTAGATCCAGCGAAGGTCCAAGCTATGTTAGAGTGGGAGATTCCAAGGACCCCCTCGGAGATTCGGAGTTTTCTTGGTCTAGCAGGCTATTATAGGCGATTCATTGAGGGATTTGCATCTATTGCCGCACCTTTGACTAAGCTAACCAAGAAGGGTGTGAAATTTGTCTGGTCCGAGGATTACGAAAGTAGCTTTCAGTTGCTGAAGGCGAAGCTTACTTCTGCACCCGTGTTGATTTTGTCGAGTGGTGTAGAGGGTTTTACTATCTATTCAGATGCATCTCGGATTGGTCTTGGCTGTGTGTTGATGCAGCATGATAGGGTAGTGGCATATGCTTCTCGTCAGTTGAAGGAGCATGAGCGTAACTATCCGACTCATGATTTGGAGCTTACAGCAGTGGTTCATGCACTGAAAATCTTGAGACACTATCTTTATGGTGTTAAGTTCGAGGTGTTCAGGGATCACAAGAGTCTGAGGTATCTCTTTTCTCAGAAGGAGTTGAACCTGCAGCAGAGGAGATGGATTGAGTTCCTCAAAGACTACGACTTTGAGCTTCAGTATCACCCAGGGAAGGCGAATGTGATGGCTGATGCCCTTAGCAGGAAGAGATCTTTGCTCCAGTAGGATTGGATGATGTTGGAGGATGCAGCCTCTGCGATGACTGAGTTAGAGCCACAGTTATGTCAGGCTTTCGTGGCTCAGTTGTCTATTCGGTCCACTGTCCTAGATGAAGTGATTGAGCAGCAGAAGGCTGATCCTAGACTCCAGGAGTTGGTGAGCAAGGAAGGCATTGCTCGGGATGAGGACGGTGTCATTAGATTTCAGCACTGAGTTTGTGTCCCCGATGTTGTGGATGTCCGTGAGCATGTTCTTGCAGAAGCTCACAGGTCGAGATTCTCCATTCATCCAGGTAACACTAAGATGTACCAAGAATTGAAGAGATCTTTCTGGTGGTCTGGCATGAAGAAGGATGTGGTTGACTTCGTATCTAGGTGTTTAGTGTGCCACCAAGCGAAGGCCGAGCGACAGCGACCATCTGGCCTTATGCAGAAGATTGAGATCCCAATATGGAAGTGGGAAGAAATCGCTATAGATTTTGTGATTGGTTTGCCCAGATCAGTGAAGGGCAATGACTCGATTTGGGTGATTGTAGACCGATTCTCTAAGACGGTGCATTTCTTGCCTATGAAGAAGAAGTAGTCTGTGGAGAGTTTGGCTAGGTTGTATGTGAGTAGCATTGTGAGATTGCATGGTGTGCCGAAGTCCATTATTTCGGATCGAGATCTGATGTTTACTTCGAGGTTGTGGCAGGGTCTTCAGGAGGCATTAGGTTCTCAGCTGAAGCTTAGTTCGATGTTCCATCCCCAGACTGATGGGTAGTCCGAGAGGACTATCCAGACGCTCGAGGATATGTTGAGAGCATGTGTGCTGGATTGGAAGGGTGATTGTGAACGTCATCTACCTCTTGTGGAGTTTGCCTACAACAACAGTTTTCATGCGGGTATTGGCATGGCTCCATTTGAGGCTTTGTATGGGCGGCCCTGTAGATCTCCTTTTTGTTGGGAGGAGACCGGTGATAGGCAGTTGATTGGTCCAGAGTTGGTGGCAGGAGATTCAGATAAGATTCAGCTTATCAAGCAGAGGCTTATTGCTACGCAGGATAGGCAGAAGAGCTACGTCGATAACAGAAGGAAGGATTTGGAGTTTGAGGTTGGCGAGCATGTTTTTCTGAAGGTTTCGCCTACCCGAGGTGTTGTCAGGTTTGGCAGGCATAACAAGTTGAGTCCTAGATTCATTGGCCCATTTGAGATTCTTAAGGCGGATGGGCAACGTGTCATATGAGCTAGCTTTACCCCCAGCGCTAGCGAGTGTGCATCCTGTTTTCCACGTATCTATACTCAGGAGGTATGTGCGAGATCCGTCTCATGTTATTAGTCACGAGCCAGTGGAGATTCAGCCAGAACTATCATATCTTGAGAAACCAGTAGCTATTCTTGATCTGAAGGTTCACACCTCAGGAACAGAGCATTGCGTCCGTGAAGGTGCTATGGCGGAACTTCTCACGAGAGGACGCTACTGGGAGCTTGACGGTGCTATGATGAAGAAGTATCCCCATTTGTTTGGTTAGTAGGTCATTCTAACTTCGAGGACGAAGTTTTCTTTTTGGGGGAGAGGGTGTAAGGCCCTCGAACTTTGTTCTCATTATTCGGATCCTTGTCATATGATGTTTATTTACTTTTGTGTATATTGTTTATGTGCATATGTGAATATGTATATATGTGTTTAATTCTGTACATATTATGTTTAAATGATGTTGTGTATATGTACATATGTATATACATGTCTATTTATGTATATATATTATCTTTATTTAAGTTGTACATATTGTATTTAAATAATATGATGAATAGAGTATGTAATTTATATTGTAAATGCATGTTTATTGAGTTTTTGTGTTCTGGACGAAATGCCAATTAACGTCAACATGCATTGACGTTCAGGGCAGGTCGACGTCCAGATCGATGGCCATTTATTTCCTGTTAATGGCAGCATTATGGCCGTTTACTTCTTAGTTTTTGTTGTGCTTTCAGATCTGGAAATGGTCGCGTTTTCTCCGGTTGTGGATTAGGAAACCCACCTCCAACGGTAGGATCCTATCCTTATTGCGTACCCAAACTCTTTAAACCTATAAGATACCCCGTTTGCATTGAGAAGAGGTTCTTTTTGCTCTTGGGAAACCTAGGGTTTTCTGTGAGAAAACCTAGACTTTGAAGGCTTTGATCTGGCGATTTGGTGGGTCTTCCGACGATCTTCATCGACTAGAAGAAGCTCTGGACATTGGTGAAGCTTCCCCGACTCCGGTGTGCGACCTACATCAACACAAAGACCAAATCTGGGAGGATTGTGAGCACCTTCTTAGCTTGGCCGAGGAGGGCATCTTTGACTGATTGATCCCATTAGAAATTTTAATCCAGGCAAGTGATCTAGGGATTTCATCTTTACCCATGTCCTCTAGGTCGTAGGATTTTATTGGATTTTCCTCATGTCTTGGAACCCCCAGTTCGTCAAGATATGTGCGTTCAGTCTGCACTTCTGCAGACAGGAACTTAACGGCCATCTTGCTACCGTTAAGATCCAAGGTTAGTGGCAACATCTTATGCCGTTAACCTCTGTTGGCGGCAACTCATGTGCCGCCAAGTTCTTCTGGTTTCACAGAAGGGCTGTTTTGATTATTGTGGTAAGTTTGTAGGATTCTAAGTATAGTGTGTATGTTGTAAAACTTATATGTGGTTAAGCACAGTTAGTAGGTCATCTCATGAGGTTATGCTGAATTTCTGTAAATAGTATCATTTATTAAAATTGCTGTAATTGAATAATGAGCATGAATTGACCAGGATAATTATGAATAATTAGATATGTTGTATATTAGGGTTCATAAATTTTCCATGATCATGTGATGATTGTCTTCAGGTTTTGGAATTTTAGGCATGACTATTTTACTATGAAGCATGTTTAATGAACTTCTTGTTATTTACACATGAGATATGTTTTAAATTGTAAAATTAGTCTACTATTTCAAAAAATCTGAAACGTTGGGTATGTGATATATAACATGTGTGCGGCCTATGGTAAAAATTTCATTCTGTTTTGATAACAGTAGGGACTGTTATTAATTTAATGAGGGTTTTTGGCCATGATGAGCATGTTAAGTTTAATCATGTGAAATTAATGATTAGCAGCATGATTAGGACTGTATTATGATCCACTTATCCCTGTGAAACAGTAGCATCATGTTAGATAAACTGAATCATGTGTAATTACTTGAAAGTGCATGTAAGTGTGTTAAATAGTGCATGTGTATAATGTGAACATGTGATTAAGTGGAATGTGTAAATTATGCCAAGATTGACACTGCTACCATAGAGGACTGTGGAGCCGTACCATAGTAAAGTCCCTACGGGAATGTTCAATGTGTGTGATATCCTATGGACATTAGGATGAAATCCTGGAGGTGGACAAGTACCATTGGTAGGGTGGAGAGGGCTTCTCCCGGTTCCGTGCAGTTAACCAAGATTCGTCACTGTGTTGCCTAGTGACAGGTATGTGTATGTGTAATTGTGTCCTTCTAATGGTGGTTTGGACTGTGTGTCACAGCAACTAAGTGTAAAAGTGTGATTATGTGAATGTGAACATGTAATTGTGTAAATGTGGAATATGAGCATGTGATAACATAATGTGAAACTTTTAATATGTGAAAATGTGATATCATTTGTAAATGTGCTTTATTTATATTAAAACAGCAAGCTAAACATGTGATTAAGTGTTGTGACTACATGTTAAAATGCTTAGATACCATGCTAGGTTTGTTATATACTTGTATATAACTCCATGTTCTAAATTGGTAAAATTGTGCAATGATATGAATATAGTTTGAATGATAAAGCATGTTACATGTTATGTGTAGAAAGCATGTGTAGGATGATTATGTTATATTGTCAATGTTATAAGCATGAACCATGTGTTTCTCCTTATTGATAAAAAGACAACATATGTAAGTGATATGTGTATGGATGTTGATCTTAGATTGCTTGCTGGGTCTTTTAGAAGACTCATCCAACCTTCAGCATACAGGTGTGACAGGTGTATCCACTTCTGAGGAAGACATAGTGAGGAGTGACACCGAGCGCGAGGAGTAGCTACCTTTGTGGAGATTTCTACATTGTTACTTTTCTTCCATTAGTAATTAATCATGAAATTGTGTGATTCTTATGGACAATGTATTTTATTTTGGAGTTGTATATTGTGGACATTGACACCTCTTTTATTACTATATAGACTATGGATATGATGATGATGATGGAATAAGAATGAGAATGTTTATTTATTTCTGCTGTTTTTTTTTTATATTTATGTACATCTCAATCTAGTGTTTAGTGTTGGGTAAATGTCCCACTATGATGGCGTTCTTTGTACCGACGTGGATTGATATAATCGTACCGGTATAAGGAGGGTCATTACAGAGATTGGTATCAGAGACCCCAGATTGAGATTGTGCATGAATATACCATCATCTTCACAATATGCTAAATCTTTATAGAATTTGTCCACATATGTAAAAAATATTTAATATTGAATGAAAGATAGTTAAGAAAATAGTTAGGACTAAATAACTTAGTTTGTAACTAGATTAAATTTGTTTTACAGGCTATGGCTACTCGTGGTAGGCGTGGTGCTCAGGCTCGGGATGACGAGCAGAAGCGAGAGGACAGGGGTGAGCAGCAGCCTAGCACCACAGGGTCCTACTGTACTTCCTCCACCACCGCCTGTGGACTATGAAGTGTTCATGTAAGGTCTGGTCCAGGCTATGCAGACCCAGGCACATACTTAAGCGGCACTGCAGGCTCAGTTGCAGGCTCAGGTTAGAATAGTTAATATAGTAGCATGTTTTATTAATATATATTTCTATGTTGTTTATGTATTGCTTATATTGCTTGTTGTGGCAGGCTCAGGCTCCAGCTCCAGTTCCCCAAGAGCAAGGCCATGGTGGTCGTTCCATCATGGAAAGATTCAAGAGGATGGCTCCGCCTCTTTAAGGGGGAGAGTCAATCCTTTTTAGCGGAGATCTAGATGAGGAAGATTGAGAAGATCTTCTGAGCCATTAGGTATGCCGAGGAGGACAAAGTTAGCTTGGCCACCTATATGTTGCGGTATTTAAATTATATGCATGTATTTGTGTTAAGTTTAGATTTTGTCTAGTTTGGTGCTTATGGGTTGTGTCTTGCAGGAGAGAGCCGATGTGTGGGGGGCCTCCTTACTTCGCACCAGATTCGAGGATGGTGCTATCGAGGTGTCTTGGGATGAGTTCACGAGGCTGTTTCGGGCTAAGTTCGTCCCAGAGCATATCCAGGATAAGATGGAGCATGAGTTCCTTACTCTCACTCAAGGCTCCATGACGGCGCTAGAATATGAGGCCAGGTTTGCATAATTGCCCAAGTATGCTCCTCACATAGTTGTTGATGAGCGTAGGAAGGCGAAGAAGTTCGTGATGGGGCTTAAGCCATCACTGAGGTCGAGGCTTGTGGCGTTTGACCATTGTACGTTAGATGAGGCTCTCAACGCTACGTGCAGGTAGGAGAGCGAGATGGAGCAGTATCTGGAGGAGAAGAAAGCATCGTAGAAGAGACCTGTGCCACCTTTCCAGTGTCAGGACAAGAAGAAGGCAGCGTACCAGTCACCGCAGCGTCTAGTAGTGGCGTCCAGTCAACAAGCATTTACTCCACAGTCCCCCGGCGTCAGGCCCAGCGACAAGAAGATGTGCCCTCACTGCAGAAGAGCACATGGTGGTACCGAGTGCTGGAAGCTAGCGGGGAAGTGCCTAAAGTGTGGTAACAGTGAGCATCAGATCAGAGATTGCCCTAGACTTCAGTAGGGTATTCAGCGTGGAGCGCTAGCCCCAGCAACGACAGCAGCAGCAGCACCAGTCACAGGAAGACTAGGAAGGCCTCGAGCCCAAGCTCGAGTGTTTGCTTTAGCACGAGAGGACACAGAGCAGGCAGAAAACGTCACGGAAGGTACGATTCTAATCTTGGGTGTGTACGCTCGGGTTTTGTTTGATACGGGTGCCACACACTCGTTCATTTCCTAGCGGTTTGCGAAGCAGTTAGCAGTAGAATCAGGAGTAGAGGCTGAGGAGTTAGAGGTCCCTTTGTCTGTTCAACACCAGCAGGAACGGTATTGACTAGGAAGTGTTTTCCATCTTTATTGGTGTGCATTGAGGACTGAGGTTTATTTCGGTGCTTCTATTTGCTCAAGATGAAGGACTATGACGCAATTCTAGGTCTGGATTGGCTTGAGGAGCACTATACTTTGGTAGATTGTCGTGGTCAGAAGATTACTTTCCGTATTCCTAGTGAGGATCAGTTCTCACATCCATTTCTAAGGAACTTAGCAGGAAGGTTTGTGATCTCCGCCATGAAGGCGATGAGGATGGTGAACAAGGGTTGTGATGCTTTTCTTGCCAATGTGGTTTTAGTACCTGTCACGTCCTAGCAAAACTCTAGTTACTGAAAATCATAGATATTAAGCACAAGAATTAACGTAAAGGTTTACGTGTTCATAACCAACTCAGTGGAAGCTTATTACATGATACTCCTCATTATAGTCTATATGAGGAGCGGATAGAAATAAAATGTAAAATTATTACATCCATACTGACTATAAGAAAAATGAAAGATGATGGTTGGCGTGACGTTGAACGGTCCACTCAGCACACAATTTCCCCTTTAGACTTCATTACCATCTTGACCACCTGAAAAGGTAGGATGAATGAGCTAACTAGCCCAGTAGAATTCAATTCCTTTTGTAAGGCCCTCGATTTCCGTCGCATTAATTGTATTTGTGTGTGTATATTGTGCTTGTGTATATATATACATATTTACGTACGTATTAATTAGTACAATTACGTGTGCATGTGTTTATACTAGATGTAAATAATGCATGTATTGAATGGTGATAGTATGGATACATTACCATATACATATTGCATGTATATATGCATGGCATGCATAGTTTTCTACATGATTTAGAGTTCTGGCCGAAGGCCAGATTGGCGTCAACCCCTAGCCGTTGAGGTGGTGTCAGCGTCCACCCATGGACGCCAACACTAATCCTGGCGTCTAACGATGTGGACGCCTATTTCTCTGACCTGCATGCGTTGCAGAACCAGAATTTCCGGAAACAAGGAAGCCCACCCATTGGGGAGCTGTCCCCACGGCTCTGAGAGCCATCTTGTCACCTTGTGAGTGGGAGAGAGGCCTCTCCCATATGTTGAACCCGGATCTGCCTTCCCCAACCCTCTCTCACCCTTTTGCAAGAGAGAAACCAGAGGAGAAAACCCTAGTTCTGAACTGAGGAAAACCCCCACTTTGCACCCAAAGATCCGACCCTCTGAAACTGGATCCGGCTATCTTCCTCGACAGAAGACTAGCTGGAGTGAAGGAGAAGACTTCCCCGGCCGTACCTTGGAGCCATCTTCATCCAAGAGCCCGGAGGAAGGAGATCTTGGAGGACTGTTTGCAACTTCTTGGGACTGCCCAAGGTGAGCTTCTCCGAGCATTTAGAACCATTGGAGCATTTCTCTAAAGGCAAGTAACCTAACCATAACGTCCCCGTATGTGTCTAGGTCGATTCTACATTTTTATAAATTTTTCCTCGTGTCCTAGACCCCCACTTTCACCCCATCTTTGGAGCTCGGGTCTGTGTTCTACACAGACCCGACATTAACGGCATGTCTGTAGCACCCTGGATTTTTAAAATCCAAATAAAATAAATTTTTATTAAATAAATGAAATAAATTGATTTAAGTGGAATAAGAGAGAATGCATTGTATAAATGGGAATTAAAGCAATCCCCATTAAATTAATTAGTAAGGGTTAGTCTAATAACCCAACCCAATGGAATGGGCCCAAATAGGGATAGCCCATGTTGGAATGAGAATTAAATTATGAAATTCGTATCTAAAAATATAAATAGTAAAGGGTTAAGATAAATGTTAAATAACCCTTATATATCTAAATAAAGAGTCCTAAACCCATCATAACTCATTAACCACGAATTAAACTCTCCCCTACCCATTAGATGGATAAATGAGAGAAAATAGAGAGATAAATGTGGAATTTTCGTAATTAAAGAGGAGAGAAGAGTTTGAGGTTGTATGGACTCTATAGGAAGCTTAAACACTTCAAATCTCCTCCCTATCTTCCCATTTTCATGGCTGGAACCCTAGAGAAGGAGGAGAAAGGTTGGAGACCAATGAGCAAGGAGGAGAAGGCTTGGAGCAAAAGGTTTTCCCGTTTTTCGTCTTCAACCTAGGGTTTTCTTGACTCGACAAAAGGTAGGCAATCTCTCAAGAAAAAATCGTGAAATAATTACCCTAGGTAGTCTTCATGTACCTCTTCAAAAGACCTATAGTTTCGTTGTATTTCGTTCATCCATTTGGACGAATTTAATTCGAAAAATCCTGTTGTTCTCATGAACTGAGGTCTCATGTTTTCTCTAATTCCCGATATGTACTTGTTCCCATGCCATGATAAAATTCTCAGTTATACTACATGATACTAGCTTTCAACGCCCCTAGTCTTGCTCAATTTCAATCTCCCATGTGGGAGAATTAAATCTTTGAATCTCTGTCTATTGCCTGTACCCAACTCTTCATGTTGACCTTTAAACATCGTGCGTATTTGATATCATGCCATAAAAAAATTCTCTAAAATACTACATCGTGTTAGCTTTCAAACGCCACTGGTTTCGTAATTTTTCATCATGTATTCATCCATGAATAATTCGTGGAACACTGACTGTGCCTGTTTAGGTTACCAAAAAGTAACCTGATCAATGCATATCTAAACCTTGTCTATTTTCAAATTAATCATGTATGTTGATATATATACATGTCTACTTTCGTTTAGAACTGATTTCGTACATTTTGGATCACCAGACTATTTTATATGTAATTTAGAACGTCCATGTATCACAGAGGGCTCGCCCTGGAAAAAAGGAAAAAGAGCAAACCCACATGTTATCGCGACGGCGCGACCCGCCGCGATAACAGTGGGGTCGCGCCTGCCGATGGCGTCGCGTCAAGAAGGCGGCGGCGCGGGCCGTCGTGATTCACCCCGGACCGGGCCAGACCGGCCAGGCCCCATGTCGTGCCCGACCGCCCTATCGCGACTTGAAACGCGACGGGTAGGTCTGCCGCGTTTTCAAGAAATCAGCCAAAATTGAAAATTGTACATATACCATGTTGTTTAAGCTATATACCCTTTAATTAGCCATGATTAACTCATGTTATAGTTAATTCGACTTGGTAAATTAATAAATGACATTAATGATATAAATCTAATTATTTAAAATGACATTTGCACGACTTGTCATATCCTCAAGATTTCTTTACACTTACACACACACAACATTATTAATGCAAATTGATCCCGATAAATTATGAATAATATATTCGGTAATTATCGAAATAAATGACTAAATTATCCTATTTTGTTAAATACAATTGTTTCCATTTTTACTCGTGCATTTTATCTACCGTTATCGTTTTCCCTCGGCCTTCGAGCACTCGAGGCACGACGGATCTGTTTTTACACACTTTCCCTTGACTTGGACCACCTCTCCACCGAGAATACTCTCGACTGGACCAGGGACTCCTTGTCAAGACCTCCGTAAGTCTTCTTGGCTTTGGCGCACGTCCTTAGTCAACGAGCTGGTTGTACCTCAAAACCCGTTACACCTTAGGGATCAGTACGATCCAAGCCTTAGTGTTCCTTCTCGTCTTGAGTTCACACCGGACCACCTGACCCGTGTACACA
Organism: Colocasia esculenta; assembly: GCA_014218235.1. Classification (NCBI taxonomy): domain Eukaryota; kingdom Viridiplantae; phylum Streptophyta; class Magnoliopsida; order Alismatales; family Araceae; genus Colocasia; species Colocasia esculenta. The sequence continues at coordinate 21,045,325 of CM024757.1, read as the reverse complement.
GCACGGCTAAGGGGCGGTTGTGACTTCTACCAGACTTCCGGTACCCGACCTGGTGCTGTGCAACCGTTACTATCGGAGTTTCACGTTGTTTTACGAAATTGTCCCTATCTCATCTACAGTCTCTTTACTCTCATCTGTTCACGTTCTCTCTACACTCTCATCTATCTTGTCTAGTACTCTCTTATCTTTTCTTGGTACTCTATTGGCCATTCGTGTGATTGTCTAAGATAAAAGAAATGACTAATGCCAGCGCAATAGGGCCCGATCAGGTCCTGGGAGGAGCGCCCGAAAAGTGCCAGTGCCCATGGGATTTAAAATGATCATAGGATGTGTTACGGCATGCATCCAGCGCCATTTTACTATCTAGATTAATCTATGACAATCAAAGTGCTATCTCTATAAGTGCAAGCGTGATCGTTACTAGTGCACCGTTGTGCAATTTACATGTTAGATCGTTACATAGCCATTCTATTGTCGTTCTCGTTGTACTATTTTCCCTGTGCCAGTTGCAATTGTTCTCTCGTTATCGTGACATGCTCTACATGACTTGACTCTCTAGTTAACCTGCCATTAAGACATTAATTATTTAAAGCATGCTTGTGTTCATGAGATATTAAGTCCTACTGGGCGTCATTCGCTCATCCTGTATTTATTTAATGTGTTCAGGTGAGTCAGATGGAGACGACCACACATAAAGGACGGGACTGAGGGAGATGCTCAAGAGTGACCATTCAGCCACCAGTGCTATCTAGTAGTAGTTAGTGTAGTTATGAGTAGTGAGTCAGTTAGTCATAATGTAATATTTGATTTTGAATAAAGTACTCTGGGCCCTAGTTTTGGCTCTGATACGATGATGTAATGATGACTGGAGATTATTAATGAAATTGGAGTTTATTTGGTGTTATCCAATTGTGCAATGGTTTGCTATTTATTTCTCGCTCTGTACTATTTAATAACTGTAATCCGCTCCGATATTCCGCGTCGGGGCGTTACAGTTTTGTGGTATCAGAGCCTAAGTTATTCTTAAGTATAGGATGATCTAGGTTTGACCTGACTGACTTAGAGTCTAATTCCATACCTATGAGAGATGGGTAGAACCGTGGGTAATGAGATAAATAACTCACACACGCACGCACGAACTTAGTGCAAACCCCACGACTTACATTTTAAATTCTCTTTTGAAGGAACTTAACATCAACAATGGCAGCGGAGCGTGCTCAACTCCGTGATATGCAACACACTATCCAACAGCTTACCCAAGCTTTACTTCAGGCTGCCGGAGCCAACAACAACAATAACAACAACCGAGCAGCTGGTGATTTACATAGAATTTTGCAACCTGAATCCGCCTCGATTCAGTGGTACCATAGACCCTGATGAGGCCGAGAACTGGCTCAAGGAGATTGAGCGCATCTTCCGTGTCATGCAATGCGCGGATGGAGATAAGCTTTTACTTGCCACATTCCAGCTTGAAAGGGACGCCCGTGCGTGGTGGGAGTCCATTGAGGCCACACGGGAAGATGCTCAGTTTATGTGGAATGAGTTTAAGGAGCAATTCAACTCCAAATATTTTTCAGAAGAGTTTCAAGAAAGGAAAGCCGCGCCGAGTTCGCCACTCTGAAACAGAGAAACCTAACGGTTGCTGAATATGAGGCACAGTTCTCTCGATTGGCTCGCTACGCCAATCATCTGGTTGTACCCAGAGGATGAAGGCGAAGAGATTCCTCAACGGGCTTAGACCCGCATATATTACACAGCTGGCACCATTTGATATTCAGACCTATCCAGAAATGGTCAGGAGAGCACAATGCCTGGAAGATGCGACTGAACTCACTGAGCGCATCAAGGGTAGAATGTTCAGGAAAGAGCAAACTTCCGGAGCACCGAGCAAGCCTACTAACGACAAGAAAAGGCATTAAGTATCACTGATGGCCAAGCCAGAGCGAAAGCCCAAAGTCCCTACTCCTACTACTGCCCCAAACAACAAGCCCAGATGCAAGCACTGTGACAAGCTTGGTCCACACAGAAGAATGCTGGAGGAAGGTAGGTGTATGCCTTCACTGTGGGAGCCGAGAGCATCGGATCCCTGAATGCCCGTTACTGAAAGAAAATGAGAAGCGTCTTGCGGGACCAAAGAAGCCAGGCAGACTTCAAGCCCTGCAAGAGGTAGAGACCACCCAGGAAGGTGGCGTGGTGGAAGGTACACTACCAGTCTTTTCTCATTCAGCATTTGTTTTGTTCGATACTGGCGCTACGCATTCGTTTATATCACAGGCATTTGCTGATACCCTAAATGAGAAACCTGCATCTATGACATTTGAATTATCTGTCACAACACCACTAGAGAAAAGGCTCAACTCAATAAATACTTTCCTTTAGCTGATGTTAAGGTTGGTGAACTTAACTTAGAGCTGACTTGATTGTATGCCCATGGAGGGCTACGATGTCATTCTGGGAGCCGATTGGCTATCCACGTATGGGGCTATCGTGGATTGTAGAAGAGGGAAATTTTCTTTTAGTGAATTCCCTAAGTTGATCTTCACAGGACGTAGACACAAGAGGCACTTGTCTCTCGTCTCTGCTATAAAGGCACATAACATGATAAGAAAGGGTTGTGTGGCATTTCTCGCCGCAATTGTAGTTGAGAAGAAAGCAACTAAGATATCAGACATCCACATAGCGCAAGAATATCCAGACGTGTTCCCGATGAGCTGCCAGGCATTCCACCCGAGAGAGATGTAAATTCTCAATTGATCTTGTACCTGGAGCTGCACCGGTTTCACGCCAACCCTACAGGATGTCCCCTGCTGAATTGAAAGAGTTGAAAGAGCAATTGATGGAACTTCTAAAAAAGGGTTTCATTAGGCCAAGTACTTCTCCTTGGGGAGCACCAGTGTTGTTCGTCAAGAAGAAGGACGGATCATGAGGTTATGCATCGATTACAGGCAGTTGAACAATCTCACTATCAAGAACAAGTACCCTCTGCCGCGTGTCGATGAACTATTTGATCAGATATCAGGAGCAAAGTACTTTTCTAAGATTGACCTTAGATCGGGATATCATCAAATGAGGATTAAAGATGCAGATATCTACAAGACAGCTTTCAGGAGCAGGTACGGTCATTACGAATTTGTAGTCATGCCTTTTGGACTAACCAATGCTCCTGCAGCTTTTATGCAATTAATGAACAGCATCTACCGGCCCTACCTCGACAAGTTCGTCGTGGTATTCATTGATGATATTCTCATATACTCCAAGACCAAGAAGAGCACGAGGAGCATCTGAGGATCGCTCTGCAAATCTTGCGGGACAACCAACTCTACGCCAAATTGAGCAAGTGTGAATTCTGGCTCGAGGAGGTGTCGTTCCTAGGCCATGTCATTTCCAAGGATGGTATCGCTGTCGACCCTTCCAAGGTAGAAGCTGTGCTGAACTGGGAAAGGCCGACCAATGTCACCGAGATCAGAAGCTTCTTGGACTGGCTGGATATTACAGACGGTTCATAAAAGACTTCTCCAAGATAGCTGTACCTCTTACGCGTCTTACGGAAGGAAAACCCATATGTCTGGAGCAAGGAGTGCGAGAAGAGCTTTCAGACACTCAAGCAATTGTTGACATCTGCACCTGTCCTCGCATTACCAGTAGAAGGCGCGGGATTCTCAGTCTACACTGATGCATCTGGAATCGGTCTAGGCTGCGTATTAATGCAGAATGAGAAAGTGATAGCCTATTCATCAAGGCAATTGAAGCAACATGAGGTTAACTATCCTGTCCATGACTTAGAGCTAGCTGCTGTGGTATTTGCACTTAAGATTGGAGGCATTACCTGTATGGAGAGCAATTTATTGTCTACTCCGACCATAAGAGTTTGAAGTACTTATTTTCTCAAAAGGAGCTCAATATGCGACAACGGAGATGGCTGGAGTACTTGAAGGATTTTGATTTCAACATTCAATATCACCCAGGCAAAGGTAATGCAGTAGCTGATGCACTTAGCAGAAAGCCAGTAGCTTCGATATCCTGTCTAGTCATGGGCGAGATGCAATTGTTAGAGCAATTCGCCAGTCTAGATCTGAATATTGAAAAGAGAAGTGATAAGATGTTAGTGGCTAATCTTAAGCTCAACCCGACATCTTTGTCGAGATCAGAGAGCAACAGGCTAATGATCCGTTTCTGATCAGAGTAAGGAGACCATAGCTGACAAACCAGAACTTCTCCATCGCTGAAGATGGAAGAATATTATTCCAAGCCAGGACATGTGTGCCTGACAATGAAGAGCTGAAAAGGAAACTAATGGATGAAGCCCACAAGACCAAGTACACAATACATCCTGGTGCAACCAAGATGTACCAAGACATGAAGAGGTCATTTTGGTGCCAAACATGAAGCGTGAGGTAGCTGAGCATGCCGCGCACTGCCTCACTTGTCAACAGGTAAAAGCAGAACACCGCGTCTGCGGGGTACTTAGACCCCTGGACATACCTGAATGGAAGTGGGAAAGCATCGGAATGGATTTCATCATGGGTTTACCCCGAACTCGTGGTGGACTCGATGCAATCTGGGTCATAGTGGACTGATTGACCAAGTCCGCACATTTTCTAGCAGTTAAAAGCACTTGGAGTGTGGATGTGCTTGCAGCGTTTATGTAAAAGAGATAGTCAGACTACATGGAGTTCCAGTATCCATTGTCTCAGATCGTGACCCTAGTTCACTTCTAGATTCTGGAAGGGACTCCAAACTGCCTTAGGCACTAACTCAATTTTAGTACTGCTTTCCACCCACAGACGGATGGACAGACAGAAAGGACCAACCAGATAGAGGAGGACATGCTACGTGCTTGCACTATAGATTTTGAACGTTATTGGAATGAACAACTATCACTAATAGAATTCGCCTACAACAACAGTTATCAGGCCAGCATTAAGATGGCACCATTCGAAGCTCTGTATGGCAGAAGCTGTAGATCGCCAGTGTGCTGGAATGAAGTAGGTGAGCAGCAATGGCTGGGACCAGACATGGTACAAAATACTAGCAGAGACATACAAATTATCAGAGACAGAATTAAGGTAGCTCAGTCCAGGCAGAAGAGCTATGCTGATAAAAGAAGAAGAGACTTAGAATTTCAGACTGGAGACCATGTGATGCTCAAAGTATCCCCGACCGAGGATTTCAACGGTTTGGGATGAAAGGCAAGCTAAGACCAAGATTCATAGGTCCATTGAGGTATTAGATAGAGTTGGCGAGGTGGCGTACCGACTAGCACTACCTCCCCAGTTCTCTACAGTACACAATGTATTCCATGTGTCAATGCTAAGGAATACGTGTATGATCCATCTCACGTAATTAGCTATGATGATATCACTCTGAACAAAGATATGACCTATGAAGAAAGGCCAGTGAAGATTCTGGACAAGAAGATGCAACAGCTTCGGAATCGAGCCATACCCGTGGTGAAGATATTATGGAGAAATCACGAAGTTGAAGAGGCCACGTGGGAGCCTGAAGCTACAATGCGCCGGAATTATTCGGAATTATTCAGTAAGTAATACTTCCTCTTACGATTATATGAATTTGGAGACCAAATTCTTTTTAAGAGGGGGAGGATGTAGCACCCTGGATTTTTAAAATCCAAATAAAATAAATTTTTATTTAAATAAATGAAATAAATTGATTTAAGTGGAATAAAGGGAGAATGCATTGTATAAATGGGAATTAAAGCAATCCCCATTAAATTAAATTAGTAATGGGTTACTCTAATAACCCAAACCCAATGGAATGGGCCCAAATAGGGATAGCCCATGTTGGAATAAGAATTAAATTAATGAAATTCATATCTAAATAATTAAATAAATAGTAAAGGGTTAAGATAAATGTTAAATAACCCTTATATATCTAAATAAAGAGTCCTAAACCATCCTAACTCATTAACCACGAAATTAAACTCTCCCCTACCCATTAGATGGATAAATGAGAGAAAATAGAGAGATAAATGTGGAATTTTCGTAATAAAGGAGGAGAGAAGAGTTGGGGTTGTATGGACTCTATAGGAAGCTTAAACACTTCAAATCTCCTCCCTATCTCCCCATTTTCGTGGCTGGAACCCTAGAGAAGGAGGAGAAAGGTTGGAGACCAAGGAGCAAGGAGGAGAAGGCTTGGAGCAAGAAGGTTTTCCCGTTTTTCGTCTTCAACCTAGGGTTTTCTTGGACTCGACAAAAGGTAGGCAATCTCTCAAGAAACAATCGTGAAATAATTACCCTAGGTAGTCTTCATGTACCTCTTCAAAAGTCCTATGGTTTCGTTGTATTTCGTTCATCCATTTGGACGAATTAATTCGAAAAATCCTGCTTTCTCATGAACTGAGGTCTCATGTTTTCTCTAATTCTCGATATGTACTTGTTCCCATGCCATGATATAAATTCTCAGTTATACTACATGATACTAGCTTCAAACGCCCCTGGTCTTGATCGATTTCGATCTCCCATGGGAGAATTAAATCTTTGAATCTTTGTCTATTGCCTGTACCCGACTCTTCATGTTGACCTTTAAACATCGTGCATATTTGATATCATGCCATGAAAAAATCTCTAAAATACTACATCGTGTTAGCTTTCAAACGCCACTGGCTTCGTAATTTTTCATCATGCATTCATCCCTGAATAATTCGTGGAACACTGACTGCGCCTGTTTAGGTTACCAAAAAGTAACCTGATTAATGCATGTCTAAACCTTGTCTATTTTCAAATTAATCGTGTATGTTGATAGATATACATGTCTACTTTCGTTTAGAACTGATTTCGTACTTTTTTGATCACCATACTATTTATATGTAATTTAGAACGTCCATGTATCACAGAGGGCTCGCCCTGGAAAAAAGGAAAAAGAGCAACCCACCTGTTATCGCGACGGCGCGACCCGCCGCGATAACAGTGGGGTCGCGCCGGTTGATGGCATCGCGTAAGAACGCGGCGGCGCGGCCGCGCGATTCACCCGGACCGGACCGGCCAGACCGGCCAGGCCCCGTGTCGCGCCCGACCGCCCTATCGCGACTTGAAACGCGACGGGTAGGTCCGCCGCGCGTTTTCAAGAAATCAGTCAAAATTGAAAATTGTGCATATACCATGTTGTTTAAGCTATATACCCTTTAATTAGCCATGATTAACTCATGTTATAGTTAATTCGACTTGGTAAATTAATAATGACATTAATGATATAAATCTAATTATTTAAAATGACATTTGCACGACTTGTCATATCCTCAAGATTTCTTTACACTTACACACACACAACATTATTAAATGCCAATGACCCCGATAATTTATGAATAATAATATTCGGTAAATTATCGATATAAATGACTAAATTATCCTATTTTGTTAAATACAATTGTTTCCGTTTTTACTCGTGCATTTTATCTACCGTTATCGTTTTCCCTCGGCCTTCGAGCACTCGAGGCACGGACGGATCCGTTTTTACACACTTTCCCTTGACTTGGACCACCTCTCCACCAGAATACTCTGACTGGACCAGGGACTCCTTGTCAAGACCTCCGTAAGTCTTCTGGCTTTGGCGCACGTCCTTAGTCAACGAGCTGGTTGTACCTCAAACCCGTTACACCTTAGGGATCAGTACGATCCAAGCCTTAGTGTTCCTTCTCGTCTTGAGTTCACACCGGACCACTTGACCCGTGTACACAGCACGGCTAAGGGGCGGTGTGACTTTTACCAGATTGCCGGTACCTGACCTGGTGCTGTGCAACTGTTACTATCGGAGTTTCACGTTGTTTTACGAATTGTCCCTATCTATCTACAGTCTCTTTACTCTCATCTGTTCACGTTCTCTCTACACTCTCATTTATCTCGTCTAGTACTCTCTTGTCTTTTCTTGGTATCTATTGGCCATTCGTGTGATTGTCTAAGATAAAAGAAATGACTAATGCCAGCGCAATAGGGCCCGATCAGGTCCTGGGAGGAGCGCCCGAAAAGTGCCAGTGCCCATGGGAGTTAAAATGATCATAGGATGTGTTTACGGCATGCATCCAGCGCCATTTTACTATCTAGATTAATCTATGACAATCAAAGTGCTATCTCTACAAGTGCAAGCGTGATCGTTACTAGTGCACCGTTGTGCAATTTACATGTTATATCGTTACATGGCCATTCTATTGTCGTTCTCGTTGTACTATTTTCCCTGTGCCAGTTGCAATTGTTCTCTCGTTATCGTGACATGCTCTACATGACTTGACTCTCTAGTTAACCTGCCATTAAGACATTAATTATTTAAAGCATGCTTGTGTTCATGAGATATTAAGTCCTACTGGGCGTCATTCGCTCATCCTGCGTATTTATTTAATGTGTTCAGTGAGTCGATGGAGACGACCACACATACGAGGACGGACTGAGGAGATGCTCTAGAGTGACCATTCAGCCACCAGTGTTATCTAGTAGTAGTTAGTGTAGTTATGAGTTAGTGAGTCAGTTAGTCATATGTCCTACTTTGATTTTGAATAAAGTACTCTGGGCCCTAGTTTTGGCTCTGATACGATGATTAATGATGACTGGAGAATTATTATGAATTGGAGTTTATTTGGTGTTATCAATTGTGCAATGGTTTGTTATTTATTTCTCGCTCTGTAACTATTATACTGTAATCCCGCTCCGATATTCCGCGTCGGGGCGTTACAATGTCCCTTGACGCTGAGATCATGCTTGCGTCCATCGACCATGCCGCTGACACTGATTAACGGCCATAGACCACCGCCAAGTTCATCTGGATAGAACAGTGACCTGTTCTGCCCTTCTATACACTATCTTCGATATGTTTCACGATGAAGATATACTGTAACCATTTATATTCTATGTATATTGTTAATGTGATGAATGTGGTGTGTGGATGGATGAGTGTGCTGGTGGTGAATGATAGAAGTTATTTGTTCCATGAAATTACAAAGCATGATTAGTTGTTAATCTTGTCAATCTACTGTTGCATGATTTAGGACTAGCCTGTATGCCCCAGTTTGTTGAGGATCATACATGAATGGATCCCCTATTCTGAAATTGAGATTTTGCCATGCTTGTGTAATTATTGAAAGTGTTATTTGGAAAATAGGAATTGTACATAGTTATGATAAATCCTTGGTAAACCAGGCATCACCCCATAAATTGAAGGATAATTCTGTAGCTCTATACATGTAGAGTTCAGACAGTAACTTGCTAGAATTGTGACTTGTATATGATTCCATATTGACTTGAATTACGAATGGCATGAAAATGAAGTTGGATTTTCTGTAAATTCATTTTAACTCAGAAAAATCTAAAATTGTATGAAGGGTCCTAACCCGAAATTAGTTTGTGATTAAAATTTCAGGTCATTTGGACCAGAGCACATACCTTATGAAATTTTCATGAAAAATGTGAAAAATGCATGTCATTGTAAAATGAGTTGATTCTTGTTTAATCCAACTTGATTAATGGAATTACCTGCTTGCTAATGTCTGAAATCTGTAATGTCATGATAGGAAAACAGAGAATGTGCATGTGAGTGAGAAAGTAATGAATTGAGAGTGACATGTGTCAAACTATGTGTAAAATCGGTAAAAATGTGTAAATGTGTAAATGTGCCAGTGTGACATTGCTTCCACAGAGGGCAGTTGGAACCGTATCAGAGAAAAATCCCCCTGAGAAGGTTCAATGTGTAAGTGACCCTAAGGCATTAGGGGAAATCCTGGAGGTGGACAAGTACCACTGGTTAGGGTGGAGACTTGTTCTCCCGTCTGCGCAGTCCAAGAGTCACCATTGGAATGCCTAGATGGCGTCTATGTGTAATGTGATGTGTATATGTCCTTCTTGGTGGTTTGGACTATGTGTCACGGCACCTAAAATGTGTAATGTGTAATGTGTAATGTGTATGTGTTCATGTGTTAATGTGTAAGTGAACAATGTGAAATGTATATGTGTAAAGTGCAACCATGTGAAAAGGAAACTTGTGTAGAGAAAATGTGAAACTAGAAATGTGAGAATATGACATTGAAATCCATGTGAGACAAATCTGAAACCATGTGAAATCAGTAATTCCATGTTGTTATCATCATGTTTATATGTGCAAATGTCTAGAACCCATGTTAGGGATAATGGATGAGCACGTGTACAAATAGCATGATTGGTTGTTCACATAGTTTGTTTTAAACAATATTTTAGCTCTCATGTGTAGGTTTACAGCCATTAAACCATGTGAAACCAGCAACTTAAAGCATGTGAAAATGTCTATGTATGTGTTTAAAAAACATGTAAGATCCATGCTAGTTGTGTTTCCTTCATATATGCACAGTGTTCATGTTGGTAGCTCTCATGTCTTGGTTCCTTAAAGGCAAATTTTCACAAGTAAATGGAATAGAGCATGATAGTGTAGTTTATTTATTCTTGGAAATCTGAAAGCATGATCCATGTATTAATTGTAGACTTTCATGATAGGTTGCAACTTTCAAATGACTAGCATGCCATGTTTGAAATTTGTAATGTGCATGTAGAAATCGCTATGACTTATACGTGTATGTTATGAGTAGTGTTGCTTGCTGAGTCTTTAAGACTCACTCCTTGCTTCGGCGTACAGGTATAGACGGTGACGAGACTCTCGTGGAGGAGACGGTAGAGACGGACTCCGAGCGCGGAGTTTAGATTGTTGGAGCAGTTGCATCCTTTTGTTTTCATAGTATGTAAAAGCGACATTGTACTAGAACTATCATGAGAAAATTGTATAAGTGTGGCATTGTGTACTTAAATTTCAGCAATTTAATTATGTGAACTTTTAGCTATTAATGTAAATTGCAAATCTCATGTATGTTTAATGTGAATGATGAATGAATGAAGACAGTTGTCTTTTACTTCCGCTACTCTGTTCGTATATTCGCGTGTATCTCAGTTGTTTGTATCGTTTGGGTAAATGTCCCACTATGAGGACTCTCGCTATACCGACGTGGGTTGTTAACCGTACCGTATAATGAGGGCCGTCACAGAGATTGGTATCAAAGCGACCGGTTGAGATTGCACATGAATATACCTAAGTCATCATCCCCATTGCATGATATTGTCTACATGTGTAGAAAACACTAATAAGAAGTGACAGATAGATAAGAAAATGGTTAGAAAACTTAGTAACCTAGCTCTAATGGTGGCTGAAATTTTATTACAGCCATGGCTTCGAGAGGTAGGCGTGGTGGAGCATCGGCCCGTGAGGACGAGCCGCGACGTGACGAGCGGGCGAGCAGCAGGCCCCGCACCGCCAGGTCCTGTACTTCCCCCACCTCCGCCTGTGGATTACGGAGTATTCATGGAAGGTCTGGTGCAAGCCATGCAGACGCAGGCTCATACCCAGGCAGCACTCCAGGCACAGTTGGAGGCCCAGGTAGATAATGAAACAACTAGTAGTTGCTATTTAAATTGCATGATATTGTGTTTATTGTGTATTGCCTATTGTTTAATGTAGCAGGCTCAGGCACCAGCTCAGGACCATGGTGGACCTCCCATCATGGAGCGATTCAAGAGGATGACCCCACCCTCTTTTAAGGGGGAGAGTGATCCATTAATGCAGAAAGTTGGTTAAGGGAGATAGAGAAAATCTTCCGAGCCATCAGGTGCCCTGATGAGGATAAGGTGACATTAGCCACCTACATACTACAGTAGACTTTTACTTTTGTATGTTTGTATGTTCTGCTTAATTAGAATTGTTAGTTGGTGCTTGAAGGTGTATTGCAGGAGAGAGCGGATGTATGGTGGTCCTCCCTACTACGTACACGCTTTGAGGACGGAGCAGTAAACGTGGCGTGGGACGCGTTCGTGAGGCTCTTTTGAGCCAAGTTCGTCCCAAAGCATATCCAGGACAAAATGGAGCAGGAATTTCTCTCCCTGACGCAAGGCTCCATGACCGTGCTGGAATACGAGGCAAGGTTTTCTGAACTTTCTAAGTATGCACCGCATATCGTAGAGGATGAGCGCAGGAAGACGAAGAAATTCGTGATGGGACTCAAGCCATCACTGCGGACGAGACTCGTGGCGTTTGACCACCGCACGTTGGACGGGCCCTCAGTGCTGCCTGCAGGCAGGAGGGAGAAATGGAGCAATATCTGGAGGAAAAGAAGGCTTCGCAGAAGAGGCCGCAGCGACGTTCCAGCGGCAGGATAAGAAGAAACATGTACCAGACACCACAGCGATCCGTGACAGTCAACTACTCTCAGGTACCTTCTGTACGTTCCCCTGGTGTGAAGAAGAGTGTCCCCATTGCGGGAAGACACATGGTGGTTCCGAGTGTTGGTTGGTAGCGGGTAGATGCTTGAAGTGCGGGAGCAGCGACCACAAGATCAAGATTGCCCAAGACTTCAACAGGGAGCTCAGCGTGGAGCGCCAGCCCCAGCAGTAGCGGCAGCCGCGCCAGCTACAGGAAGACCAGGAAGGCCTCGAGCCCCAGCTCGAGTGTTTGCTTTAGCTCGCGAGGACGCCGAGCAGGCGAAGCATGTCACCGAAGGTACGGTTTTGCTTTTAGGTGTGCACGCTCGGGTTTTGTTTGATACGGGTGCTACTCACTCGTTCATTTCCGAGCGGTTCGCTAGGCAGTTAGCCCTAGAGTCAGGCGTAGAGTCTGAGGATTTAGAGGTCCCCTTGTCTGTGCACACCCCTGCGGGTACGGTATCGACTAGGAAGTGCATTCCGTCGTTACCTGTGTGCATTGAGGATAGAATCCTAGATGGCTGTTTCTTCTTGCTAAAAATGAAGGACTATGATGCTATTCTTGGTCTGGATTGGCTAGAGGAGCACTATGCGTTAGTGATTGTCGTCGGAAGAGGATTGTTTTCCGCATTCCTGGCGAGGACGAGTTCTCTCATCCTTGCCAAGGAACTTGGCTGGAAAGTTAGTCATCTCTGCCATGAAGGCGATGCGCATGGTAAACAAGGGTTGTGACGCTTTTCTTGCCAGCGTGGTGTTAGTGCCAGAGGCTGATGAGTCACTTACTCTTGCGGAGATTGAGGTAGTGCAGGATTTTCCAGATGTCTTTCCTGATGACTTGTCTGGATTGCCACCGGATAGAGAGATAGAGTTTACCATAGAGTTGCTTCCGGGCACCTCTCCTATCTCGAAGGCTCCATATCGGATGGCACCTGCGGAGTTAGCCGAGTTGAGGAGGCAGTTGCAAGAGTTGCTTGATAAGGGATTTATTCGCCCTAGTGTTTCCCCTTGGGGCGCACCTGTATTATTCGTCAAGAAGAAGACGGGTCACTTAGGTTGTGTATTGACAGGAAGTTGAACCAAGTGACTGTGAAGAACAGGTATCCCTTACCTCTATTGATGATTTGTTTGACCAGTTGCGAGAGGCATCAGTCTTTTCTAAGATTGACTTGCGATCTGGTATCATCAGTTGAGGTTCGGAGTGAGGATGTGTCCAAGACGGCATTTAGAACCCGTTATGGACATTATGAGTTCATGGTTCTTCCTTTCGGATTGACCAACGCCCCTGCAGCGTTCATGGATCTCATGAACCGGGTGTTTAGGCCGTATTTAGATAGCTTTGTCGTAGTGTTTATTGACGATGTGTTGGTCTATTCTCCGGATAAGGCCACCCACTGTCAGCATTTGAGGTTAGTGTTAGAGGTTCTTCGTGAGCACAAGCTGTATGCAAAATTCAGCAAGTGCGATTTTTGGTTGCGCGAGGTTCATTTCCTCGGGCACGTTATCTCCAGCGCTGGTGTTGCAGTTGATCCAGCGAAGGTCCAGGCAGTTATGGATTGGGAGGTTCCCAAGACCCCTTCGGAGATTCGTAGTTTTATTGGGTTAGCTGGTTACTATCGGCGATTCATTGAGGGTTTCTCATCCATCGCCGCCCCCTTGACAAAGCTGACCAGGAAGGGTGAGAAGTTCGTATGGTCTGAGGCATGTGAGCGTAGCTTCCAGCTATTGAAGGCTAGCTTACTTCTGCTCCGGTATTGGTTTGCCTAGTGGTCTAGAGGGCTTTTCCATTTATACGGATGCGTCTCAGATTGGTTAGGCTGTGTGCTCATGCAGCAAGAAAGGTAGTGGCTTATGCTTCTCGTCAGTTAAAGGAGATGAGAGGAACTATCCGACTCATGATTTGGAGCTCGCAGCAGTGGTTCATGCACTAAAGATCTGGAGGCACTATCTTTATGGTGTCAGATTTGAGGTGTTTACTGACCACAAGAGCTTAAAGTATTTTTCTCCCAAAAGGAATTAAACCTGAGGCAGAGAAGATGGATTGAGTTCTTGAAGGACTATGACTTCGACCTTCAGTATCACCTGGAAAGGCGAATGTCGTAGCGGATGCTCTTAGTAGAAAGAGGTCTTCGCTCCAGCAGGATTGAAAGATGTTGGAGGATGCGGTCGTACTCTATGACTGAGTTAGAGCCATCGCCGTGTCAGGCTTTTGTAGCTCAGTTATCCCTTAGATCCTCGATTTGGATGAGGTGATCGGGCAACAGGAAGCCGACCCTAGATTGTTAGAATTAGTGGGTAAGGCGGGCATTGCTCGTGATGAGGACGGTGTGATTAGATTTCAGCACCGTGTCTGTGTCCCTGATTTAGTAGATGTCCGTGAGCATGTGTTAGCGGAGGCTCATAGATCGCGATTCTCTATTCATCCGGGTAACACTAAGATGTATCAAGACCTGAAGAGATCATTTTGGTGGTCCGACATGAAGAAGATGTTGCGATTATGTGTCTAGGTGTTTGGTGTGTCAGCAAGTGAAGCCGAGCGACAGCGACCATCCGGCCTTATGCAGAGGATGGATATCTCAGTGTGGAAGTGGGAAGCTGTCACTATGGACTTTGTTTCGGGTTTGCCTCGATCTAGAAGGGGCAATGACTCGATTTGGGTAGTTGTAGATAGATTCTCGAAGACTGCTCATTTCTTGCCTATGAAGAAGAAGCAGTCAGTAGAGAGTTAGCTAGATTGTATGTTAGTGGTATCATTAGATTGCATGGTGTGCCGAAGTCGATTATTTCGGATCGAGATCCGAGATTCACTTCGAGGCTGTGGAAGGGTCTTCAGGATGCGTTAGGTTCGGAGCTGAAGCTCAGTTCGGCGTTTCATCCCCAGACCGATGGACAGTCCGAGAGACTATCCAGACGCTCGAGGATATGTTGAGAGCGTGTGTTCTGGATTGGAAGGATGATTGGGAGCGTCATTTACCTCTTGTGGAGTTCGCATACAACAACAGCTTTCATGCTAGTATTGGTATGGCTCCATTCGAGGCGTTGTATGGTAGGCCCTGCAGATCTCCGTTATGTGGGAGGAGACTGGTGATAGGCAGTTGATCGGACCGGAGTTAGTTCAGGAAACTTCGGATAAGATCCAGCTTATCAGGAAGAGGCTTGTTGCGGCACAGGATAGGCAGAAGAGTTATGCCGACAATAGGAGAAAGGATTTGGAGTTCGAGGTTGGCGATCATGTCTTCTTGAAGATATCACCTACTCGAGGTGTTGTCAGATTTGGCAGGCATAGTAAGTTGAGCCCCAGGTTCATTGGCCCATATGAGATTCTCAGACGTTTGGGCAGCGTGGCGTATGAGCTAGCATTACCCCCAGTTTGGCTAGCGTTCACCCTGTATTCCACGTATCTATGCTCAGGAAGTATGTCCGAGATCCGTCTCATGTGATTAGTCATGAGCCAGTGGAGATCCAGCCAATCTTTCGTATGTCGAGCAACCAGTATATTCCTGACCGGAAGGTTCAGCACCTCCGGAACAAGAGTATTGCGTCGGTGAAAGTTCTCTGGCGGAACTTCTCACGAGGGAGGCTACTTGGGAGCTTGAGGATGCGATGAAGAAGAAGTATCCCCTTTTGTTTGAGTAGTGTCGTTCTAACTTCGAGACGAAGTTTCTTTAAGGGGGAGAGGGTGTAAGGCCCTCGAATTTCCGTCGCATTAATTGTATTTGTGTGTATATTTGTGCTTGTGTATGTATATACATATTTACGTACTATTAATTAGTACAATTACGTGTGCATGTGTTTATACTAGATGTAATAATGCATGTATTGAATGGTGATAGTATGGATACATTACCATATACATATTGCATGTATATATGCATGGCATGCATAGTTTTCTGCATGATTTAGAGTTCTGGCCGAAGCCAGATTGGCGTCAACCCCTAGTCGTTGAGGTATGTCAGCGTCCACCCATGGACGCCAACACTAATCCTGGCATCTAACGATGTGGACGCCTATTTCTCTGACCTACATGCATTGCAGAGCCAGAAATTCCGGAAACAAGGAAGCCCAACCATTGGAGCTATCCCCAACGGCTCTAGAGCCATCTGTCACCTTGTGAGTGGGAGAGAGGCCTCTCCCATATGTTGAACCCGGATCTGCCTTCCCCACCTCTCTTCACCCTTTTGCAAGAGAAAAACCAGAGGAGAACCCTAGTTCTGAACTGAGGAAAAACCCCCACTTTGCACCCAAAGATCCGACCCTCTGAAGCTGGATCCGGCCATCTTTCTCGACAAGAAGCTAGCTGGAGTGAAGGAGAAGACTTTGTATGGTTTCGTATAGAGCGCAGCGGAATCGTGAATCCCTCTGGTAGATATCGTTGCTGGTGGTCGGATCGAACAAAAACGGAGAAACCACGCACAGGCAGATCTCATCTTTACCTTTGCGGGGTTGCGTAACTCCCGAATCCGGGGAGGAGGTGGCGCAGGAGGCGCCGGTGCTTCAATCCGTTCAAGTGTCCGGCCTCTAGACGTATCCATGCAAGCTCCGGACGCAGACGGGATCTCCTCGTTCTCCACGCGTCTCCGGATCTCAGCTCCACCATGTGCAGGAGAGAGGAGAGAGAGGATGGGGGGCGCCCTAGGAGAGAGAGAGGAGGGGGCGGCCAGGGTTAAGCTGGAGCTTGGCCCAGGGTTTAACTCTCAGTGATTATTTATAGACACCGCGGTTTTTCACAAAAACCCAGTCATTGTCTATAAAGAACACCTTGCCCAGTCTGCTCGGACTCTTATGCGTGTGACCCTCTAGGCCCAACTGCTAGTCCAGTTTTCAGCCCATTAAGCTCAATAACTCTTATTGACTTATGGTAATTAATTAACATCTCATATTAATTAATTACACAATCAATTATCATCTCACGATAATTGACGGGCTTCAATCAAGTTGGGTGCCAGCAACACCACTTGATCCTGGAAAGCATTGGGGTTCAGCAACCCATTCAAGGAACCTTTTTGTATCATCAGTTACCACGTGACTTTAATCCTTCGCTCGTACAATGCTCCCGAGTGCACTTTAGGGTATGGTCAACTATCAAACCCTAATGTGTGTACTCACTTGGTTTAGATGCCGCATAAGAATATTAGAAAACTCCTTTTCTGATAAGTAGTCTTGCCATGGCCAGGGATTATCAGGCATCCTTCTGTAGAGCATTCACTCTCCTATTACCGAGAGCGAGCGATCCCATATTGATCACACAATCACCTTCGAAGGTATTCTGCTAGATCCGATCACTTAACTGATTAAGACCTCATGGCTAGAGATCTATAAGTCAAGGTCAAAAACCAGAAGTCCCCAACAAGGTGTCCTTGGTGTCTCAGGTCTAAGGACCAATCACGCCACTGTGGACAATGAATCTAGTGGTTGACAGTTAGGTAACATTACCATCCAGCGATTCATAACGGATCAGTTTAGTGAACTCATTCTCCAATGAGCACCTACAGATTCACCTTAGTGTCTCCACACAAGTGACTATGAGACCAGTCACCCTATCATATGAGCAGGTCAACCTATACTAGTCTAGCCAGATATTCAATGTCCTTCTTGAATATCCTCCGACTAGGAACAATTAAGAATATACGTTTAAAGGATATTAATCTCATTGTTATGATATCATCATAATAATATCCATTGCGTATATTCATGGACTTCATAATGAAACGATAACGAATTACACATAATGAATATAAAAGCCTTATTATATTATCAAAGAACAAGATTGTACAAGTTATGATTGGCTTGAGGACACCCATAACTAACAGACTTCCCCGGCCGTACCTTGGAGCCATCTTCATCCAAGAGCCCGGAGGAAGGAGATCTTGGAGGACTGTTTGCAACTTCTTGGGACTGCCCAAGGAGAGCTTCTCCGAGCATTTAGACCCATTGGAGCATTTC
>CM024757.1:20823002-21027070 GCA_014218235.1 Colocasia esculenta | reverse complement strand
AAAAGAGAGGACAAGTCTACCCACACTGGATAGCTATGTGCTATTGAAGAACAAGTGTTGCAGACTTTCTTGTTGATGGTTAAAACAGCAAGAACACTTTGAGCATAGGCACACCTTTTCCTTGTACTATCACATCCACAGTAGTAAGTTCGCACCATCACCACACAGGATTGACCATTTGAGAGGGATGTAGGGAGACCACAAGGCCTTCCAGTTCTGGGAGGTTTCAGGTTGAAGAAGAATCCGGACAGATTTCGTGGAGAATTTACTGTCTGAGGTTGAGCACCAAATCCATGTGTCCTTAGTGTCGTTGTTGGTCAAGAACTGGTCCAAAGGTATGTGGGCAGTGCCTAAGCGCAGCCTGTAGGTGTTGCTTCCAGAGGTGCTGAATGCCTGCGAGATGGTGCATAATTTGCCCGACATGTCCCTCCATATATCTTCAAGTATGTATGCTTTTAGTGGAGTGTCTCCAGTCCAAGCATCGAACCAAAAATAGCCAGCTGAATTGGTGTCCATAGGAATACCCTGTGATTGCCTTGAATAAGTTGGCTGCTTGCTTCCATAGTCTTCTATCCCTGCTACCATAAGGGGAACTGAGCTTCAGAGTGATGACATTTGAAAAGATGTTTTCCTCTAAAGAATTTGGCCCATATGGAATTGGTGGATAGTGCCCCTCCATAACATTTTGGTTCTAAAAGCTACTGCATGTGGTGCAGATTTAGAACTCCAATTTCTCCACTTTCCTTCGGTTGTACAATTTCTTTCCAACTCTTCCAGTGCCTTTTCGGGGGCCTTCGTAGAAACCCAAAAAGTTTGCAAGGATTCTAAAAAAGCCCTCACCACAGTGTCTGGGATTTCCAAAGCATTCATGGTGTATATAGGGAGGGCAGAAAAAATATGTTGTATAAGAATGAGTCTTCCTCCCGTGGATAGAAACTCGGTTTTCAACCTTGCAACTTGCTCACGGTCTGGAGATTATATTGGCAAAATGTGTTTTTTTTGACGGCCTGTGTGTATGGAGATCCCTAATATTTGATTGGTAATTTGGTTCTGACAAAACCCGTCGTTTTGCTAATTTTCTGAATGAGGTTGTCCGTGGATTGTTGGGACATAATATGAACTTTTAGCTTGTTGGATGAGCTGACCAGAAGACTCTTCATAACTATTTAGGAATTCCATTTCTCCTCAATGTCTCCAGAAGCATTTGTAAATTAAGTGTGTCATCCACAAAAAGAAGATGTGATACCGTTGGACATCAGGTATTTGATTGATACCATGCGCCACTGCTATGCTGAAACAAATTATGAGCCCCCTGCTAAGTGCTTCTTCAGCGAGGATGAAAAAAGCGGGGCCACTAGTTTTCCCTGCCTCAGCCCTCTAGATGATTTAAAGAAACCATGGGTCTTTCCATTAGGAGATAGAGAAACCAACAATTGGATACAGTGGTTCGATGATGGAGATTGTTTGGATGGAGCCCAGAACTTTTTTAGGACTGCATAAAGGAATTCTCATTCATTCTGTCATAGGCCTTTGCCATGTCAAGTTTGATAATCATATTACCCCCTCTACACTGTCTACCAAGGGTCTGTAGTAGCTCCTTTGTGAGAAGGATATTTTCAGCTATGCTTCTCCCCTTTGTAAAGGCTCCCTGCTCTTCAGATATCAAGATGGTAGAAATTGTCCAAGCCGATCAGAGATGTCCTAGAGATGATCTTATACAGAAATTTGATAGCTTATGGTCTGTAATCTGAGCATTTCTTCGTGGTGTCAATCTTGGGAATAAGTGTAATCAGCGATGAGGTGAGGGCCAGTGGGAAGATTATGACCGTAGAAAAAAGCTTGGACTGTGTTGATGATGTCGGCTTGGATGAAATCCCGCAGGCATGGAAGAAATGTCAATCCTAAAAATACCTTTACGTCCCTCCATTATGACCATATCCTTCCCTCACCGATTTCTCTCTCTCCTCTCCTCTCTCTCTCTCTCTCTCTCCCCTCTCTCTCTCTCTCTCTCTCTCTTCTCCTCCCTCTCCATCCTCTCTCTCTCGCTCATCTTATCCGTTCAACTAAAGCCTGTAAAACCCTCATTTGATGACCAAACTTTCTCCATATAATTAATTCACTCATTTATATATTAATTTTGATGATTAACAAACATTACTAATGAATTACTTGAGCCTTGAGGACAGGAAAATAAGTAAAAGAAGTTCAAGACAATCAGGTAAAACTCTCATTTCATAATTTTTCCCAAGTCATTGCATCGACTTCTTCATACTTCATATCGACTTCTATTGATAATCAGAACGATTTCCTTTCTGACTGAAAAGTCGTGATGTTTCGAACAAATCGATACCATAACGATTTCTTAAAGATCTCGTAACGTTCTATAAGACATCGCAACGATTTCTTCAGTACTCGTAACGATTTCTTTCTGACTCGTAACGACTTGTCTTCGTAACGATTTCTTCAGTACTCGTAACGATTTCTTTTGAACCCGTAACGACTTGTCTGTTGTAACAATTTCTTCAGTACTCGTAACGATTTCTTTTGAACTCGTAATGACTTGTCTGTCGCAACGATTTCTTAAGTTCTCGTAACAATTTCTTTAGAATTCACAATGACTTTCTAGCCGTAATGATTTCTTAAGTTCTCGTAAATTTCTTTAGAACTCACAACGACTTTCTAGCCATAACGATTTCTAAGTTCTCGTAACGATTTCTTTAGAACTCACAACGACTTTCTAGCCGTAACGATTCTTAAGTTCTCGTAACGATTTCTTTAGACTCACAACGACTTCTAGCCGTAACGATTTCTTTAGAACTCACAACGATTTCTAGCTGTAACGAATTCTTAAGTTCTCGTAACGATTTCTTAGATTTCACAACGACTTTCGCCGTAACGATTTCTTTAGTCTCGTAACGATTTCTTTAGACCTCGTAACGATTTGGTTGTCGAAACGATTTCTTTAGAACTCAGAACGATTTGCTTGTGCAACGATTTGTTAAGAGTTTCATATCGATTTCTTTGTGATTATAACGACCTGCTTACCAGCACGACTTGGTTAAGTAATCACATCGTTTTCTCTGATGCTTATAACGATTCGATTTTGTAACGATTTCATATAGTCATAAAGGCATCGGCTTGTCCATATAGATTTCATTGTAATACTCCTTAATATACGTTGAATAGTCAAAGTTATATCTCGTCTGTTTGACTGCTACGTATTCAATGCTCTCTGAACGTATCTCTCATGCATGCAGACATATCTTCCACTTTCATGCTACTCTCTGTCTACGTCCTTTTTAGACAGAAAGGAGCTTTGCTATATATTGCAATATCTGTTCCAACTGCAACTAATAATCGACGACAGTCCTAGCTGTCCTCTATTTATTGTGATATGCTCGCAGATATCTGACAAGACTTATCTGAACAACGTGGACACAAGATACAAGATATTTCTCTAGCGTGTACTAAAGGATAAAAGACTGAAGATCAGAAGCTTCCTTGCAGACCTATCTAACGTACACCAGGATGAGAGACAACGGATCTTTAACGTTCAAATTTCAAGTAGAAGCTTAATACAAGACTCAAGACTGAGAAGGATAACAACTCTGAAGAATATTATTCCAAAAGAAAGCATCGCCAATCCTTCAAGTCTTCTGTGATTCAAACAAGAATGAAGCACTCCATTCCAATCCACCTTAGCTCTTAGCTCTCGTGTTCAAGAAGAAATTCCTGTGAGAGCCAGTGTAGTCTTTGGAGAGAAATCAGTGTTAAAATTCCTTCTCTCTCGAGGCTTGTTTGCTTCAGATTGTAGCTGTTTGAGCTAGTTCCTGAAGCTTGTTCTTATACTTCCTTTTATTAGTTGTATTCCCTTCCAGGGTGAAGGAAGACCTGGTGGTATCCAGGGTGGTTGATTTCCCTTCAGGTTGAAGGAAGACCAGTTGAGGCTGGGTGTAAGGATCCGTGAGGGGGATAGTACCCTTGATAGTGAAATCCTGAGGTATTGCTCAGGGACTGGACGTAGGTCTCCTGTGGAGAGGAGTTCCGAACCAGGATAAAAATCCTTGTGTCCTGTGGTTTTGTTTTGTGTGTTTGTGTTTCATTTCCTCTAACTCTAACCTTCGTCTTAGTTGTTGTGTAATCCTTTTAGTGAACAGGTATTAATCAAAGATCATTTTTTAATAACCCATTCACCCCCCCCCCTCTGGGCAGCTAGCTGGCAACAAGTGGTATTAGAGCGAGTCTCTTCGACAAAGAAGAAGATCCAACGATCTGAAGAGTAAAGATCCATGGCCCCAAGGTAATTTCGAAGGTCAGTCAGTCACAGACCTCCTTTGTTTGATGGAGAAGATTATACCTATTGGAAACAAGAATGGAGTACTTTCTACAAGGCCACGATTACATGATATGGTCCATTGTAGAAGAAGGCGATCTTCTAGTCACCAATGCAAAGGCTCAGTGGACAGATGAAGACAGAAGAAAATCTCCTTAAACTGCAAAGCCAAGAGCATCCTGTGCTGTGCCCTCAGCAAGAAAGAATTCAACAGAGTCTCAGCCTGCAAATCCGCAATGTAAATGTGGGAAAAACTCAGGATTACCTATGAAGGGACAGATAAGGTAAAGGAGACAAGAATCGACATTCTTGTAACTCAATATGAAAGATTCCAGATGCAGTCAGGTGAATCCATAACCCAATGTTTAGTAGATTCACAGATATCACAAATGGATAGCTGGATTAGGAAAAATCTATGTTGTATCAGATATGGTCAGGAAGATCCTCAGATCTCTGCCATCCTCATGGATTCCAAAGGTAACAGCCATTGAGGAAGCAATGATCTAAAACAAATGTCATTGGAGAAGTTAATAGGATCCCTTATGGCTCATGAGATAAATATGGAGAGATTAGGAGAATCCTCCAGCAGAAAGAAACAATCAAACGCTCTCAAGGCAAATGATGATATATCAGAAGAATCATTGGATAACAGTGAAAGCAGTAAGGACAGTGATGATGAAGAAGCAATGCTGTCTCGAAGACTTCAAAGAATTCTAGCAAAGAAGAAAAAGTTTCAGTCTGGGAGAAAATTTTTCAAGAAAAATGAAGATCTCGGAAAACCAGAAGTAAATGATTCGAAGAAAGGAGAAGTGATATGCTATGAATGCAAAAAGCCTAGACACATCAGGCAGATTGTCCAATGCTTAAAGAATGATCACAAGAAGAAGGATAATTTCAGAAAATTCAAGAAGTATAAAAAGAAGGCAATGGCAGCTGCTTGGGAGAATGCAGTGACTCAGACAGTGAGTCAAGTTCAAGCAGTGATGGAGAAGAAGCCAACTTGGCTCTCATGGCCAACACTGAAGACAAGGTAACTTCTGACTCTTCTTTTGATTCCTGTAATGATTCAGATTCTGATAACTTAGAAAGTGCCTTTAATGAACTTTATGATAAATATAAAGAAGTATCCAAATTATTAAAGTTAGTAAGAAAAATGTAATCTGTTTAGAAAACACTAATTCGATCTAAAAATAGAAATGAAGAATTAGAAAAACAAATAACTGAACTTAAAAGAAGAAATAAATTGTTATGTGAAGACCTAAAAGCTAAGAATGACAACTAACAAAATTGGAAAAACAGGAAAGCACAGATGAATTAAGGAAAGAAGTTAAAAACTTAAATGAAGAAAATCATAAATCAAGCACATTAGAGAAATTTACTAATGGTAAAACTCTCTAATATTAAAAGGTGCTAGAAGAGCAGGTAAGAAGAAAAATGGGATAGGATATACACCCCCAGATAATGAAGAAACCATAGTCTACCCTAAAACATATCCAACACCAAAGTTTATACCTGAACAAGATATAGCATATAAAGCTGGGTTCAAGTATATAGAAAAGGTAACAAAATTGTCCTGCTGTGATCACTGCAACAAATTAGGACATATCGCAATAACATGCCCAACAAAACATAAAAATGGATAATAAAAGGTAAAATTAATGATACTAACCCATCAGGACCCTAAAAGAACTTGGGTACCTAAATCTTAATGTTTAAATTTCAGGGAAACTCAAAAGCATCCAATGGTACTTGGATAGTGGATGCTCAAGGCACATGTTAGGCCAACCAGAAGCTTTTCGTTAATCTCCAAGCTGAAGAAGGAACAGTCACCTATGGAGATAATGGAAAAGGCACAGTGATAGGAAGTGGGTCCGTGAACATCAAAGGAAAATCAGTTATTGAAGATGTAATGCTGGTCAAAGGATTAAAGCACAATCTCATCAGCATCAGCTAGTTGTGTGACAAGGCCATCAGATTCAGTTCCAAGAATCAAAGTGCAGTATATTAAAGGATGGAGCAGTCGTATTTGAAGCATATAGAGAAAGAAATTTGTATGTTCTCTATCTCGAGGAACTCAAGGACCAAGATGTCTGTTTGGCAGCCAGCAAAGATCAATCAACAGAGCTGTGGCACAGAAGACTGGGCCACTGCAGCTTGGATGGATTGAACAAGCTCAGAAAAGAAATCTAGTGGAAGGATTGCCAAAAGTCAACTCAAAAATGGATAGCATCTGTAGACCTTGTGCAAGAGGAAAGCACACCAAGAGCTCTTTCAGATCAAAGACAGTAGTGACCACCTCAAAGCCATTAGAACTACTTCATATGGATCTATTTGGACTAATGAGGACTACCAGTCTCGGAGGAAAGAATTTTGGATTTGTCATAGTTGATGATTACTCAAGATTTACTTGGGTATCCTTTCTAGAGAACAAAGATGACACCTTTGATAATTTTGTCAGCTTCAGCAAGAAAGTTCAGAAAGATCAGAAGTTCACCATTATCTCTATCCGATCAGATCATGGTGGTGAGTTTCAGAATGAAAAGTTTGCAAAGTTCTATAATGATCAAGGAATTGAGCACAACTTCTCAGCACCAAGGACACCTCAACAGAATGGAATTGCTGAGAGGAAAAATAGAACTCTTTTGGATATGGCAAGAACCATGTTATCAGAATATGACTTGCCAAGATATTTTTGGGCCGAAGCCATCAACACTGCAAGCTATATCATTAATAGGGTAATGATCAGGCCGATTCTGAAGAAGACTGCTTATGAACTCTACAGGAAAGAAACCTAAGATAGTCACTTCAAAATATTTGGATGTCATTGCTTCATCCACAACAATGGAAAAAGGGACATTGGTAAGTTAGATGCCAAATCAGATGAAGGCATCTTTATGGGGTACACTTCTAAACCCAAGGTTATAGAGTTTTCAATAAACGCTCATTATTAATTGAACAAACTGTGCATGTTATTTTTGATGAATCTAACCCCTCTTGAAAAAGGAGAAATTAGTGACATTGATGAGCAGATGACTTGTCCGAAAATTAAAGAATACCTCAATTGATAATAGCCATGCAAGATGAACTAAATCAGTTCAAGAGAAACCAAGTATGGTCACTTGTTCCTAGACCATCCAATCATTCAGTTATTGGCACCAAGTTGCTGTTCAGAAATAAACTGGATGAGTTTGGAATAATCTTAAGGAACAAGGCCAGACTGGTAGCTCGAGGCTATTCCCAAGAGGAAGGCATAGATTTCGATGAAACCTATGCACCTGTGGCTAGACTTGAGGCTATTAGGATTTTACTTGCTTATGCATCTGCATTAGATTTAAAATTGTTTCAAATGGATGTCAAATCAGCCTTTTTAAATGGTTTTATCAAAGAGGAAGTGTATGTTGAACAACCTCCAGGTTTTGATGACACCGAATTTCCAAATCATGTATTTAAACTCCATAAGGCTTTATATGGTTTAAAGCAAGCACCTAGAGCCTGGTATGAAAGGCTCAGTACTTTCTTATTAGATCATGGTTTCACTAGAGGTCAAGTAGATAGCACACTATTTATAAAATCAAAAGTCAAACATATACTACTTGTGCAAATATATGTAGATGATATTATTTTTGGATCTACTGATGAATCTCTTTGCAAGTACTTTGAAAAGCTTATGCAGGGAGAATTTGAAATGAGTATGATGGGAGAGCTAAACTACTTCCTTGGATTGCAAATCAAGCAGGAAGGAAGGCACCCACATATGTCAAGCCAAGTAACCAAAGAGCTGTTAAAGAAATTTGGATTTGAAGGTGCAAAGCCACTGTCAACGCCAATGAGCACATCAACCAGAATGGACAGTGATCAAAATGGTAAAAAGGTAGATCAAAAGAACTATAGAGGTATGATAGGGTCATTACTTTACTTAACTGCAAGTAGAACAGACATTTTATTTAGTGTATGCATGTGTGCTAGATATCAAGCAGACCCTAGAGAGTCTCATTTAATTTCTGTGAAAAGAATATTTAGGTATTTAGCTAAAACTCATGATTTAGGTCTTTGGTATCCAAAATCTTGTGAAATTAATTTAGTAGGATATTCTGATGCTGATTATGCTGGATGCAAAGTAGATAGAAAGAGCACCAGTGGTTGTTGTAAGTTTCTTGCAGGATGTCTGATATCTTGGTCCTCCAAGAAACAAACTCAGTAGCTCTATCAACAGCTGAGGCAGAATATGTTGCTGCTGGAAGTTACTGTACACAACTCCTATGGATAAAGCAACAACTTGAGGATTCCGGGATTCATATCAAGTCAATTCCACTACTGTGTGATAATACAAGTGCCATCAACCTCACCAAAACCCAGTGCAACACTCAAGGACTAAACACATTGAGGTTAGATATCATTTCATTCGAGATCATGTAGCTAGTGGTAATTTAGAAATTTCTTTTATAGATACAAATGGTCAATTGGCAGATATCTTCACAAAGCCCTACCTGAAGAGAGATTTACATCTCTTAGAAGTGAATTAGGGATGTGCAATTTGTGAAAAGATTTCTGTATTTAAATTGGCATATAATTTTTTCAGATTAAATGAAATTTTCTCTCTCCCTCTGGCATTAAGCAAAACTCAGCTTATTTACTTTATTTGACCGCCATTGCGTTAAAAGTAATTTGACTCGTCAAACCTTTTTGTCGCTTCTGCCGTTACCGCCTTTTGACGCTTTCTATTTTTCGATAAAGTAATTTTAATTAGTCAAATCATTCTGGGAACGACTCTTCTTCCACCTTTACCCTTTCTCTTTTATCTGTTCGCCCAAAGCCGACGCCCTAACGATTCCGGCATCGACTCTCTGCATGATTTGAAGCTTTCTCTTCTTCCCGCGAAGAATCCCTCGAGGGCTTCCATCTCTTCCATCATCTCCCTTCTCCAGAACCGTTTGCTTCTCTCTACCCATGGCCGCTCCGATGATCTCCGGAAGTGTAGGGGCTACAGTGCTGAGTACCTGTCCACAGAGCAGCAGGAAAGATTCACCTTCGTGAAGACAAAGGTATGCGGAAACAAGGCAGTGGATGTTTCAAATCTCGAGAAGAATGGCATGGGAATTTAGCAGAAACTTTGAGAAGGATGTAGTGGATGGAAATTTCCACTTTCACCGAGGTAAGCTATCCTGACCTAGTGAAAGCATTTTATGTGTGTTTAAGGTCAGAGGTAGATGGGTCCCTTGTATCATCGGTAAAGGGAATCCAAATTAAAGTCGATCATGAGTTGTTGCACATGTTATTTGGAGTGAAGACGTCTAGATTCAGTGGGGTTCACACAGTGAACGATGAAGCAAAGGGCCTTGGCATTATAGGTCCAGGGTTCAGGCTAAGAGACGGGAAATTGGATATTAATCAGATGAATGCATACAACCGTCTTCTTCATTTCATTATCTGCCAAATTTTAGTTCCTCGCAGTGCCACCTTCTCAACATGCACTAGGGCAGATTCTGATATGATGTTTTGGGCGATTCAACAAAAAGAGATTAATATTGCCCAAGTCATGCTGGAAAGGATGAAATTTGCCCGAGATCAAATATGGGATACAAGAAGTAAGTTGAATGTCTCATTGCCCTATGCACATCTACTTACAAAGGTTTTCAAACATTTTGGAGTAGATTTATCTGGGGCAGTTGTGGAGAAGATGGGCCAGTATATAAGGTCCAGGAATCTCAAGAAAAGTGGTTTCTCAGTAATTGAAGGTGCATGGTCGAAGACAACTATGGCCGAGGGAGAGGCCATAATTAGTGATGTAGAAATTCCTGATGTTTAGGAAATGGCAGCAGTAGCACCAGCAGCAGAACAGCAATCAGTAGCACCAGTAGCACAGCAGTAAGCAGAAGCACCAGCAGCACAGCAGCAAGCAGTAGAGTCAGTAGCAGAGCAGCAAGCAGTATCACTAGTAGTTGAAGAGCAGGCAGTAGCTCCAGCATTGAGCCAGAACGACTTACAGCTCCAGTAGTTGAGGAGGAAGTAGCGGATAAAGCCAGTGATCTACCTACCTCAATAATTAGCTCAATTCTTAGGAGTTTGGTTGAATCAGCTCTCTCCACACCAGTCCACTCATAGTCTGGTGAAATTGAAATGGAAGAAGCTGTGGCAGAAGGCCACATTGAAGAATCAATTCCTGTGGAGCAGTCCAGTGCTCCAGTAGATCCAGTTGAAGAGGAAGCTCCTGCTCAGGGGGAGCAAATGGAAGTTGAAGAGGAAGCTCCTGCTCAGGGGGAGCAGTCTATTGAAGAATCAGCACCTCAGAGGAAAGGGAAGAGGGTGGTTCACAGAAAGCAGAGAAAGAGCCACAGGAAAGTTAATCTGAAACCTGTTTTGGAATTGTTGAAAGCTCATGGAGAGATTCTGTCAGCAGTGCAGTCTAGTGTTCAAGGAATAATTGTCAGCCAAGCTTTAACTACTTCTGAACTATCCTCAGTCAGAAATGCTATGAGGTGGTTCAACAAGGAAATGGCAGACATGAAATCGTTGTTATCTGTACTTTCAAGGTCAAGTGGTGTTTCTCCTGCAGCTTCTCAGAGCAGATCAGCAGCTGTTCCTCGGCCACCAGGGCCTCCAGCTCAAGAGTCTCGGCCAGCAGGGCCTTCAGCTCAAGCATCAGGGCCACCAGGGCCATCAGTGCCAGCATCAGGGCCATCAGGGCCGTTTTCAGTTGTCAGAGAGGGTCATGCAAAAGGGAAAGAGCCCATTTAAGCTACCAAGGCCCCTGACACTTCTACTCTTGCAACTCCAACCCTCTCCTCACCTTCATCTCCTTCTACAGCCCCTCCAGCACCACCAACTCTCAAACACCCTTTGCCTCGCACCCAACCTTCTTCCTCTCTCATTTCATCTCAACCTTCTTTCTCTCCCACTTCTTCTCACACCTCAGCTTCATCATCATTCTCACCTTCTTCACCTCTCACTCAAACCACTCCAGTTCACCTGTCTACATCCTTCAATCCCAAACACCTCTTCTATCCTCCTACTCCTCCTTCCTCTGTCACCTTCATTCCGGAAAAACCTCAACTTCTTGGTGTCTTTGACACTAATATTCCGGATGAATTTGAGAGAAATACCCTCATCTCCATTCTCTCCACTGCCGCTCATATCCACAGGACTGATCCTCCCAGTCCTGCCAAGAAAAAGAGGAAACATTCATCCTCTGTCAGCATCCCCTCCTCACCATTATTTCCTCCTCTTTGGTACTCTCTTACCCTCGAACCTCAGAGAAGACCTATCTATAGGGAATACCTTCAAAATGCATCCTCTCCACCGTCTATGGTATTCCTTTCCTCCACCTCTCTGAGCATCTAAACACTGTTCTTCCTTTTATCCAGCTGTCCCACCCTCAAAAATCCAAAATCTTTGAGGGCACTGAGTTCAAGACTGAAGATCAGTGGGCCAATGTCAAGGGCAACAAAGCTCAGTACGCCAAATATTTGACTACCAGGGCAGAATCCCTTACCCATAGAGCTCACCCACTCACTCTTTCTGAGTGGTTTAATCTTCAGCATAAAAACTCTTGGGGACCTTTCATTTTGAAAGAGATTAGAATTGCCAAGAACTTCCAGCTGTACAGTGATTTCTGCTACTTGAACAAGCTGCCTGAAGTCCAGTTCTACCAATTTCATTCAGCCATAGTGATGCTGAGATCAGAACGTCCAATAAATCTTCCCCTCACAGTGGATTTTGCCAACCTCAAAGTTGACTCTTCAGTTCTTCTGCCGAAGCTACACTCCTTAGTGTTTGACTCAGATGCAGGCTCTCATGACTTTGATATGTTTGCTAAGTAGATGGGCAGAATGTCAGCTAAGCAGGGTAGAATGCCTTCCTTTTTGCGGTTTATCTTCATAGAATACCACTCTGGCCGCATTTCCTCTCAAGTTTTGGCTCCACTCATTTCTGAGTGTGAGAGGCTTTCTCCCACCATATGGGAAACACTCTACAAGGAACCCTATCTTCAGTTGCAGCCATCAACAGTTCCTTGGTCTGTCAAGATAAGCCTATTCTATCAGCCGAAGCCTTCATGGATCTCAACTCCATAAATCCCATTCAAGAGTTCTATGTTCAGTGGGCAGCCAGATATACTGCCTTCTATGCCCTAAAGAAGGATCTTCTTGATCAGAAGATTTTCTATCCAATCTCTCTGGATAGATTTCTCCATCGTGCCAGCGATGGAAAGAGCACCTACTTCAGATTCATACTGGACAAAGATCAGTATGAAGAATTCCTGGCAGAGCAGCGGCAGCTTTTCATTCAGAGGATCTCTCCAACCATGGGTTCTTCCTTCTCCGTTGCTCCTGGTGTTTTCCGCCAGACTTTTGAAGATATGGAGATCAAGGCATGGGTTGTCATTTCCCAGCATGCCTCTCTCTTATCTCCGGTGTATTATCTTACTCCTAATTAATCCAAAGCTTTCTCTATTCTTTGTCTCATCGACTATCTTTTTGCTTATTGACAAAAAGGGGGAGAAAACTAATGCAACTCTGAAAAACATGTTGTTCTCGTTATGTTGTTTAGTATATTTTGTCATCATCAAAAGGGGGAGATTGATGACCAAACTTTCTCCATATAAATTAATTCACTCATTTATATATTAATTTCGATGATTAACAAAACATTACTAATGAATTACTTGAGCCTTGAGGACAGGAGAATAAAAGTAAAAGAAAGTTCAAGACAATCAGGTAAAACTCTCATTTCATAATTTTTCCCAAGTCATTGCATCGACTTCTTCATACTTCATATCGACTTCTATTGATAACTAGAACGATTTCCTTTCTGACCGAAAAGTCGTGATGTTTCGAACAAATCGATACCGTAACGATTTCTTAAAGATCTCGTAACGATTCTATAAGACATCGCAACGATTTCTTCAATACTCGTAACGATTTCTTTTGAATTCGTAACGACTTGTCTGTCGTAACGATTTCTTCAATACTCGTAACGATTTCTTTTGAACCCGTAACGACTTGTCTGTCGTAACGATTTCTTCGGTACTCGTAACGATTTCTTTTGAACTCGTAACGACTTGTCTGTCGCAACGATTTCTTAAGTTCTCGTAACGATTTCTTTAGAATTCACAACGACTTTCTAGCCGTAACGATTTCTTAAGTTCTCGTAACGATTTCTTTAGAACTCACAACGACTTTCTAGCCGTAATGATTTCTTAAGTTCTCGTAACGATTTCTTTAGAACTCACAACGACTTTCTAGCCGTAACGATTTCTTAAGTTCTCGTAACGATTTCTTTAGAACTCACAACGACTTTCTAGCTGTAACGATTTCTTAAGTTCTCGTAACTATTTCTTTAGAACTCACAACGACTTTCTAGCCATAACGATTTCTTAAGTTCTCGTAACGATTTCTTTAGAACTCACAACGACTTTCTAGCCGTAACGAATTCTTAAGTTCTCGTAACGATTTCTTTAGATTTCACAACAACTTTCTAGCCGTAACGATTTCTTTAGTTCTCGTAACGATTTCTTTAGACCTCGTAACGATTTGCTTGTTGAAACAATTTCTTTAGAACTCAGAACGATTTGCTTGGTGCAACGATTTGTTAAGAGTTTCATATCGATTTCTTTGATGATTATAACGACCTGCTTACCAGCAACGACTTGGTAAGTAATCACATCGTTGTCTCTGATGCTTATAACGATTCGATTTGTGTAACGATTTCATAAGTCATAAAGGCATCGGGCTTGTCCATATCGATTTCATTGTAATACTCCTTAATATACGTTGAATAGTCAAAGTCATATCTCGTCTATTTGACTGCTACATATTCAATGCTCTCTGAACGTATCTCTCATGCATGCAGACAATATCTTCCAGTTTCATGCTACTCTGTCTACGTCCTTTTTAGACAGAAAGGAGCTTCGCTATATATTGCAATATCTGTTCCAACTGCAACTAATAATCGACGACAGTCCTAGCTGTCCTCTATTTATTGTTGATATGCTCGCAGATATCTGACAAGACTTATCTGAACAACGTTGGACACAAGATACAAGATATTTCTCTAGCGTGTACTAAAGGATAAAAGACTGAAGATCAGAAGCTTCCTTGCAGACCTATCTAACGTACACGAGGATGAGAGACAACGGATCTTTAACGTTCAAATTTCAAGTAGAAGCTTAAATACAAGACTCAAGACTGAGAAGGATAACAACTCTTGAAGAATATTATTCCAAAAGAAAGCATCGCCAATCCTTCAAGTCTTCTGTGATTCAAACAAGAGCGAAGCACTCCATTCCAATCTACCTTAGCTCTTTAGCTCTCAGTGTTCAAGAAGAAATTCCTGTGAGAGCCAGTGTAGTCTTTGGAGAGAAATCAGTGTTAAAATTCCTTCTCTCTCGAGGCTTGTTTGCTTCAGATTGTAGCTGTTTGAGCTAGTTCCTGAAGCTTGTTCTTATACTTCCTTTTATTAGTTGTATTTCCCTTCTGGGTGAAGGAAGACCTGGTGGTATCAAGGGTAGTTGATTTCCCTTCAGGTTGAAGGAAGACCAGTTGAGGCTGAGTGCAAGGATCCGTGAGGGGATAGTACCCTTGATAGTGAAATCCTGAGGTATTGCTCAGGGACTGGACGTAGGTCTCCTGTGGAGAGGAGTTCCGAACCAGGATAAAAATCCTTGTGTCCTATGGTTTTGTTTTGTGTGTTTGTTGTTTCATTTCCTATAACTCTAACCTTCGTCTTAGTTGTTGTGTAATCCTTTTAGTGAACAGGTATTAATCAAAGATCATTTTTTAATAACCCATTCACCCCCCCCCTCTGGGCTAGCTAGCTGGGCAACATCATTGACTCCAGCAAACCTCTCTGTGCCATCGAAGAAACCATTCATTCCCGCTCAAATTTCTTGAGGGGTTCTGTTTCTCCTTCTCCCACGATCCTCCAAAACCCTACCTCGCTCGATTCTATGGCCGCTTCTGGGAGCTCCGGCAGCGTAGGTGGTTACAGTGTTGCCTTTCTTACGGCCGATTAATAGGAGAGATATTCAGCCGTGAAGACCAAGCTCTGTGGAAACATTGTGACCTGGAGAAGCATGGGAAGCATAGTGTGGTCAAAGCCCTTCAGAGGTTGAAGTTGACAGGGATGTGTACAGTCTCAGAACTCAGTTATCCACATCTGGCGAAGGCTTTCTACACATGTTTGAAGACAGAGGAAGACGGTTCTCTCACCTCCACAGTCAAAGGTACATCCATTCACATCACTAATGATTTGTTGGAGAGGCTGTTTGTTGTGTCCACAGTCGGGCACAATTTGGCCGAATCCATGGATATTCATGCAAAGGGGCTAGGGATTATAGGAACAGAATACAAATTGAAGGATAGGAAAATAGATATCAATCAATTCAATGCATTCAACAGGATTCTTCATTTCATAGATTGTCAAATCTTAGTGCCAAGGAGTGGCACTTTTTCGTCATGTACCAAGGGAGATGCAGACATGATGTTCTGGGCCGTTCAAAAGCAAGAAATAAAAATGGCTTAGGTGATTATAGAAAGAATGAAGTTTGCTGCAGAAACAATTTCGAACAGGAAGAACAAGCTAGCAGTGTCCCTTCCCTATGCTCATCTACTGACAAGGATTTTTAGTCACCTGAATATAGATTTGAAAGGAGAATTAATGGAAAAGATGGGTCTGCCAATCAGATCAAGGAACTTGAAGAAGAGTGGATTCTCCCACATTGGAAATGAATGGACCAAGACTTCAGTAGCAGACAGTGAAGCTATCATTGGAGAAGTCCCTGAAGACCCTCCAGTTCAAGAGGAAGAAGTAGCAGTCAGAGAAGAGGAGCCTCCTACTCCTCAAAGGAGAATTGAGGACATTACACCTGAACTCATTGAGTCCATTGGGCAATCTATTGAAGAAATTGTCCCTCCTACAGTCCCTGCACCTGCCATTGTTGAAGAAGTATTTACAGAAAGTGCTGCTCAGTTTGAGGGGGAGCTTGAAGATATGGATATACAAGAAACCCCCAAAGTTCCTGAAGTAGAAACTGCACTGAAGGAGAGGCATGAGGATACAGTTGCAGAAGTTGTGGCACCAAGTCACACTGAAGATGTTCAGATGGAAAATGCTCTAGCTCAGGGGGAGCCTGAGATTCAAGGAGATCAAGACATTCAGGGAGAGCCTATAGCCAGTGCCCCTGCAAATCAGTTTCCGGAAGGTGTAGTTGAGAGCACCTCAGATGAAGATGTTGAGCCAGCTGTTGGCTCAGGGGTCAGAGGTAAAGGTGTTACTCCTGGAGTTCCCTTGCTCACCAGGAAGGCACACCACGGATCAAGAAAGAAGAAAATTCATGTGCACATAAAGCCATTCATTGATAGACTGAATGCTCACGGGGAGATTTTGTGCTCTTTGCAATCAGATGTATCTTCTATTTTCATTAGTCAGAGCACTGGAGCTAAGGAGATTGGAGCAATCAATTCTGAGCTCCAAGGGATGAAAAATGAGTTGGGTAGCCTCAAGCAGCTAGTAACAGATTTATCAGATTTTGTGAGGGCACAGCTGTCAGCTCCTGCCCTGCCTACTCCCAGTAAGTCTATACCAGAGGTTAGTACAGGGCCATCAGGGCCATTTGTTGAAGAATCAAGGCCACCAGGGCCATCTGCAGAGGAAGTTGAGCCATTAGGGCCATCTATGAAAGAGTCAGGGCCATCAGGGCCATGTGCAGTTGAAGGTACTAGTGTTGGGCCATCCGAGCCATCTGTTCCAGTGGAGTCAGTGGCAGGGCCAACCGGGCCTCAAGTATCTGTAGAGGAAGTTGTTGTGCCCCCAGAGCCTTATGAATCTCCAAATCTTCAGACTCCAGCCCCTTCATCTCACCCACATCCTTCACTACCCCTCCTGCCCCTGAAAACTTCAAGAAACCACTTCCTAAACATGTGTCTTCTCCTACTACTTTCCCTACTGCCACCTCTTCATCACCTCCTCCTTCCTCTTCCATTCCTTATCCCCCCTTTGAGGCACCTCTAGCCTCATCCTCTTCTGTTGGTCCTTCTTCAGCAGGTCCCTCATCTACTGGACCATCCACTCAACCTCCTCCTACCTCAACTTTTGGTTCCTTCCATCTACCTACTCCACCCTCCTTTATCACCATCATTCCTAAAGAAGCTAGTGTCATTCCTCATTCTATGCATGACATCAAGGATGAGTTTGAAGAATCCATCCTCTGCACAATTCTTGATGTCTCTACTCACGTTCACAGGACTAATTCCCAACCTTCCTCCAGTCCTGCATCCAAGAAAAAAAAACATCTTCATCTCTTGTTTTCCCTTCCAATCAAACTCTCTTTCCTCCTCTGTGGTATCTCTTTCTGTGGTCAACAGAAGGAGAACCTTATATGTTGAATATCTCCAAAGTGCACTTTTGCAGGTCTTCTTTATCTTTACCTTTCTGAACATCTAAACATCATTCTTCCTACTTCTGCTCTTCCCAAAGCTGAATAAGCCAAATCCTATCTACTATTGAGTCCAAGACTGAGGATGCACAAAAATTCAAACAATCCTATAGCATGGATGACTAACAGACTCCTATAAGCATGGATCAGGCAGAAAACGACTCAAACACAGACGAAGTGCTTGAAATAAACCAAGAATACTGAAAATAGATGGTATCAGCACAACTGACCTGATCGCGACGACCTCCCTGTCGCCTTCGAGATCGCGACGGCTTTAACATCGCCTTATCACCCAACGCAGTAGAACTCAAAACAACAGTAAAATAAAATGGAAGAAAGCAAAATCTAAACAAGAACCACACACATGAA
The DNA here is from genome assembly GCA_014218235.1 of Colocasia esculenta. Lineage (NCBI taxonomy): Eukaryota > Viridiplantae > Streptophyta > Magnoliopsida > Alismatales > Araceae > Colocasia > Colocasia esculenta. The sequence goes on along the minus strand of CM024757.1, from coordinate 21,008,939 downwards.
GGATTGAAAAAGGCAGGGGAAGACAGCAACAAGCACGTTAGGCAATAGATGTCTCACCATGATCGCCAAAAGGTGTAATCACGGGATTTGCTCCCCAAATAATGATGATAAAAATAAAGAAAAGGACCGTGATTGCCACCAAAGTAGTTACAAGAGATGGCCTAATGAAAGACAGTGCTAACTACCTTGGAAAAGGAAGAAAAAGTGCAGAAGAAGAACCTAGTCCTGTGCACGCGACGCGCAAGCCATCGCCTTCTATGGAACTCGATAAGGAGAGTGTCGCCTTCTGGTTCTCTGAAAGCGATGCGAGAACCGTCGCCTTCTTGAGATTGCGACCAGGTGTGTGTCGCCTTCTGCTTCAGAAGATGAAGATTGTGGGTTCTGTTATTCCTGCTCCTCAGCCAGCCAAGGGGCAAGAGCCTCGTGCTGTTACTGTCTTCTATGACCATACTGGCAAACTGGACAAGAACCATACTGGCAAATTGGACCGAGCAACTAGCTCGAAGAGAACTTTCAAATTCGGAATGGAATAGAAATCCTTGTTTGGGAAATAAAGATCTGGTTGGACATCATTGCGAAGCTAGCTTTAACTAATCATGAAGCATGAAGCTTAAAATTCTACATGATGCATGTTGGGATTAAAAGAAAAGAAATCATAAAATAAAATGCAAAGAAAAGGAGAAAATAACAATACTCAAAGATAATATTGCTAGACAAAATGGGCAAGGGTCAAGACACTTCGCATCCCGGTGTGCGATATAATCCATCATCCCCAAGCAATACCATCTAACTGCCTATCCAACGATTAACAATGTGCACCTAGATCATCCTTGTTTTTGTTGAAGGGGAACTCAGATCTCAGAACACACTAAGAACCAGTCGGTCCTTGAGATGATATAGTAGAGTAGATACCACATAGTAATGCAGAGATTAAAGTTAGAAATACTTACCAAAACTTACCTGATGAACCATTCTTTTGATTTTCTGATTTTCTAGATTTTGTGGATTTTCTGCATTTTCTAATTTTTATGGATTTTCAAAATAATAAAGCAATAAAGAGCAAGATAAAGAATTCAATTTGCATTAACACAATAGAAGAGCTTAAGCCTAAGTGCAAGAATACAAAACAATCATGACAATGCAAAGAAATCAGCCAACAGATGTCAAACAATGAATGCGACAAGCTGCTTGTCGCTACCCTTATGAGAACGCGACAACCAGGCTGTCGCGACCATGTGGCGACGTGTCGATACGTCGTGACCATAGTTTTTGTGTCCAGAGCGGAATTGGCCATCCAAGAGCCCATGTTTGGCTCCTACTTGGACTCTGAAACATCCTAGTCTGGTTCTAACTCCCTTTAAGCTTTCTAAACTCTCTCCCACCATGATTAGGAGTTCTCAAATGCCTAAAAGTAAGGGTGGAGAAGCCAATTTGGAGTTCACAACCTCCTCTCTTCTCTTCAAGCTCTCAAGGCTCCCATGGCATAAAGAGAGCTCCAAGTGCTCCCATGGGTGGAGAGGCTTCCTATGAAGGTCCCAAGCATGCCCGAACGTCCTACAGCGAGCTAGAGAGGCTGACGGAGGTCCCTAATCATCTGAGTAGCAATGCCAACATGAGAGAGAATGTAAATTGGTCTTTTGAATTTCTTGTGATTTTAAGCTCCAAATTTCCACGTTAATGCACCTTCTTCTTCTTCTCCTCTCTTTTCTTTTTCTTCTCTCCTCTAGCTCTTCCCGGCTCCCGTCGATACTCTAAGCTCACTTGGATAGCACCCATGATTAAAGTTCTTCCCATGCATGTGATCCGCACCTTGAGAGAGTGGGGTTCAGGGGGTATCTTGATAGCCGCCCACAATTACCATAAAATCTCATTTGATTGGCATAGCATAACCGCATTGGTAGAGTTATGTCACCCACAAACTCATACCTTTCTTTTCCCAAATTTGAGGCTACCGTCTAACTTGAGGAGGTTGAAGCTTTCATGGCCTTACCCAAGGCCACTCGGGGTGATGAGCAAAAAACATGTTATACCATTGAACCCATTAATCCTAAACTCATCCTAGGTGAATTTATGATGGAAATTGGAGATGTGTATACCATGATTAGCCCTCAACGTATTCACCTAATCCCCTTGTCTAAGTGGGTCATATCTCATTGCAAGAACAAGTGTGGGAATTACCAAGAAATATCCAAAGTCGTGGCTATATGCTTGTGTGGGGTGGTTCTCTTCCCGTCCGGAGATCAACTCTTAGACCATACAAGCTTGAGCGCCATTAGCGGGATATGGCGTGGACTTAGCCTCTCTCATGCGGTCCTAGCCTTCCTTTATGCGGGACTTACATGGCGGCTACGGGGGCCCATTTATGGCTCTATGATCCTCTTAGAATGCTGGTTGGGAGTGAGGATAAAATTCAAACCTATAGAAAACCCCACTACAGAGAGCCATATTTTTAGGTGCCATCCTTTGTGCTTCATTGGCGAAGCGGCCAAATTCTCCGATCATGTCGTGTGCAGAACAGCGGATAAGAAGACTCGGAGTGCATGGCAGCTATACCTCAACACACTCCCGATAGAGCACTTCTCCATAGACATAACGGCGCTACGCGGAGTGGATATACGGCTTCCCCTTGGAAGGGGAGGACCTACAACTCGGGGGAACATGGCAATGGTTCTGTACAACCCGCATAGGTGCTACCTCCAGGTCGGGAAGGCTAGGACAAGCTACTTCAGCCGTCACACTTGCCTCCTATGAAAGCGAGGCGCTTGGAAGATCCGGAGGACGAGCAAGCCGTGGGAATGCACTAGTGATGTGGCATGTGTGTGCAAACTCACGCCCTACCACCCACGGTACATGAGGAGCGCGAGGCATACCAGGCATACCTTAGAGAGTACAGAGAGATCCAGCCACGTGGGGACTGCCAGTTTGTGAGAGAGACTTGATTGTATTTTGGAGATTTTGAGAGATTGATGTGTTGGGAACACGAGAGTGATGTATCAGACACTTTATGATGATTCTCAGCTTTTATATGATGTATGCATTTGAGTTTTGCAGCAAAAAATATGAATTTTTAAGGGTTCTGTGCAAAAACTGAGAAGGCGATAGTCTAGGCATCGCGACCTGAAGGAGACTAGTCAATGGTCGCAACCTAGATTGAGAACGCGACAGGTACAATGTCGCGACCAAGAGTGAATACGACAGCCTTGCTGTCGCGACCATAGGACCAAGGCGGTTTTTGAATTTCGGCCCTACGCACCTTCCCTCTTTCCCTCTCTTGCTTCTCTCTCCTCCTTCCCCTTCCTCCTCCGGCGATAGAGACCCGTCTCTTGACCTCTTCCTCTGGCGACCTCCCTTGCCGCTGGTGAGCTTCCCCCTCCCTTGCTCTTCCCTCCTCTTGCTTCCTCTTCCTTCTCCTCCTCTCTCATGCTTCTCTCTTCCCCCCCCCCCCCCAGCGATCGAGGCAATGGAGGGCAATGGAGGCCACGGCGGTGGTGATGGAGGGCACCGGCCAGCGAGGTCCAAAACCATCAGCCGGTGGCGGGCGGCCGAGGAAGAGGCCCCGGCCCTCCCCATCGAGGTGGGACACCTAGAGATGTCGGGTGAGGAAGAGGCAGCCGGCCCAAAAAGGTAGGTGACCCAAACCCTAAACCTATGATTGGTAACATCGGTGGTGTAAACAAGGTGCTAGGCACCCATGCAGGGCATTTTTCCTAAAGTGAAAGTCATCAGGGGAACGGCCGTTGGCCGTCCTCGGTCACCTTGTGAACGCGATAGGGCTCCTGTCTATTACCAGGGAGAACGCGACATACTGTGTGTCACGTTCAGAAGGAGACGGCTGGACCCGTCACCTTCATGAATGAAACACAACACCCATTGTGTCGCTTTAAAAAGGCGATAGAGACCTTGTCACAATCTGAACAGATTGCTATTTGTGGACTTGACTGATTTATGCTTTTATGGCTGTTTTTAGAGCGAGCTGCGTCCGACTGAGATGGGCCGTCATCCAGGCAGTCTACCAGGGACTGTCGGACTTCCAGAGGACGCGATTAGAGGAGATGGGGGGGTCGCCCCTTTCTTAGGTTAGATGAGCTCACGCCCATGTGGCACTGATCCAAGCGTTGAGGAGGATGGGACCCCGAGTGCCATGCTTCCTCCTCCCCGTGGGGTCATATGATCCCCACATTGGAGGACGTAGCACGGATCACCGGCCTGAGGGTGGATGGCCAAGCGGTGACAGGGGTGACCTATACTTGCTATCAGGAGATGGTGGAGAGACTCCTAGTGTTGGAGGTGACGAAGGAGAGGTCATCCCTCGTGCCATGGACGAGGCTGCAGGTGAGCCTGGGAGTGGTGAACGCTCGCCACCAGACTGGAGAGGGCCCGGTGGAGTACATGGCCTGGTTGACGAAGGATGCCAGAGTGGTACTGGTGGAAGAGGAGGTGATCAGGAAGCTCATCCTCGGGACCCGAGGGACCTAGTGAGCTACAGGTGCCTGCCCCTACTGGAGGACTTGACCTAGTTAGGGAGTTATGCATGGGGTGCGGCCCTTGGCCCACCTTTTCTATAGCCGGGGCACCTTGGTAGGGAGACAGGGGTAGCTGGTTTCTTCCCCTTCTTACAGGTATGCTTCTCACCCTTACCCTTATTGCTTTTCCTGCTTATTATAATGATTTAATACTGATTGTGTTGCTTTGCAGGTGTTGGCATACTAACTACCTCCCCTCGCTCGGCCGGGGAGTGCCGAGGCAACCGAGCGCTATACTGCTCCTGCAGCGCTGGCGGTTCCCAGTGACGAGCCGTCCCTGCACCTGCAGGTGACCCTCATTTACGATGCTTTGGACACCGTCCCCCTTCGGACATGTGAGTACTTCTACACTTGCAAACCCTTCCTTCTTAATCACTGACAATCGACTAATGAATTCTATATGTGGTGTGCAGGTCGAGTGGACACCCTACGCTGGGGACGAGGATGCGACCGCTGTGGGTGGAGTAGGGATACTTTGGTAGGGAGATCTAGCTGCATGCCTTCAACACGGTGGACCACTCCACTACAGTTGAGCGCGTGGATGCTGGGGCTCCATCAGGCGGTGGTGGAGTTCCCGACCCAGCAGAGGCTGTGGGAGCAGCTGGGTCGCAGCTTCCGAGGCATCCAACAGGTCACTGACTGAGGGAGCGAGCTCGGGAGCAACTCGAGGACTGGCAGCAGCGGGCCCAAGTGGTGACCTGCAAGGCCACCAGTGATGAGGACTACTTCCGTGCGTACACACGGAGGTACGGGGCCCAGGTGTACAGGGGGACCCGACGACCGGTGAGTTTACTACAAACTAGCCTTTCTAAATATTTATTAATTCCTTGGCTAACATAATTTATGTTGCAACTCGGACCCTGAGGGTCGGATCGCCTCCTCGAGGGCGTCCTCCACTCCATGATCCAACAGAGGATGACCTCCAGCGGACCGTGACCAGCTGGTGAGTGCTCTACTTCTTGTTTCTTCTAGTCTTATCTTCATTTAACTAACCCCTGATTTCCTCGCAGCGTTCCGAGTTGGAGCGAGCACAGCAAATGGTGGGAGGGGGTTCCACCTCCCGAGATGAACCTGGCCGTCTGTGCTGGAGGGCCAGTTGCGCGAGGGTAGTGGCACGGGCGGAGGAGGCTATGGGGCAGCTACGCGAGCGGGGTGAGTTGTTAAATACATGCCCCCTTGCACATTATTTCTCCTATTGACACGTTTTGACCTGTAGGAGGTGGAGCTGAGAGACTCTCTAGCGCGGACCGTGGCGCTAGAGACAGGGATGGCGGAGGTGCGCCTACGCCCTTAGGCGGATGAGGTGACAGGGCTACGCCGGGAGATGGACGAGCTCCTGGTCGCAGTTGGGGAGCGAGCGACAGATGTCCTGGTGCTCAGAATGGAGATGAGGGGGCTGGAGAGAGAGAGCCCTGTCCTTGTTGGCCGCAGTCGCTCATCGGCCAGCAGGAGCGGTGCCCTAGCGCCTCAGCGGGGCATTACTTGATGGGTTCCTCCAGACGACGGAGGAACGAGAAGGAGGGACGACAGTGCGAGGGAGCGGCAGGAGGGGGAGCGCGACAGGGCGAGGGAGATGGACCCTCCACCCTTTCGCCGCCTGAGGGTACATGGGAGAGCGGTTGAGGACTTGTACTTTTTGCCTTTTGTTCATGATGTATCATGATGATGATGTAGATATGGAATGGAGTGAAATATGAGTGCTGCTTTCTTTCTTCTGTTGCGACCTGCACCCTTAGGACAACCATTGTAACGACCCGACCTCCCGAACCCTCGCCAGGCACCCCGAAGGTCGCGCGCCACCCACAGATCTGAAGACCTGGAAGGGTTAGAATTTAGTCCAGTGAGATCAGCAATGAATCCAAATAAACTATAACAAGAAAGGGCACAAGAATCCCTACAATTTAAGAACCGAAAACCCCAAGGAGGGCCTTCACGAAGCCACATCGCTCCTCCTCGCTCCACACGACGCTCCAGCGCTCCGCACGAGCCACCGCCGCTCCTCCAAGCTCCAATCACCAGAGAACAAAAGGGAAGGAGGTTCCCACCTCGGAGAGGAGGAAGGGGAGGAAAAAGAAAAAAAAAAAAGAAGAAGGGGGAGCCGGCCAAGGCTTTAGCCTCTGGCCCCAAAACGTGACGAGGCGGGGCGTCGTGATACGAACCTTATCGTGACGGCCGCCAGACCGTGACCAGAACGCGCCCACCTGGGCGCCGCGACACCCCGATTGTCCGGTCAGTCGCCATGCTTGCACTCTGACAGGCGGCAGACGACCAAAAAGCAAAAAGCAGTCGCGACCATGACGGGCGCGACAAGAACGCGACGCCAAAGGCGGTCGCAAACAGGGATGACTGTCGCGACGGGCAACTCCGTCTCGACAAGGCCAGTCATCCCCCACACAATGAATAGCCAGAAAACCCGAGATTTACAACCATGAAGACAAGTTAGATCCGTTCCTTGACTTAGCCCCTTGCCTTAAGCGTGACAAGTGACCAATCTCGTTAAATGGTCAAGGGGCTAAGCCTTATTAAATAGACGAGAAGACATAAGTAAATAAATGATATGCATGAATGAGTGAGTGTTTTTAGGATTTTGAAAACATTTTTTGGAGTTTTGAAATATTTGATTTTTTGGAGTTTTGAAATATTTGATTTTTTTGGGGTTGGAATATTTGATTTTTGGGTTTTGAAATATTTTGATTTTTTTTTGTTTCGAAATATTTGAATTTTTTTTGTTTGAAAATATTTGATTTTTTGGAGTTTGAAATGACACCTAAAGCCGACATTAGCGCTTCCTAAAACAAGATGCGCAAGACGAAAGATACTCGCCCTTTTGGGCCACAACATGTAGACCAATTCAAACTGCTGGTTAAGAGTCTTGGTCACTTCCCTTCTTGCAAAGGCATTTACTAGGTAGGACGTGCGTTTAGGGGTGGACATGTCATGGGGACTGCCCCTAGTTGATAGTGCGGCTAGTTAGGCCATACCTAAGAGATGCCGATCTTATAGAAGGAAATGGAAGGACTATTTAAGGGAAGTCTAATACAGGTTTAAGGGACGTTGGGTTCGGCTTCCCACGGCATACCCTCAAAGATTAGGTGTTGCGTAGGGACTTTGTGTCTTTATGGATTTGCACTGTCTGGGGCATGCGTACGACAGGGCTCATGAGGTCCCGCGGGGACTTTGCCACTCTTTGCCATGCCCCTATTCTAATCATGTATTTTTCTATCTTTCTTTTGCTTCTTTGTCTCTTTGCCTTTGCTATTTGACCGTCCCTATATGAGACTTCCTCTCGTCAGGGTATGCTTAAGGTTGACAGCCTTGCCTCTACGACCTTGCCCTACACTTGACCGATTTGGGAGAGAATGACCATCGCATCGCTAAAGTAGGGCCTACATAGCCACGGTATCTCCTAAGTGCAGTCGCCCGAGCTTGCTGTGGTGTGTGTTAGTCCTACCTCAAAGCACCCTGGGTGATTGGGGAAGGGACTTCGAACTCTTACCATGGGGTTATCTCGAATCTAAGTGTTGCGGCCTCACACCTATAGACCTAGGGATAGAATCGTTTGAGGTACAACCCATTCCACGGATGTGACAATTCTACGCCCTCGGCATTGACTAGGCGGTAGGCATTTCCGGATACACCTCCTTCACAACGTATGGACCTTCCCAATTTGGTTGTAATTTAGACCTTGTGTAACGTCGCGTGCGTTTCGGATCCTTATGGATCATGTGTGTATCGTTTGTGATGGCCATTGTGAGGCCAATGTGGTTTGGTCGTGTGGTGTGTGCAGGTGTGGTGCAGGTTGGGTCCTGAGATAAAATGGGACCTACTGTAGTTGAGTAGGAGTTGGCGGCCAGGTGTGGTCGTTGACTTGTCGGCATCCATATAAGTTGACGTTTACTATATGAACTTGGCGACAAGAGATATGGACGTCTAGCCTTGGCGGTCTGATTGGCGACAGCCATGTTGACGCCAACCTGTGCGACCTGCAGAATATAGTCTACCCGAGGGCAGTTCCCTCACTCCATTCTCCCTCTCCCTAGCCGTGTCTTCATGCCTCTTGCTTCCCCAATGCTTCCAACTGTTGTAAAAGGATAATTGAAGGAACGTGGAACGTGAGCGGTGACGAATTGGCCAAGGAAATGCCGAATCGTGGTGCAATTACCATGGGAGCTCGTTGAGGGTTCGGCGTGGATTGGGAGAATTAGGGAGGTTTAAGCATGTACTGAGGTAGGAAATGACCCCTTTAGTTCCTATAGGTTGTAATAATGCAATTAGAAAACATGAATCTACATGGTAATGGTGATTTCGGGTAATGGTATCCATGCGGGGTACATGGTGGTTTGAGCAATTTAACAATAGAAACATGTTGTTTTAAGTTAATTAGGATTCTTGCATGTTAGAGGAAGTATTTCCTCATGTTTTCCGATGGTCTTGGGACTAGGTTTTCCTGTAGAATCGGTTTAGGGTTTCTGTGAGAACTGGTAGCCGAGGAGCTTGGCGTCAACATCGTTTGACGCCAGGTTCTTCAGCTGGGAACTAGACGGCCAGATACCTTGCCGTTTATATCCCATCGACGGCAGTCGATGTTGCCACCAGCATGCCTTTGGTTTAAATAATGATATATTGAATATCTGTCGGTATCAAGTGGTGCAACGATAATCGTGGTGCACCTAGTGCTCGTGTTTTCTGGGACTAGCGTACTGGGTACGCAGTTGGCTGGTTCTTACGTGTTTGTGTGGTGTTCACGTGTGGTGAACTACCAGTGCACGAGGTTTGTGCGAGGACTTCACGTGGTTTGTGTGACGTGCACGTGGTTTTGTGTGCGTGGTGAGTAGTACGACGCCTACTGTGGTTACCTCTCCAGTTGGGTGCCCCAGGTTCTCTATGAGCCAGGCTGTTAGCTCGGGGCTTTGTCCGGGTACTTGTGTTGTACCGTCAAGGTCTGTGTCATCTGACCTGGACACCCTCACTCCTTTGTTTGAGTTGTACGTCCGGCTGAGGGAAAGACGACAGTGGGACAGTGACTGCCGTACTTGTCTTTTGGTCACTTGTAGCGCGCTCGTAGTTGGGGGTATGGACACCAGTAGTCGACACTGGTCCCCAGCTAGTCCTTTTCCAGTGCCTCACTCTAGCGAGCCCAGGTCAGGGTCTCTAGAGGTGTCAAGCATGGGCCTGCGACCGTGTGGTCCGCAGATGGTGGTGTTTAGTTGGTCTCCACAGTTGCTTGACCTTTTCACGTGGAGTGGCAGTTGGACCTTTCGTCCGTGGCTGGGAGACTGAGAGGTAGACCTGTGTTAGCTTGTCCGAGTCAGTCTCTGGTGTCGCGAACCAGTTCACGTGGCTCGTGTTTGGCGGTCTCTACTTTAGCTCGTACACTTGTACTAGTTTGTCGTTTAATTATTACAGTTGTTTTTCGTAGTCGGCAGACGGTGAGTACCTTTACAACTTTTATATCCTACTTAGCTGTTCTATAAATTGTTGGTACTGTTTACTGCTTTCGTATCTATGTTTTTGGTTTGCTCGGTTTCTGGGGGAGTTCGCTACTGAGCCAGTGACTAGCGAGGCTCACCCCTACCCCCACAGGTGAAGGCGAGGAGGACGTCTCTCGACTGTCGTCCAGTTCAGAACTGCGTCGTAGCGGTGCAGGGTCAGTAGCTCCAGCAGTGTAGTGTGGCAGTGTAGTGTAGCGAGTTTGTTTACTTACTTCAGTTGTACGTCGGGGTATGCCCCAGGCTCTTGTAGTTTCTTTCAGTTTTTGTGAAAATATGGCTATGTAAACTTGTGAAATATATATATGAAATGGTGTGTTCCTTTGTGTTTACACGGACTGTGAGTGTGATATCCCTTGCGAGGCTTCGGCCCGTTCGCGGGAGGCGGACTCGGATCAAGTACGTTACCGGTTTAACGGGCTTGGCCGAGGCGTTCCGTCATAGTTGGTATCAGACCAAGGTCCCTGTTAATATAAGGGAATTAGAAAGATACATAGCCTTATTTCGATCTTTGTACACTGCTGGTAGGGGCCTTGGTTTCTGATAATTTGTTGTTTTGTATAGAAGTTCGAAATAGCAGATAGAAGAGATTGGGGTGGTGGAGGAGATGATCCAGAGGAGAGTACTCAGCGTATGATAGAGAGGATTTGGGAAAGCCTCACGGATATTCAGGCAAGGATGGATCAGTAGGCGCCGGTTCCGCCGGTTGCCGCACCACCTGCGGTCGTAGGGGCTATACCTTTAGCTCCAGTTCCGCCACCGCCAGGGGTAGAGGTGCCTTTCGCAGCACCGTGCCACCACTACCGCCAATCTTAGCAGTAGAGGAGCCAATGATGCAAGTTGAAAAGTTTCTGAGATTGCAGCCGCCTACTTATTCAGGAGGGCCGAATCCAGATACAACGGAACACTGGGTCCATGAAATTGAGAGAGTCTTTGCGACCATGAGGTGTCCGGCAACAGATAAATTTGTGTTAGCTACCTATCAGTTGCGAGGTTTTGCATTGGAATGGTGGCGACTGAAGATGCAGACCACCTTTGCAGGCAGGACAGAAGAGGCTATCACTTGGTCAGAATTTCTTGATGTATTTAACGATACATTCTTTCCGATTCAAGTGCAGCAAGTGAAGAGAGAGCAGTTTCGGACACTCCAGCAAGGTAACTCTTCAGTTTTGGAGTACCAGATGAGATTTATGGCACTTAGCCGATATGCGCCTTATGTAGTATCAGATAATAATATGATTGTTGAATATTTTATTAGAGGTTTGAGAGTAGAATTGCAGATGCAATAGTGCCACTCATGTGTAAAACAGTGGAAGAAGCAGCTCAGAGGGCAGCTACGTTGGAAAGGTCTATTAGAACTCGTCAGGTGGGCGAGTCAGATTCAGGTTGTTTTCAGCTACTGTAGCAGTTAGTGGGTGTGAGTAAGGGTAAAACCAGCAGGACCTTCTTCATCAGGCTTTGGTAAATGGGGTCAGAAATTGAAGCAAGCATTTAAAGGTAAAGGAAGAGGATGGGGAGGTCGTCAGTAATTTCATCAAAGTCGCGGTAGGCCAGAGGTGGAGGAGTCGCAGTAGAGCACAGCCAGGCAGCCTATTACTCCACCAGGATATAGATGTTATAATTGCAATCAGCCGGGGCATTTGATCCGCAATTCCCCTATCCGAGAGAGTATGGATATGGAAGAGGTGTGCAGCAGTAGCAGCAGCAGCAGTCAGTAGTTTCAGCAGCCACAGGCAGGTCGTGGCAGAGGGGTACCGCAGCAGCGGGGAAGGGGCCGGGTTATGGCTATCACCCGAGCCCAGGCGGAGGCATCGAATTTGATAGAAGGTATTATACCCCTTTATGATTATTCAGCAAGAGTTTTATTTGATTCAGGTGCCTCTCATTCTTTATTTCCGAAGAGTTTCTGGATTGCATGAATCATCCTTTAGAAGAAAAGTCTTGTGAGTTAGTAGTGGAGGTTCCTTCGGGTGAGTTTATACTCACTTCGAGCTATATAGATGAAGCTCCTGTTATGATTGAAGGGAACAAGATGCCGGGTCGGTTGTATGCCCTGCAGTTGACAGATTATGATATTATTTTGGGTATGGATTGGCTTGAGACTTATGGAGCAATGTTAGATTGCAGAAAGAAGAGGAACAAGTTTTGTCATCCTAATGGTGCAGTATTTGAATATCAAGGTATGCCTTTTTATACCTCTAAGTTCCTAATTTCTACAATTAAAGCTAGAAAATTGATAAATGCTGGATGTGTAGCTTATTTAGCCTCGGTGAGTTTGGTAGAAGCTAGTCAGTCAGTAGAAGCAGTTCCCGTGGTTAGGGAATTTGCTGATGTTTTTCCTGAAGATTTGCCTGGTTTAGCTCCACATAGAGAGTGGACTTTACTATTGAGTTACTGCCAGGTACCATGCCGATTTCTAAAGCTCCATATCGAATGGCACCAGCAGAACTTAAAGAATTGAAAAGCAATTGGAAGAGCTGTTGCAGAAAGGGTTTATTAGACCGAGTCATTCTCCGTGGGGAGCGCGGTGTTATTTGTGAAAAGGAAAGATGGAAGTTTTCGTATGTGTATTGATTATAGAAAGTTAAATGATGTGACCATTAAGAATAAATACCCATTGCCGAGGATAGATGATCTTTTTGATCAGTTGTAGTCGGCAAAAGTATTTTCTAAAATTGATTTGAGATCTGGGTATCATCAGTTGAGAATTAAAGAGGAGGATATAGATAAAACAGCTTTCAGAACCAGATATGGTCACTATGACTTTGTGGTTATGCCATTTGGGCTGAGTAATGCTCCTGCAGGTTTTATGGATCTGATGAATAGAATTTTTTATCTGTATTTAGACCAATTCATTGTGGTTTTATAGATGATATTCTGATTTATTCAGCATCTGAAGAGGAACATGCAGCTCATTTGAGGTTTACCCTGCAGTTGTTAAGAGATAACCAGTTGTTTGCCAAATTCAGTAAGTGTGAATTTTGGTTAAAAGAAATTCAATTTCTGGGTCATGTTATCTCAGCTAAAGGAGTAGCATTACACCCAAGTAAAGTGGAAGCAGTGATGAATGGGAAGTGCCTAAGACAATTACTGAGATTGAAGTTTTCTGGGATTAGCAGGTTATTATAGGCGCTTCATACAAGATTTTTCTAAGATTGCGGCACCTATGACTAAGTTGACCAGAAAAGGTGTGCCTTTTGTGTGGTCCGGTGAATGTCAGAAAAGTTTTATGGAGTTAAAGAAAAGGCTTACATCAGCACCCATATTGACATTACCGGAGGAAGTGGTGGTTTTGTTGTATATGCAGATGCTTCAAGGAGAGGACTGGGCGCAGTGCTTATGCAGCATGGTAAAGTGATAGCTTATGCGTCCAGGCAATTGAAGCCGGCAGAAGAGAATTACCCCACTCATGATTTGTAATTGGCAGCAGTTGTGTTTGCATTGAAAATGTGGAGGCATTATCTGTATGGCGAGAGATTTGAGATCTTTACAGATCATAAAAGCTTAAAGTATATCTTCTCGCAGAAAGATTTAAATCTTCGTCAGCGCAGATGGATTGAATATTTGAAAGATTATGATTTCAGTTTGGCTTACCATCTGGGTAAAGCCAACGTTGTAGCAGATGCCTTGAGCAGAAAAGCATATATAAATCTGATGATGATTAAAGAGTGGAAGCTGTATGAAGAGAGAGTGGAGAACTCCTTGTATGTGCTCAGTAGTCAGCGACGGGCAGTACTAGCTGCTAGTGCTGTAGAGTCGTCATTATATTGGCAATTGTTGAAGCTCAAAGAGCAGATGTAAGTTTAGCTGAGATTGTAAAAATGGAAGGAGTTACCATTGATGATAATTGTGTAGTTATGCTTAGAGGCAGGTTGTTTGTTCCAGCTGAAAGAGAGGTAAAGCAGCGAGTGTTGGAGAGGCCCATAAATCTAGGTACACTATCCATCCGGGTAGTACTAAAATGTACCATGATTTGAGGAAGTATTTTTGGTGGCCTCATATGAAAAAAGAAATAGCAGAATTTGTTGCAAGGTGTGCTATCTGTCAACAGATTAAAGCAGAACATCAGAAGCCTGGAGGTCTATTGCAACCGTTACCTATTCCACAGTAGAAATGGGATGATATTGCGATGGACTTTGTGGCAGGCTTGCCAAGATCGAGTTCTGGGCATAATGGAATATGGGTATTTGTTGATAGATTAACCAAAGTGTGTAGATTAGTGGCAGTAAGTATGTCTTGGATAGTGGACAGACTAGCGAAGGTTTATATTGATAGAATTGTTCCACTGCATGGTATTCCAAAGACTATTATATCTGATAGGGATCCAAGGTTTACTTCTGGTTTCTGGAAAAGTCTGCAGAAAGTAATTGGCACTGAGTTGAGATATAGCTCCGCTTATCATCCCCAGACAGATGGTCAAACAGAAAGGACTATCTAGACTATTGAAGATATGTTAAGGGCTTGTTGTTTAGTATGGGGAGGTAGCTGGGAGCATCATTTGGGAATGGTTGAGTTTGCCTATAACAATAGTTATCATACCAGTCTTGGGATGGCACCGTATGAAGTTTTATATGGAAGGCCATGTAGAACCCCATTGAACTGGCATGAAGTGGGAGAAAGGCAGTTAGTGGGTCCTAAATTGATTCAGCAAACCATAGAAGTAGTGAACCTATTAAGGAAAAATTGCAAGCAGCTCAAAGTAGGCAAAAGAGTTATGCAGATAACCGGAGGAGACCACTTCAGTTTGAAGTGGGAGATTTGTTTTCTTGAGAGTTTCCTTGAGTAAAGGTATTATGAGATTTGGTAAGACTGGAAAGTTGAGCCCAAGGTATGTGGGACCTTTCCAGGTGATTGAGAGAATTGGGGAAACAGTTATAGATTGGATTTGCCAGCAGATTTTGCGGATGTTCATGATATATTCATGTTTCTATGTTAAGAAAGTGTATTGAAGATCCAGCTCAAATAATCAGTTATCAGGTGGTGACCTGAGGCCGGATATGACTATGCCCGAGTATCCGGTACAGATCACGGATCGAAAGATAAAGAAGTTGAGAAATAAAGAAATTGAATTAGTTAAAGTGAGATGGGAAAATAGGTTGGGTGGTGAGGATAACTAGGAGTTAGCCGAAGAGATGGCTAAGGGGTATCCTTATCTGTTTGAATGAGGTTTTATGTTTCTTTTTAGATGATAGTACTTGTAAAAATATGCATGTTTAAGTTGTTTATGTTTGAATTGTGTTATGAATTTCGAGGTCGAAATTTTCTTTTTAGATGATACTAATGTAACGTCGCATGCGTTTCGGATCCTTATGGATCATGTGTGTATCGGTTGTGATGGCCATTGTGAGGCCAATGTGGTTTGGTCGTGTGGTGTGTGCAGGTGTGGTGCAGGTTGGGTCCTGAGATAAAATGTGACCTGCTGCAGTTGAGTAGGAGTTGGCGGCCAGGTGTGGTCGTTGACTTGTCGGCGTCCATATAAGTTGACGTTTACTATATGAACTTGGCGACAAGAGATATGGACGTCTAGCCTTGGCGGTCTGATTGGCGACAGCCATGTTGACGCCAACCTGTGCGACCTGCAGAATATAGTCTACCCGAGGGCAGTTCCCTCACTCCATTCTCCCTCTCCCTAGCCCTGTCTTCATGCCTCTTGCTTCCCCAATGCTTCCAACTGTTGTAAAAGGATAATTGAAGGAACGTGGAACGTGAGGCGGTGACGAATTGGCCAAGGAAATGCCGAATCGTGGTGCAATTACCATGGGAGCTCGTGGAGGGTTCGGCGTGGATTGGGAGAATTCGGGAGGTTTAAGCGTGTACTGAGGTAGGAAATGACCCCTTTAGTTCCTATAGGTGGTAATAATGCAATTAGAAAACATGCATCTGCATGGTAATGGTGATTTCGGGTAATGGTATCCATGGGGGGTACATTGGTGGTTTGAGCAATTTAACAATAGAAACATATTGTTTTAAGTTAATTAGGATTCTTGCATGTTAGAGGAAGTATTTCCTCATGTTTTCTCGATGGTCTTGGGACTAAGTATGCCTGTAGAATCGGTTTAGGGTTTCTGTGAGAACTGGTAGTCGAGGAGCTTTGCGTCAACATCGTTTGACGCCAGGTTCTTCAGCTGGGAACTAGACGGCCAGATACCTTGCCGTTTATATCCCATCGACGGCAGTCGATGTTGCCGCCAGCATGCCTTTGGTTTAAATATTGATATATTCAATATCTGTTGGTATCAAGTGGTGCAACGATAATCGTGGTGTACCCAGTGCTCGTGTTTTCTGGGACTAGCGTAGTGGGTACGCAGTTGGCTGGTTCTTTACGTGTTTGTGTGGTATTCACGTGTGGTGAACTACCAGTGCACGAGGTTTGTGCGAGACTTCACGTGGTTTGTGTGACGTGCACGTGGTTTTGTGTGTGTGGCGAGTAGTACGACGCCTACCATGGTTACCTCTCCAGTTGGGTGCCCTAGGTTCTCTGTGAGCCAGGTTGTTAGCTCGGGGCTTTGTCCCGGTACTTGTGTTGTACCGTCGAGGTCTGTGTCATCTGACCTAGACACCCTCACTCCTTTGTTTGAGTTGTACGTCCGGCTGAGGGAAAAACGACAGTGGGACAGTGACTGCCGTACTTGTCTTTTGGTCACTTGTAGCGCGCTCGTAGTTGGGGGTACGGACACCAGTAGTCGACACTGGTCCCCAGCTAGTCCTTTTCCAGTGCCTCACTCTAGTGAGCCCGGCCAGGGTCTCTAGAGGTGTCAGGCATGGGCCTGCGACCGTGTGGTCCGCAGGTGGTGGTGTTTAGTTGGTCTCCACAGTTACTTGACCTTTTCACATGGAGCGGCAGCTGGACCTTTCGTCCGTGGTTGCGAGACTGAGAGGTAGACCTGTGTTAGCTTGTCCGAGTCAGTATCTGGTGTCGCGAACCAGTTCACGTGGCTCGTGTTTGGTGGTCTCTACTTTAGCTCGTACACTTGTACTGGTTTGCCGTTGAATTATTACAGTTGTTTTTCGTAGTCGGCAGACGGTGAGTACTTTTACAGCTTTTATATCCTGCTTAGCTGTTCTATAAATTGTTGGTACTGTTTACTGCTTTCGTATCTGTGTTTTTGGTTTGCTCGGTTTCTGGGGGAGTTCCCTACTGAGCCAATGACTAGCGAGGCTCACCCCTACCCCCACAGGTGAAGGCGAGGAGGACGTCTCTCGACCGTCGCCCAGTTCAGAGCCGCGTCGTAGTGGTGCAGGGTCAGTAGCTCCAGCAGTGTAGTGTGGCAGTGTAGTGTAGCTAGTTTGTTTACTTCCTTCAGTTGTACCTCAGGGTATGCCCTAGGCTCTTGTAGTTTCTTTCAGTTTTTGTGAAAATATGGCTATGTAAACTTGTGAAATATATATATGAAATGGTGTGTTCCTTTGTGTTTACACGGACTGTGATGTGATATCCCTTGCGAGGCTTCGGCCCGTTCGCGGGAGGCGGACTCGGATCAAGTACGTTACCGGTTTAACGGGCTTGGCCGAGGCGTTCCGTCACACCTTGGACCTCCAAGTTTGATAAAGATGTATTTCAAAACCATATCGCCCTCTTGGAATTTCATTCAATTACCTTCTTTTTAAAAGACCTTGAGATTCGCCTTTGATATGAGAGTACATGGTCGGCCGCCATTAGTCGCCATTCATCTAAGAGTTCCTATTGGACTAGCAATGCCTCTCGACATTCGTCGAGATTAAGTTCCTTATCAAGTTGGACTCTTAGCGAAGGGATCAAGATCTCGTATGGAACTACCGCCTACATCCCGTAGGTGAGAGCATACGGGATCTGCCCTGTGGGAGTACGGACAGAGGTACGGTAAGCCCATAGAGCCTCTATTAGCTTTTCTGGCCAATTAGTAAATTTATGCGATTCACAAGTTTTCTTCAAGATTTATGAAGGGTTTTATTAGTTGCTTCTACTTGGCCATTGCCTTGGGGGTAATATGGAAATGAATGATGTAGTGTGATATTGTATTTCTTACAAAGGTTCTGAAGTTCTTGTGAGATGAATTGTGGCCTGTTGTCTGTGACGATGATGCTTGGCACTCTGAACCGCGAGATGATATTCTTCATGATAAAGCGTCACACTGTGGATGCTTTGATTTCTGCGAACGCTTCTGCTTCTGCCCACTTGGTGTAATACTCAGTTGCTGTTAGGAGAAAAGATTTTTGTTTGGTTTGAGCATTAGGATCACCAAGGGGGCTGATTGTTGGGTTCTTATGTGCTTAAATGTTTTTGATGATGTGAACTTAATGGATGTTGCAATTGATGTTTGTAAAATGACAAATTTGAAAAAGACATGAATGAAATAAGCAAGTGCAAAAGTGATCACCTATGCATTCATTGTATCTCATTTACAATATCTTTTATATAGGTGTGAATGAATGCAAGACAAGCAACCAAAGTCAAGTACAAAAGACCTTGAATAAGACTTCAAGTACACACCTGTCGACAGCCAAGAAGAAGCCTGTCGACAGATAGACCATCCAAAACAAAACAAGCTACTGGAAGCTCAGTTGGAACAGTAGCTGTCGACAGCTGAAGCTTGCCTGTCGACAGATACTGATGGCCTGTCGACAGAAAAAAAATCGCCTATTGATAGATCCAGTTTTCCAGCAACACCATGGTTCTGGATACAAGTTTTGAGCAGTAGCTGTTGACAGCTATGAAGTGTCTGTCGACAGCCGAAGTTTAAGTAAGATCTGATGGTCCGGATATGATCTATATTTGGGTGATCCCTTTAAGCACGACTCTCCATACTTTGACACCCATATATAAAGATCATATGAAGGTATTTTCGCAGCAAGAAGCCACCATACCAAAAATCCTAGCAAAGATCCAAGGAAGGCTTTCTCTTGCTGCTCTGCTTCAACCCTCCGTCCAGTTCGTGGAAGATCAATCTTGCGAGCGGAGTTGAAGCCAGTTCGTCCTCAATTCAAGCATCACCTTCATCAAGTGGTCATCAACGACGTGAAGTTTGAAGTCTTCTGAACGAATTCACTGAAGAGTTCTTATCATAGATTTGATCCTCAACTTAGAACTCTTTCTTTGTTCTACTTTCTACATCCCTGTGTGTGGTGGTGGTTCAAGCGACCCTTGTGCTTGATCCACATGTGGTATGTTGTTCTGATTACGTGGTTGCATCAGACAACGTGAGTGTGTGTGTTGTAGAGTTGAACTCGCTCATAAGCAGTTGTTCTGCTTGTGTGTGTGGACGGTGGACGTAGGATACACGAGTTGTGTACTCTGAACCACCTTAAATCTTCGTGTCCTTTGGTTTGAACGTTTCACGGTAGATGATTGGTAGCCACGTTGATTAGTCACACGTTAGGTAGATTGTTACTTGTTCTACTCACAATCAGCACACACGTCATAGTTCAAATTTCATACATATCTATTTAAGTTTTCAATAAGTCAGTGTTGAATCAAAAATAAGCCCATAGTGTTTCCGATTGATAGTAATCTATTCAACCCCCTTCTAGATTACTGTTATAGATAGTTCCGCATATCTTTCAATTGGTATCAGAGCCAGGTTTTCTGTTCATCAGTTGTGATTTGGCGGATCTATTTTTTGTCTGCTTAATCGCTCATCTAATTCTGATTTGATCTGATTGCTTGTGATTAATCTTTTGGAACATCATTTGATCTGTTTGAACTGATTGATTACTTGTTGATCTGACTCAATATTCTGTTGACTGGTCTAATCATCTGAAGCATACTAAGAAATATGGTTAAGTTCTCAAGTATCATAAATAGACCTATGATAAGTGAGTTTGATGACAAGGTTGATAAAATGCAGGTCTCCTCCATGAAAACAAGCAAGTCTGGAAAGGAAACAGAAGAAAAATGCTACATGGCTCATGGCAGCTCAAAAGGCTCTTCCCGTTCAGACAAATCTAAAGAATCACATATGTCAAAGAAGTCAAGAAACTCTCAAAGGTCAGGTAAATCCAATTCAAACCCATTTGATATATCAATATCTAACTCTGATTCAGAGAATGATATATCCTATGATGAATTGATAGAATGCTATGAGCACTTGTCTAATCAATTTAAGAAGATAAAATCTCAAAACAAGAAGCTAAAAGAAAAATTAGATAAGAATGAAATGAGAATTGATAATGCTCAAGCATTCTATGAAGAAAATGAAAAATTGAAAATGGAGAATGAAAAATTGGAGAATGAAGTCAGAAATTGTGGAAACAAGCTTTCTAAATTTAAAGAAGATCATCATCAGGTTGAATCTGAAAATTTTGATTTGAAAAATGGAAATGAGAAATTGATTGATCATAATGAGAATCTTAAACTTGATAATGATCAATTGAACAAACAAATCTCTAACATGGCTCATGATTATCAAATAAAAGAAAAATGCAACCAATTAGTTGAGGAAAATAATCATCTTAAAAAGAAGATTGAATGCTTGTATCATAACAGACCATTAAATGATGAATGGAAAAATTCTAAGAAGAAAATTACTGACTTGGAAAATCAAGTTGTTCAAAGTGAAATTGAAAAGAACAAAATAAAAATTGGTCTGGATGTCATGACAAACCAACTTCAAACTTCTGAAAAAGAAATTGATGTATTGAAAGCTGAAAAAGAAAAATTGACAAATGAACTTGAAGTGGTTAGTAAACAAAATCAAATTTCTGAAAAGAAGGTTTCTGAATTTAACAAAACCAGTGATAGCTTAAAATCTGCTTTGTCTAAGTTTGTTCAAGGAACTCAAAACATGGATAATCCTCTAGGAATAAAAGGAGGGTTTAAGACTTAACCCCTTGAACAAAAAGGATTTTGAAAACAAAACAAAGACCTCATTTGTCAATGTTTCTAAGAACAAGAATTCTGTTTCACTTAAAGAAAAACTTGTTAAGATTCATGTTCAGAAAAATATTCAAAAATAAAATGATAAATTGAACAAAAATGCTGCAAATAGGAAGAATCTTGTTTCAATTGAAAACCAGAAAAAGAAAAAGAAAAAGAAAATAGGACTCCATAAGGTCTTCACAACTCCTCCATCAGCCCAGGAAAATCTAAGACAATCTGCAACTCCACATCATGTCAAGAGCTACCAAAGGGTACCACCTCCTTCTTTTCAGCCCAAGGATAATCAAAGGTACTCTGGAGGATCTCAGAGATTCCAAAAAATGTACTCATACTATGGTAAGCTCTAGGTAAATACTCAACTTGTTTGCTTTAATTGCAATAGACCTGGTCACCTTGCCAAATTCTGCTGAAATAAAGGTCAACACTTTCATAAATATGTCAAGTCTCTCTAATGCTTTACATGTCATAAACATAGTCATATCTCTAGGGACTGTTGGCATATAAATGATCATCTTGTGCATGTTCCCAAGCCCCATGTTCATACACATGCCCATGTACATAGCATTAAAAATCATGTTCATGCTGAAAATACTCAGAAATTCCATGTACATAAGAACATGATTGATGGACAAAAGAAGTGTTCTGTTCTTCATGCTAAAAGTCCTAAAAACAAAATATTTCATGAAAATATAGATGTATTGAACAAGACTACAGAAGAGTATGGAACTAATGCTGCTCATAGTTCCATTAATGAAAGAAATACATCTATTCTAAAAATAAAATCATTTTGGATTCTAAAATCATTGTTAAATCCTAACATTAATGTCATTGCAGGACCCAAACAAGTGTGGGTCTCAAAACTAGCTTGATCAACAAGTTGAGATGTCTTGCAGCCATATAGTGTAAATGGATTCATGACATTGGCTGTGCAAGGTAAGAAATGATTGGAGAACAAAGGTAAAATTTTTGATTCTGTGATTGAAGACTGTTCAGGTAAAATCTCCTTATCACTTCAGATTTCAACTTCTAGAATTGAAATGGATTTTCAATTTTATCTGAGCAATGAGAAATGTGTTTTGATGCTATTCCTAAATGACAATGCCTCTTAACAATTGGAATCATATTTGTACTATCATGCTTACTTAATTGTGTCTATGATTCTATGTGTATAATAATGAATTGCTTGCTAACCCTTCTTAGTTCATACACATGTTAAGGGGAGTAAATTTGAAAAAGTACAAAATTGTTCTTTAAATTCATCAAAATTGATCTTTTATGTAGGGACTATTTGGTATATCAAATGGTGAAATGTGGAAGGACAAGTTAGGCTTGTCTGGAAACTATCATTATGCGTGAGAAATATTCTCCATCAAGTATCAATAGTCTTCTACTATATAAAGATTATAAAAAAATAAAAAAAAAATCATAATCTCAAAAATGTCAATTGATCATGTTTATACTCTCTTTGTGCAAATTGCTTGACATGAACATGTGTGAATTGCCTGAATGTTCAATTCAATACCATGCATACATTATGGGGGAGTAAGTCAAAAAGAGTTTTTGAGTGAGTTGTTTGAGGGACATTCTTTCACATCAATCTTGCCACATTTATCTCTTTAAAAGAATGAAATTTCGATGCCCACATGCTAATGGATGTTTATTCTGTGTGCAAATGCTTGGTATGTTTGTGTATTTCATTGATTGATTTACTTGAATGATGAGTCATCTTATGCACACACTATGGGAGAGTAAGTTAAGGCTAGGTGAGTGATATTCATAAGGGATACCCTTCATATTCAATGTGTCTTTATCCCTCAATCATGTGGTTCAAATCTCTCTCAATTCAAAGCCTTGAAACTGATTTATCAAGCACCTGTCGACAGCCAGAATCCCAGTTGTCGACAGCCAAGCCTTCCCAGAACCCAGTTTCTGAAGAAATTCTGTATCTGTCAACAGACCCATTCTACCTGTCGACAGATAGCCTCTCCAAAAAACTTCATCCTACTGGCTCTCAGTACCTATCGACAAGCACAAACTTGCGGTCGACAGCTACACATTTTCTATGAATTCTTCATCTTTCTTCATCCCTTCTTCATGAGAATGTTCATATTATTGATGCAAGGAGAGACTTGGGTCTTAATATTCATTACAACCTTTCATACTCACATAGTATCCAAGACATTGACATAATCACAATGATTTTGAAATAATATTTTGTGTATGAGTCTAGGTTGTATCATCTAGAACACATTAAACAAATCTAATGGTTTTAACCTAACTCACTTGAATAACTCCCTTGTGGATGATCATGTTTCTAAAATAGATTGACAAGTAAGAAGGTTATTGAACTTAATGTTTTTACATTGGCCTTTGACCTTAAATAACCTTTGACCTTGATTTTCAAATTTAAAAAAAAAGGAGAAAAGCTACCTATTTCTAAACTCAAAAGTTCAAACAAAAATTATATGAAATGGGATAAAGGCAGAGCAATGATGAGCATCACTGAGTAACAGGGACATGGGCATCACAAATGTCTATCTTCGCATCAAAAAGTCTATTCATTATCTCTGTACAATGGTATGCTGGTCACTCACACTGAGTAACTGGGGGTACGGGCATCCCAAATGTCTACCTTCACGTCAAAAGGTGAAAGTGATTCTAATTACCACTTTTCCCACATTAACTTGACAAAAGAGATAATTCAATGCTAGAAATAGAGTGAAGCCTCCATGTTTTTACATCAAGGGCAATGTGTTGTTTATTGTTAATCGCTCATGTAGACATTACTTTCACGTACCAACTGAACATCATCCACAAAGGAACATGTTTTTCTACAACGGTTTTATTCAAAGGTGGTTATCTTATTTTCATATGTTTTTGAACGATGTCTTCTAAATGCTATAACTTGAGATTCCCAGAGTATTATCTCTTAACCATTGTAGAATTTTTATGTCTTAATACTAGTGTTTATGACACATTGTAATGGGTATAAACCTATTCTCAACCTTCGAATCCCCTTTGAACACTCATTCCCCACTCAAATCTTTCACAATTTAGTTTTGGGGTTAAGTAGTTCCTTGCTTCATTTCTTTCCCCTTCTCTTCATCAATTGTTAGTTCAATTAGTTATGTCATATCCCTACTTTTGCTTTTCTTTATTTCATGTACTGGATGTCCTTTTGTAACTGTGTATGCTTATTGCTCAATGAATGAAACCACAATTTCTTGCTTTATTCTTGTCCATGTGTGCATGAACTATCTTTTTGGATGTTGTCAAAAGGGGGAGAAACATCAATTGTAACTCTTTTAATTTTGTCATCATCAAAAAGGGGGAGAATGTTGGGTTATGACATGTGATTAAATGTTTTTGATGATAAGTAATGTTAATTGATGTTGTGTGAATGGTTGAAACATGATAACAATGACAAAGACATGAAAGAAACAATCACATGATAACATGCTTTTATTGATCACCTATGCATTCATTTTATCTCACTTAGAATGTTTCTCAATATAGGTGTGAACGCATACAAGTCAAGCAACAAGAACCAAGTGAAAAAGAACAAGAAATGAACTTCAAGTGACTACCTGTCGACAACCAGGAATGCACCTGTCGACAGATAGACCCATCCAGAACAAACAAGCTACTGGAAGCACTGTCTAAGCAGTAGCTGTTGACAGATGAAATGTACATGTCGACAGATACAGGTTGCCTGTCGACAGCCAGCAAATCACCTGTCGACAGATAAGGCCTTCCAGCAACATCATGGTTCTGGAAACCAAAAGTTTACAGTAGCTGTCGACAGCTATAAAGTGCCTGTCGACAGACGAAGAGAAAAGTCAGATATGAGATATGGATATGATCTATATTAGGGTGTTTCCTTTTAGCACTTCCCTCCATACTTGGACATCCATATATATAGAATATATGGAGGTATTTTCGCAGCAAGAAGCCAACATATCAAAACCCTAAGCAAAACCCAAGAGAAGAGCTTCTCCGTGTTGCTCTGCTTCTTCCTATCTTTCATCCATGCTTATCTCCCCTTCGTGCCTCTCCTTCTCCGTGGCTCCCAAGGGCAAACGTCGGGTGTCTCGTCGGCGTCCTGCTTCTTCTGAAGTTGGCGAAGGCTCCGGGGCTCCTGCAGAGCACCGAAGCAAGCACCAGGACAACCGTCTGTCGGAGCTCATCGTTCCTCCCAACCGCAAAACTTCTAAGGTCTGGGGCTCCTTCACCAACTTCGTCCAGCCACAGTTTGTGGATTTCGAGTCCCTGGAGGACATGTTCCCCGGTCTCCAACCCCTGGCTGACACCCAGGGTTGGATGGTCTTTCTGTACTCCCACAAGAAGTACTCCCCAGTCATTGTAACGGAGTTCTACAACAACCTGGAGCTGTCTGTTCAAGGTGGGAAGCTTTACACCACAGTAAAGGGCACCACTTTTTAAATATCCCCAAATCTCCTTTGCCGTGCATTTCAAATTCCTAACTCTAGGGTAAACATCCTTGTCAATCCCGCTTCTGCCTCTGACTACTACACCCTGATCACCCACCAGATTTATCATCCCAGTGTGGATACCTTAAAGCTTAATGCCAATTCCTTCCCTCCACTGAATCGTCTCATTCATCACATCTTCACCACTCTTGTGGTTCCTAAAAATGAAAGTCGGGAACTCGTCACTACAGTCCATAAGTCACTCTTCTACTACTTCCTTAGGACTGAGCAAATCAACCTCCCTCTACTCATAGTTGACTTCATTAAACAATGCTTTACCAATTCTAAGAGGTCTATGCCATATGCCTGCCCTATCACATCCCTCCTATCCTTCATTGGCATTCCCATCTCTGATTCTGAATGTAAAACTCTCTCGTCCCGCAATTCCTTTGATCTCACTGCGGTACATAGAATGGGATACAAGCTTGTGGATGGGAGCATCACATGGACTCTCAAGGGTGAGGTGAGAGCTGTTGAAGAAGAATCGGCTGAGGATGATGAATATGATAGTGATGATGAAGACTCCTCAGCAGAGCCAATGGATGCTCAGGGAGGTTATGAAGAGCAAGCTACACCAGCTCAAGCACAATCTCTTCAGGATATCATTGCTGGTCAAATGGCCCAACTGCAGACCCAAATGACTACGAGCTTTGAACATCTCAATGCTCGTCTGGATCATGTCGATACAAGGATGGATGCACTGGCCGACACTCATGTAGGCTCTCTACGGAGTTTCATGAGTTTCGTCATCCACCTGCTCCTTGGAATGACGATGTCTCGAGAGTCTAGGATTCAGTTTGGGATTTCTAGTTTTTATCTTCACTAGGTCTAGGTCATGAGTCTGGTGTCTTTGTTTTGAGTCTGTTAGTTTTCTATGTCAGTTATGTCATTTCCCTTTTGCTTCTACTGACATCATGTACTGGATAACTTTTGTAACTGTGTGTCCTTCAAACTCAATCAATGAAATCACAGTTCTTCGTTTCATTTTCATCCATGAGTGCATGATTTTTCTTTTTGGATGTTGCCAAAAGGGGGAGAAACATCAATTGTAAAATTTGTCATCATCAAAAAGGGGGAGAATGTTGGGTTCTCATGTGCTTAAATGTTTTTGATGATGTGAACTTAATGGATGTTGCAATTGATGTTTGTAAAATGACAAATTTGAAAAAGACATGAATGAAATAAGCAAGTGCAAAAGTGATCACCTATGTATTCATTGTATCTCATTTAGAATATCTTTTTATATAGGTGTGAATGAATGCAAGACAAGCAACCAAAGTCAAGTACAAAAGACCTTGAATAAGATTTCAAGTACACACCTGTCGACAGCCAAGCAGAAGCTTGTCGACAGATAGACCATCCAGAACAAAACAAGCTACTGGAAGCTCAGTTGGAACAGTAGTTGTCGACAGTTGAAGCTTGGCTGTTGGCATATACAGATGGCCTGTCGACAGCAGAAAATCGCTTGTCGACAGATCCAGTTTTCCAGCAACACCATGGTTCTAGAAACAAGTTTTGAGCAGTAGCTGTCGACAGCTATGAAGTGCCTGTCGACAGTCGATGTTTAAGATCTGATGGTCGAGATATGATCTATATTTGGGTGATCCCTTTAAGCATGACTCTCCATACTTGGACACCCATATATAAAAATCATATGAAGGTATTTTCACAGCAAGAAGCCACCATACCAAAAACCCTAGCAAATATCCAAGGAAGGCTTTCGCTCTACTGCTCTGCTTCAACCCTCCATCTAGTTGTGGAAGATCAATCTCGCGAGTGGAGTTGAAGCCAGTTTGTCCTCGATTCAAGCTTCGCCTTCATCACGTGGTCATCAACGACGTGAAGTTTGAAGTCTTCTGAACGAACTCACTGAAGAGTTCTTATCATAGATTTGATCCTCAACTCAGAACTCTTTCTCTGTTCTACTTTCTACATTTCTGTGTGTGTGGTTGTGGTTCAAGCGACCCTTATGCTTGATCCACGTATGGTTTGTAGTTCTGATTGCGTGGTTGCATCAGACAACGTGAGTGTATGTGTTGTAGAGTTGAACTCAATCATAAGCAGTTGTTCTGCGTGTGTGTGTGGACGGTGGACGTAGGATACACGAGTTGTGTACTCCGAACCACCTTAAATCTTTGTGTCCTATGGTTTGAACGTTTCACGGTAGATGATTGGTAGGCACGTTGATTACTCACACGTTAGGTAGATTGTTACTTGTTCTACTCACAATCAGCACACACGTCATAGTTCGAATTTCATACATATCTGTTTAAGTTTTCAATAAGTCATTGTTGAATCAAAAAGAAGCCCATAGTGTTTCCGATTGATAGTAATCTATTCAACCCCCCTTCTAGATTACTGTTATAGATAGTTCCACATATCATTCACCGACAATATCAAAAGCCCACATGGAGAATGGCCAAGGTGTGGAGAGTGGATGAAGGAGCATGGAGTTGACATTTGACACACCTACGGACGTAGATGGCACAGTCTTCTTCTAGGGTCGGCCAGTAGAAGCTCTGTCTAATGATCTTCTTAGCAAGAATTTGACTGTTGACATGCCCTCCGCATTCACTAGCATGAGCCCCTTCTACCACTTTCCAAGCTTTGACATCATTAAGACATCTCAGAAGAACTCCATTAAGAGCCTGCCTGTACAAAACTTCTCCGACGACTATGTACCTTAGGGTGGCTCTTCTTATGGCCTTGCGATCCTTCGAATTTGCCCCGACGGGATATGACCCATCCTTACAGTACTGCTTAATCTCAAAATACCATGGCAATTCCTCTTCATCTAGAATTTCCTCAAGCTCAGCCAACATGATTTGTTGTGCTCCTCTCTTCCTAGCCCTCTCTTCTAAGGTTGTTCTAACGTTGTTGAACCAAGGATCCTGGGTAAACAGAACATCGAGCCGTTGGACGATGATTGTCTCGGTCCAGTGGCTCAGAGGGAAGGATAGAGAAGAAGCTAGTGACGCCAAGGCGTCAGCCAGGATATTTTGTGAGCGAGGAGTGTGGACATAGATAAGTTTGTGGAATTGTCTTGCTAGCAATGTGACCAAATCTTGATATGGTTTAAGCTTTGGGTCACGAGTGCAGTAAGTTGAGAGCACCTGCCGCAGAACAATCTAAGAGTCTCCTATGATTCTAAGGTGGGATGCACCCAATATATAAGCAGGTTTATGACCAGCGAGGAAAGCTTCATACTCAGACATGTTGTTAGTGGCGGAGAAGGTGAGTTGAAAAGCGATGGGGATGGTAATACCGTCCGGGGTGAGCAGCACGGCTCCAATGCCCCGTCCCTGAGAGTTGAGTGCACCATCAAAATGAAGGGACAAGAAGGGATCTTTGGAAATGACCGAGAGCTCTTCATCAGGAAACTCCTCTCGGATGGAATCGCTGTGAGGTAGTGGAAGGTGGGCAAGGTGCTCGGCAATGGCATACCCTTTGATGGCCTTTTGGACCACAAAAGAGATGTCAAATTGGGAGAGGAAGCTCTACCAGCACGCAAGCCGATCAGAGAGGATAGATTTTTCTAAGAGGTACCTAAGTGGATTCATCCTCGAGATCAACTTGACCTCGTGGGCAAGAAAGTAGTGCTTGAGTCTTTGGACCACCCACACGAGCGCAGCACAAGTTTTGTCCGCGGTGGTGTATTTGGATTCTGTGGTGTTGAAAAGTCTAGAAAGATAGTATGCTGCCCTTTCTTTTCCAGATTCATCGTGTTGTGCAAGGACAGCACCTAGGGAGTCCTCAATGACTGAGAGATATAGGATTAGTGGTTTCCCAAGTACAGGAGGTTGCAAAACTGGGGGATTCATGAGATACCTCTTCAAATCATCAAAGGCTTCTCAGCATTTGTCATTCCATTCGAACTTTGCCTCTACTTTCAAGAGATCATAGAATGGGCGTCATCTTTGTGAATGTTGCGATATGAATCTTCTAATGAATTGCAGATGCCCAATCAAACCTCATAGTTGTGAAATATTCTTTGGAGGCGGCATCTCCGCGATAGCCCTAGCCTTGTTTGGATCGATCTCAATTCCCTGCTTACTAACTATGAAGCCTAGCAACTTCTCTGATGATACCCCAAACACACATTTCTTTGGATTCATCCTCAGTTGATACTCCCTCGACCTTTGCAACACCTTGGAGAGGATCTCGGGGTGTTCTCTCCTAGTTCTTGACTCCACCAAAATGTCATCCACGTACACTTCTACATAGATGTGCATCATGTCGTGGAAGATGGCCATCATCACCCTTTGATAGGTAGCCCCGACATTCTTTAGCCCAAACAGCATGACTACATAACAATATGTACCCCAGGGCGTGGTGAAGGAGGTCTTCTCTTGATCTTCAGGAGCTAGACGGATTTGGTTATAGCCTGAGTACCCATCCATGAATGAGAGGGTCTTATACCCAGCAGTGTTATGAATCAATACGTCAATGTGAGGAAGCGGGAAGTCATCCTTTGGACATGCCTTACTTAAGTCCCAGAAGTCAATACAAATTCTCACCTTTCCATCCTTCTTCATGACCGGGACTATATTTGTCACCTAGTTCGAATAAAGCACTACCCTGATGAATCTAGATTTGTGGAGTTTGTCCACCTCGTCTTTCATCTTCAGAGCCATAAGTGGGTGGAACCTTCTGAGTTTTTGCTTTATGGCCTTTTCCCCTTCTTTTAACACAAGTCGGTGTTCTACTAATGAGGGGTCTAGACCAGGCATGTCCTCATATGACCAGGCAAATGTGTCTTTATACTTCCTCAGTATTTGCACTAGTTCCTCTTCTTCATCAGGAGGGAGGTTCGCTGAAACCACCACAATCCTCAGATCTTCTTCTATTCCATGGTTGACTTCCTTAGTAGGTTCATCCACTACCGTTGTAGGCTCAACAAATCTTCTTACACCACTAGCGTACATATCGGTAGTGTCATCTACTTCACCGTCCTCTTCATCGATTGGGTCTTCATCATTCATGATCTCGGAGACACCAAACCCGTCGTCTACAAATACCCCATCCTACTCAATTTCTTCTTCTAATACCAACGCCTCTTTTGTGAACTCCTCTATTGCTTGACATCTCTGTGCTAACTCTTGAAGATATCTTCGGGGAATAGTCTTGCCCCGTTGCTTCCTAGGGCGATGTTTGGAGTTAGTGGGCATTGGGTTGACCTGACTCTCTACCCTGGACTTGCCTAATCTAATACTAGACACTCCTATCCTAGACGACTCTACAGGACCAGCGGAGGACATGGGGTCCTCGAAGAGAATGGCTCCTAATAAAGGAGCGGAAGGGGAAGCCCCAGTGGAGGGGTGCCCCTGATCAGGAGGGTGAAGGAGGTACGTCGGCTCCTCGACCTCAATGTGCATTTGAAGATCGGTATTTTTTTTTTTTTGGAGATCAGTGGTGAGCATGCAACACGAGAGAGTGACCTCGTGGTTGCTTGGATCAGATTTTAGAGCAGCGAGGACTGAAGGTGGGAGGTCAGGAGTGAGGATGCTATGCGCAGCTATTAGGAGTTGGGGAGACAATTGGATGACTAAAGGAGGGGATGAAGGAGCAAGACTTGGAAGGAGGGAGCATAGGAGTGATGGGTGGATGGCTAGGCATGCGCCCCTCCGCAGCTCGTCCACTATCTTCCCTTCTTCGTAGGGAATGTCTGGCTCTCCCACGTCTGTGGTCTCACTCATCAACTGCCTCTTGGATGTGATGGATGCGGGAGACTCTAGCAGTTAAGCTACAGCTGGTGGCCATGTTCTTTCTTCTTCCCAGAACAGATAGCTGAAGGCTATGGTGATGTCTTCCATGTCGACCAGTGGTACCATTCTGCCTCCAGGTCTCCTGTCTTCCTCCTCTTTCCTGGGCGGAGTGTTTACAGTGCTTTGTACGTGAGCATAAGGGCCATGTGTCTAGCGAAATTTTTGCCATGTACATCATGTTGTGAAAGCTCTGCTTCGACCACCACAGTATTATACCCAGGTTGAGTTGGGCCCCTAGTAAAATGACACCACAGTGTCCATGTGAGTGGTTCGCGGTCGGCCTTGAGAGTGGATGTGCTAGATGACCACGGCTTGGACTTCTCCCTATAACCAAGTCCCCATCGGCTCTTCATTACAATGTCTGGGATAGGCTTCGTAATGCCCTGTAGTTCTACCCCTAGGCCTTTTCCTTCTTCATAGCCCAGTTTCATCATGATCTACCACCCTTTAGTGTTTAGCGGCTCCTTCCTCTTGACTGCATCGACTTGTGCAGGACTGCCCTCTTGTTTGGTGTGGAATGAGTAGGCCCATGGGTAGTTAATATCCAGCACCGAGACAACGGGCTTGTTGGCGGGCCATACAGCTGGAAGAAGGGTATCATTGATGGCATCGACTGTGTGGGCAGTGGCTACGCATTTGACTTTGATGACCCGTCCGTGGAAAGGGAATTTTAAGCACTGGTGTGCAGTGGATGGTACGGCTCCTAATGCTTCTAACCATGGGCACCCGAGGATAGCCTTGAACATAGGGTCGACATCAAGTACATAGAAATCATCAGTGATGGCCACCGGCCCCAGTTTGGCTTGTACAGTCACCATGCTGTGGCAGGATCTTTTGGAGTTGTCATATGCGGCTATGGTGGTTGGCGTCGGTCTTAGCATCCCTTCCGACAGATCACATGCCCTTAAAGTGCTCAATGGGCAGACATTTATTGATGCCCCAGTGTCGACCAGTGCTACCCCCACTGCTACACGGTTGATGACTAGGGTGACACAAAGTAGGAGCCTCCTGGCTTCTGGGGGTGCTAGTTCGTTTTCAGCAAATGAAATGGCCAGCCCTTGATTTACCATGGCTAGTGCACTTAGTAGTTTGTCAGCAAGCATGTCCTCAGTCACCACTACCCTTTGCATGAAATTTCTCAAGCTTCTTGGTGCTCTTTGGATCTCTTTATCAACTCTAGTATGGAGATTTTGGCCGGCACATGATCAATATGTTTGAGGATATCATAGTGTGTGCCAGGCAATGGCTCAATCACCCCCTCTTCTTGTGGTTGCTGCTGAGGTTTTTGCTGAGGTGGTTGCAGGACCTGCTGGGGATTGTTTTGGCTGGTGGAGGTGGTGGAGATGGGTGGATATGGGCGACGGAAGACCCGTCCGCTTCATGAGGTAGTGGGTTGGTTGACGGGTTGTCGGGTGGAGGATAAAGTGGCGGCGGAAGGTTGGTCCAGCCCAGGTGGTGACAAGATGATGGGTGTGGGAGTGGTTGTGATGGGTGGTAGTAGCGTGGAGACAGGTGGAGCGAGAGGTACTGTAGGCGGTAGGATAATGGGAGGTATAGTGACTGGCGCGGGTGTTGAGCCGATGGGCAGTATGATGGCATTGGCTTGGGAAAGTAAAGGAGGGACTGATTGGGGGGCCATGTTGGCTGGTTGTTTTGTTTGAGGTTGCTGAGGATATTGGTGGTTAATAGCCATCATCTGCTAAACATCGGGTTCATCATCGTACGTCCAGTTCGCTTGAGGAGGGGGGTGATGGATGATAGGGTTCATCTGGGCCGATGGTTGTGGTGGATTGGGAGCTGGCGGGTGATTTGGTAGTGGGTTATGGACAATCCCTAGGTCCTGCAATGGCTGTGTTGCTGTTGTTGTTGAGGGGTTGGTTGGAGCTGTTGCCTTTGTTGTTGCTACTGCCTCTGCCTTTCTTTGATATCTCTAATTACTCTTCGTAGAGCCGTCCTGTCCAGCCTGTTCTGCTCATGGAGATCATACACCAGGTCTTTGAATTTGAAGCACTGCTCAATGGTATGACGTGGCTGCTGGTGGAACATGCAGTACGTTGTTTGGTCCACACTTGGGTTCAATGGCCTTTCCGGAGGGAGTTTGATGGCATCTGTAAAGATTAAAGCCAAGAAGATGTCGGGGAGTGTCTCAGGAAGTGGTGGGTACTAGGTTCTCCTTGGACCTAGGGGATGCCTTTGTTGGGAGCCATCGGGAGGTGGTACTTGGTTATATTGGGGCTGGCCTTGTGGAGGGTTGGTGGGGTTCTGACCCTGGGCAGTATAGGATTGGCGGTTGTTGTTCTGGCCAGAAGGGTTGAAGGTACTCACTTGCTCATTGACTTGGACACCCTCGGAAACTGGCCCCTGAGGTTTTCTTTGGAAGCAGGACTTCTGGGGTTCGAACATGGAGTGTATAGGGGAGTCCTTGAGCTGGGTTTGAATGAACTGGGCCCGACTGTAGAGTTGATGCATGGTGGTAATGTCATTCATTGCTAGGATGTTCTTATAGGTGGGGGTTGCATTGGCAATGATGATCTTGACTTTCTCTCTCTCCGGAAGGTACCCAGGGACTCATGTGGCCATTTGCCTCCACCTATCGGTATAGGTGGCGAACTCTTCGTCCGACTTCATCCTTTCTGCCATGAGATCTGTAAGAGAGTATTCCAGCCCAACCCTATCTTGGAATTGTTCAAGGAACTTTCCTTTCACTGTGGCGAAGTCCTCTACATCCTTGGGGAGTAAAGAGTAGAACCAATCTAGTGCTGGCCCATCCAATGACCGACGGAACAGATATGCCATCAGGTGGCGGTAATGCTGGTATGGTGCAGACTCATAGATGATGTCCTTGAT
Source organism: Colocasia esculenta (assembly GCA_014218235.1). NCBI lineage: Eukaryota > Viridiplantae > Streptophyta > Magnoliopsida > Alismatales > Araceae > Colocasia > Colocasia esculenta. The sequence continues at coordinate 20,974,970 of CM024757.1, read as the reverse complement.
GTAAATGTAAGGGTTTCCAGAGCCATTGTACTTGCGGTACTTTGGGAGTTCGGATGGAGATGGGACCCATCGGCCATTGAAGTTAGGCATGTGCACATCATGGTGTTGCCTAGGGTCGACCTGCTTTCGCAGCTCTTGGAGTTCCTTCTTGATGGACGCCCACTCAGACATCATGTCGAGAGCGGCGGAGGGTTGAGCATGTAAGGAGGAGGCACGAAATGCCAGCCTGGTGCATGGCTCCAGCTATTGTGGGGAATAGCGAGGGTGATAAAGGGGAGACCGGGGCCTCTAATCACATGGATGATAGTGATCCGTCTCAAAGGGAGTGAATCAAATGGCTCGTGGCTAGATAGGAGTGTTGTCGGCTTGTCCCGTGACGACACGGGGGCCAGAGGTAGATGCCATGGGGCGAGAAGCGCCCGCTCTGGGTGAGGGTGACGAGGCGGTCTTTCCTTTGAGAGCCGTCATGAGATCTTGGATTTGAGATCGATCAAGCTGAGGAATTAAGCGCATGAGTTGAGCAGCTTGATCATCCGCCTGAGGGGAACGGACAGTTTGTGATGGGCCACCATCGTCGGGACGATGACTCTCACTGGCATGGACTGTGGCGACCCAGGGCTGGGCCGACTCCTTGAAGAGATCGTGAGGAAGAGATTCCTCATAGTTGTGGGAGGTGTAGAAGGCAGCGTTTAGGTTCTCACCATCATAGACTGGGTTCAAGTAAGACTCCATGTTTTGAAAGTGAGAGTTTTTTCTATATGAGAGACGCCTGTCCCAGACTTAAGGGACAACCGAACCTAAACAGACACCTAGTTTCCTAAACAGACAATCCTATGCAAACAAAAGAAAGAAAGAGAAAAATGTCTCACCCAAAGCAATCAGTTGGCAATGATGATGGTTTCTTTTATTAGGTTCAAGTTTACCTTTTAATGGATTGACTTTTAGCAAATTCCCTCAAAGGATGGGTTTCCTAAAGGGAGAAGGCTTCCAACTTCAGGTTCGTCTAGGATTCTCACAGACTCACCAATGCATGAACTCTAACTCTATGGTGGCAATAGGTACAACCAGCCTGGCGGCTGTATGGGAATCCACGGTCAGTGGGGACTTACGGAGGCCCTCAAGCGAGTTCTCTAGTCGGACACAAGGAATATGTGGTCGAGAGAGTTGGCGTCGCCGAAGAGGACAACCTAGAGTACAATATGAAAATATGTATGTGCCCTATGTGCACCAGAGTGCATGCAAGAATCTAACTTAAAGCTAAAAAATAGAAACCAGGCTGACCTGCTCTCAGAAGCAGAAGGCAACGATCAACCTATTGCGACAGGAAGCGCGTCGTGTTCCTCTTCGCAGTGGATAGAGATCAGGTGGGACCTGATTATGCACAAAAATTCAAACAATCCTATAGCATGGATGACTGACAGACTATTATAAGCATGGATCAGGCATAAAACGACTCAAAGATGGATGAAGTGCTTGAAATAAACCCAAAATACTAAAAATAGATGGTATCAGTACAACTGACCTGATCGCGACGACCTCCCTGTCGCCTTCGAGATCGCGACAGCTTTAACGTCGCCTTCTCACCCAGCACAGTACAACTCAAAACAACAGTAAAACAAAATGGAAAAACACAAAATCTAAACAAGAACCACACACATGAAGGACTAAAAAAGCTGGGGAAGACAGCAACAAGCACGATGGGCACTAGATGTCCCACCGTGATCGCCAAAAGGTGTAATCACGGGATTTGCTCCCCAAATAATGATGATAAAAATAAAGAAAAGGACTGTGATCGCCACCAAAGTAGTTGCAAGAGATGACCAAATGAAAGACAGCACTAACTACCTTGGAAAAGGAAGAAAAAGTGCAGAAGAAGAACCTGGCCCTGTGCACACGACGCGCAAGCCGTCGCCTTCTATGGAACGCGACAAGGAGAGTGTCGTCTTCTGCTTCTCTGAAAGCGACGTGAGAACCGTCGCCTTCTTGAGATCGCGACCAGGTGTGTGTCGCCTTCTGCTTTAGAAGATGAAGATTGTGGGTTCTGTTCTTCCTGCTCCTCAGCCGGCCAAGGGGCAAGAGCCTCGTGCTATTACTATCTTCTACGACCTACCAAGAACATCAAAACAACAAAACACCCATTCGGAATTTGTTTGGCGTAGAATCTATCCCAAAACAATGAATAAACATGAGAGAATTGGGGGGAACTCATATGGGGTGGTGTTTTAACCCCTCTGGGTGATTAAAATGGGTGTGTGTGGAGTGTTCTAATGCAAATCTACGAAAGGAAAAGAGCCTAAACATGCATGCATGAAGGAAAAATCATGAAGAGTAAGAGAAAGAAAGTGTAGATGTGAAGAAATCACCTTGGGGGGCACTTCCTGGTCGTCTAGAGGTTGAGAGGTCTTCTGGAGATTCGTAGCTCTCTGGGAGAGGAAGAAGCAAACGCCGGCCTTGCCCTAAATCGTGCCCTATTGACAATTTTATATGTGATTATTCCTAGATAGGCTGGGAAAGGAATAATGAGCTAGAGTCCGACTTTGGGTAAGTATGCTCGTGCAAGGGGAGTCAAAACGTGGCAAGGAAGGTCTAAGGAAAGTCTCCTCCGAGTTTGGAAGGATTTGGAGATCTCTAGACCCTCCAAAAGACGGATTATTCATGAATAGCAAGGGTCCAAGTCTGAATAGGAAAGACCACATTGCATGGTTCTGTGAAGGAAACAAGAATGTGACAAGCACCTTGTCGCTATCAGATAGCAACGCCTCGATACGTCGCCTTCCATAGAGGGAAGTCTTTAAGCATTTTCTGGTGAATTTTTAGGGAATTAAAAGGCCAAATAAGAACGCGACATATCGAGGTGTCACCTTCTGAAGAAGATCGATTACGGTCTGAAGACAAATCGGTATAGGCATGAACGCGACATGAAGGGCGTCGCCTTCTGAATGTGAACACGATAGGGTCATTGTCGCCTTCATGATCCTTCAGCATATGGCTCATTCAAAGTATCTGATCTCTTTGCATGGGTATCAGATTGGCACACGGTTTGAGGTGTTGGATTCTCAACTCAGAGAGCTACAAAATTGATGTTGAAGAGTGATTGATTTGACCAGGAAGAACCCACCAGGGCGATGAACTAATAGGAAAGATGCCATGATCGGATAAAGCCAGCTTGGCGATGATGAGCCAACGTGGGGCATCAATGATGTGACAAGGAATTTGGCTCAGCTTATGGGCCAGAAATGGGTGTCTACACCTGCCAGAGGTCCAACTTGGTCAATTCAGAGGAGCAATAGCTCTGCTCCGTATAGAGAATCCTGTCAACACCCCTCTTCAGGTTGATTTTGCAACCTTGAAGATCCCAGACATAGTTTTTCTCCCCAAGCTTCACTTTCTCTTTATGGAATCTGAGGTAGGCTCTATTATTTTTGAAAGATTTGCAAGAGTCATGGCCAGGATATTCATTCAGAAGGGAACTCCTCTTGCCTTCCATAGATTCATCTTTAGAGAATATCAAAGAGGATTCATCAAGTCTGCAGTCTTAGCACCTATCCTCTCAGAATCTGAAAGATTTGACAACTCTGAATGGTGCAAAGCTTATCCTGAGGCAGCCCTCCAACTTGAGCAACTAAATTCCTCCCTGCACAAGTCAAATTAGCTGATTCTCACTCCAGAGAAATTCATGGACCCCACCTCCATAAATCTGGTTTCAGATCCCTACTCTATCTGAATTGAGAGGTATAAGATCTTTATTGCCTTGAAGAAGGATTTGCTTGATCACAATGTAGCACTCCGGAAATTTTAATTACCTAAAAAGTTAAATAAATGAAAATAAATTATTTCCATAATACAAGAGTATTTAAAACATACGTATCATTATCGTATGTACCAAAACACATCGGAAAATTTCGTAAAAATTATAAATCAACCCTAAACATTATTACTAAATGTTCCACAAAGAAATTTGTGCCAATAAAATTGGATTAGCCAATTTTAAAGTGTTTTGCGACTTATTATCATAATTCATAAATAAGTCGTCAAATCGTTATCATACGTACTGGATGAGTCAAAAATTAAATAAAAATCATATATGGACTTCAAATAATATCCTCTAATGACCCATCAAGAAATTTGGGTCAATAAAAATCATTTAGTCTAGGTTTAAGAGTTATTGTGACCGATTATCCAAATTAGGAAACAAGTCGGAAAACCGTTAACACGGAAATACGACGCAACCATAAATTAAATAAAAATGTTGGAGAGACTTATAGCATTATATATTAATGACCCAATATCATAATTGGGCCAATGGACATCATTTGGCCCAAAAATCAAATGAAGCAAGAAAATGCATAGAAATTCGTAACTCTAAATAGGCTGAAATTAGAAAGAGGCAATTTGAGTTGAATTGGGATGCAATCATGCATTCTTGGCAACCCCAATTCATGCCTAACTATGGTGGGAGGTTTCCTAAAGCCTCACACACTCAAATGGAGGAAGAAATCCTAAAAATTAGGAAACTAACATGTCAAAACCGCAACTTGGCTTTCTTAGTCATAATAGGACTCCTAAACACCATGGTTGCTTAAATACTCTTCACCAAACCTTAGGGACGAGTTTTAAAACTTGCTAGGGATGTGTGGAGGAGTTCTTGGTGGCTGAGGAGCTGTGGAATGACCACAAGAAGCTCATCTTCTTCCCCTTCTCGTCTGCTGCGACCTGCACAAACCGTCCACTTGAGATCGACCAAAGGTGAGTCAAACTATAACCAAACCTTGCAAGGCCTATACCCCTGGAACTAGGGTCAATTCTACATTCTAACCCAAGTGGAATGTCCAAATTCCATGCAGTATACATGGAGTATTAAGTGTTTTCCTCCAAGTAGTCTGAATACAGGTTTTCTGGAAAAATGGGACTTCTTCAACCCAGAAGGTAGGTTTTCTCGAGCCAAACATTAACATATCCTATACCAATGTGTAGAGCATCAATTAACTTTCATTTCCCACTGGTTTCATTGAATTCCAATGAGTAGAGTTTGAGTTATAAGCATTTTCCCCATGTCGCGCACTGTCAGGGCTTTTTCTGATCTTTATATGTTGCATGCGATTTGAGACCAAATTAGAGCAAACTCACAACATGAAAGTTTTTCTACTAATTGTCATCATAATATCTTGTGTTGAATGTTTTGTCTAAATGACATTAGTTAGAGAGTTATAAGCATGATCAGAGGGTCTCTGCATGACACTACGTTTTCAGGTTGCACTTGGTTTTACGTTTGTGTTGGACTTGATTAAAGCCTATTGAAACCATCATGGTTTTCTAATTCCGATTTACTGGAAGCACCCTTGCATGTCTAGGTTGGTTTAAAACTAGTTTCTTTATTTTTCATGCACTGTACAATTTGTTCTTAATTTTAGAACAACCCTGTGTCAAAACAGGAAAGTCCAGTCTGCAATCCAAAGCACTGTCCTTTCTCTGGCAGACGCGGGCCAAGGACCTGAGAACGCAACAGCTCGATAGGCTGCGTTCTCAGGCAGATCGCGACAAGAATTTTGTCACGATCTGATCGCAACCGGACCGTCGTCGCGATCTGATCGCAACCGGACCGCCATCGCGACCTGACCTCCGGGTCTGATAGCCATGTCGCCTTCTTCATATGAACCTATCGCGAACTGCCTGCCTGATCAGACAAGCCTGTAGTGATCCTTACAAGGCACTGTCGCATTCTGATCTGACCCCATCGCGACCTGTACAAGTGTCCGTCGCGACCTCAGGATTTTTCATGAAACCCCACCTATTTCTTTTACAAGACTTACTACTATACCTGAGGTCTGTTTAAATATGATATTTAGCCTGTAATTCACATGTCTTAGGTCTGATCATTGAATGATGGTTTATTTAATGGCTTAAAAGTGTTTAACACATATAAAAAGCCTTAATTACATGAAGATTATTCTAATTGCTTTCTTAATGATATGATCCTTCATGAAACTTATGATTTGCTCTTGTTACTATTCTAGCTTGATTAAAATGATAATTATTATCTTAAAATCTTGCAAACCCATGTGTAGTTAAATGCATTGCTCATTGCATGCCATCATGTTAAGTCTTTTCCGCGAGTTTGAGACCGATGGATTGTGAATTGACACGCGTACATCACTACACACTTGCACTATTAGGCAGCCCTTTCTTGGGAATTTGGAAGCTCTCTACCGGTCATTCCGAATCAGTAGACTAGCGACCTTTTTTCTCCAAGGCCTCCGTAAATCTCCTCTGACCATGGATTCCCACATGGCCGACGAGTTGGTTGTACCATTAAAGTTCCCTGGAGATAGCGTGCACTTCCTTTCTCATCTTGTTCTCATGAGTGTGATTTACAATCTAGACTAAAGCCATTAATGTAAAGATTAAACTAAAGTATAAATCGTACCGTTATGCTGCCGAATTCATCTCTTGACCATTGTTATCATGAAATCATGTTCAATTACTTATTACTTGTTCCCATCATCATCATGAACATGATGTTTCACATGCTACATTTTGAAACTCTTACTGGCCATTATTAATGACTGTGGGTATCTACATTTAAAATTTTACATGAGATGCTGACCGGGCACGGCGAGTGTCCAAGGGCTCCAGTCTAGCCCCAATGACGGAGAGTCATAAATATACTATTAACCATGGGTATAATGATTACTGGCGTTGCATCTACGCTGGGAGTCTTGCTTGCTTGTTGAATGATAGATACAATAACCACATACGCGTGTCCTGGTGTACATTCTTGATGGATCTTTTCTTGGTGTACATTAGTGTCTACATGCCTGATTAGTGTTACATGATCGTGCTCGTGCGTGCTTGCTTGCTTGCGTGATATGGCCATCCTACATTTATTGCAATTCACATGATACCTTGCGTGCTTGTTACAAACCTCACTCTTGACAATATATTGCTCATTATATTTTGCTCTATCACAATCACTCACTCTCTAGCTTGTTCATGTATCATATTTTAATGAGTTTTATTCGTACATGCATATCATGACATTCATCGTGCTTACCTAGTTCTAAATTGTTAATCACTTATATCATTGCCTGCACATTGAGATATAAATCCTACTGGGCTAGTTTGCTCATCCCCTACTTTTACCCAATCTAGGTGACTATGAAGTTCAGGAGGAAGAGCAAGTCGAGGATGGGAATGCGTTCGAGTGATGAGCATTCCAATTATGAGTCTAGTTATAGTAGTTTGCTTTGAGTGTTAGATTCATGTAGTAGGAAGTGAGGAGTATTATGTACTTTTCCTTTTTATTGAGTCTAGTCCTTTTATCCCATAGTCTAAGAGTGGTAATAGTTCCATTTTGAATATAATACGTTGAGATTTAAATAAAAGGTTAGTTGAGTTCAATATTTGGGCCCTATGATGATGTATGTTGTTATACATTTAGCGCATGCTAGTTAGAGGCTTATTTGCCGACTGTTCACGTCTTGAGATATCGACTCGAATTATTTCTAAATTATTATTAATATTCACTGTGAAATTCTCGGGATGTGATAGTTTAGTGGTATCAGAGCCTAGGAATACCAAATAAGATATATGTCTCAGGAATAGGAGATACCTATGGAACCTAGGTCATGGAAATTAAATACAGTACCGGGTGAGAATGGGTAGAGACTAAGAATATGTTAGCAAGAATTAAACACTCCTACCCATTGACTCTGATAATGTATCTAGAGACAATAATTGGTTTCCATCCTTTTCTCAGGAACCCTCATAACTCTTGCACTCAACTGCAATGGCTCGCAACCAATGGCAAGCTATGCAAGAAATAGTAGCTGGATTGACTTAGGCCCTGCAAAATGTGGTTCAGGCTGGAAATCAGGCTGCTGCAGTTAGAAATGGAGCCGGTGATCTGCACCACAATTTTAGGAGTTTAAACCCTCCTCGTTTCTCTGGATCCCCTGATCCAGACGAAGCAGAGAACTGGCAGGAGGAGATAGAAAGGATCTTCCAAGTCATGCAATGCACCAACAGGAAAAGGTGGTACTGGCCACTTTTCAATTCACTAAGGATGCCCGAGCATGGTGGAAGGCCACATCCGCCCACCTTCCTAATGTTGGCGAACTAGAGTGGGCCAGATTCCTGGAGATATTCCGGGGAAAGTACTTCTCTGAGAGAGTCAAGGAGAAGAAGGCGGCGGAGTTTGCCGCACTAAAATAGAAAGGAATGTCTGTGTCTGAGTATGAGGCTCAGTTCGCGCGTCTTGCTGTGTATGCCCCACACTTGGTAGGAACTAAAAGACTTAAGGCAAATCAGTTCATGGATGGGCTCAGGCCTATGTTCATTGAAAGGCTCGGACCACACAACATTCAAACTTACACTGAGATGGTCCAAAGAGATCAGCTGGTAGAAGACACCATGGCCAAAGTAGAGGGCATGAGGGGCAAGGACAACTCCAAGCCGGTCTTTGTCAAGAAGGGAGCACCTAATATTGCTCCAACTTTTCGTAACAACAACGTCAACAACAACAACAAGAGGCCGAATGTCGGAAGAGATGTTACTGGAGAAAAGAGAGTCAAAGTGGAAGGTAGGCAGTTGGTCGAAAACTGTAAATTCTGTGATAAACCAGGCACCGAGCTGAAGAATACTGGAAGAAGCTCGGGGCATGCTTGAGATGTGGTGGTCGTGACCACCGTATTCTTGACTGTCCAATGTTGAAGGACCAACCAGGAAAGCCCCGAATGTACCACGACGTCAAGGACGCCTTAATGCTGTCCTAGAAGCTGACCTACCCGAGGAAGGGGGTATGGTGTACCATTTTTATACACTCGCAACCTGTATTTGTGCTTATTGATACTGGAGCTGCATATTCATTTATTTCCACCACATTTGCTGCAACTCTACCTGTCAAACCTGTACCCTTGAAATCCAAGATCACTGTAGCCTCTCCACTAGGCTCAGAATCTGAACTCACTCACTACTTGCCGAAATGTGAAACTATAATTGGAGGACACAATCTCTCTGTCGACCTTATCTGTTTAGACATGAAGGGTTATGATGCCATTTTGGGTGTCGATTGGCTAATTGAATATGATGCCGATGTAAACTGTCGCCATAGGAGGGTCACTTTTAAAAGACCAAACCTTCCAACTCTATCACTACTTGGCACCCGTTATCACAAACACCCTATCTTGATATCCTCCCTAAAGGCCTCTAAGCTGATCAACCAGGGTTGTGATGCTTTCCTGGTTTCCGTCTTGGCAACTGAAAAGAAGAGACCTGGAGTTTCAGGTTGGTGAACATGTATTCTTGAAAGTATCTCCAGGCCGTGGGATCAGGCGTTTTGGCATTAAAGGCAAGTTGTCACCAATGTTTATCGGGCCTTTCGAAATCCTTGAAAGAGTCGGAGAGGTGGCATATCGTCTTGCTTTACCACACAAATGGATGGAATACACAATTTGTTCCACATATCCATGTTGAAAAAGTATGTACGGGATCCGTGGCATGTCATAGAGTATGAGCTCCTGGAATTCAACAAAGACGGAACATATCAAGAGAAGCCAATTAAGATCGTGGACTGGGAACTGCGCCAATTAAGGAACAAGATCATCCCATTGGTAAGGGTTAGATGGAATCAACGCATGGATGAAGACGACACGTGGGAAACCGAGGAAGCAATGCGCAAAAGATATCCGGAGCTATTCACAAGTAAGTACACCTCGCTTGTACTATAAATCTCTATACATGAATTTGGGGACCAAATTCTCTTAAGTGGGGGAGGGTGTAGCACCCCGGAAATATTAATTACATAAAAGTTTAAATAAATGAAAATAAATAATTTCCATAATACAAGAGTATTTAAAACATACGTATCATTATCGTATGTGCCAAAACACATCAGAAAATTCCGTAAAATTATAAATCAACCCTAAACATTATTACTAAATGTTCCACAAAGAAATTTGTGCCAAGAAAAATCGGATTAGCCAAGTTTAAAGTGTTTTGTGACTTATTATCGTAATTCATAAATAAGTCGTCAAATCGTTATCACACGTACTTGGATGAGTCAGAAAATTAAATAAAAATCATATATGGACTTCAAACAATATCCTCTAATGACCCATCAAAAAATTTGGGTCAATAAAAATCATTTAGGCTAGGTTTAAGAGTTATTGTGACCGATTATCCAAATTAGGAAACAAGTCAAAAACCGTTAACACGGAAATACGACGCAACCATAAATTAAATAAAATATTAGAGAGACTTCTAACATTATATATTAATGACGCAATATCATAATTGGGCCAATGGACATCATTTTGCCCAAAAATCAAATGAAGCAAGAAAATGCATAGAAATTCGTAACTCTAAATAGGCTGAAATTAGAAAGAGACAATTTGAGTTGAATTGGGATGCAATCATGCATTCTTGGCAACCCCAATTCGTGCCTAACTATGGTGGGAGGTTTCCTAAAGCCTCACACACTCAAAGGGAAGAAGAAATCCTCAAAATTAGGAAACTAACATGTCAAAACTGCAACTTGGCTTTCCTAGTCATAATAGAACTCCTAAACACCATGGTTGCTTAAATACTCTTCACCAAACCTTAGGGATGAGTTTTAGAACTTGCTAGGGTCATGTGGAGGAGCTCTTGGTGGCTGAGGAGCTGTGGAACGACCACAAGAAGCTCATCTTCTTCCCCTTCTCGTCTGCTGCAACCTGCACAAACCGTCCACTTGAGATCGACCAAAGGTGAGTCAAACCATAACCAAACCTTGCAAGGCATATACCCCTGGAACGAGGGTCAAGTCTAAGTTCTAACCCAAGTGGAATGCCTAAATTCCATGCAGTATACATGGAGTACTAAGTGTTTTCCTCCAAGTGGTCTGAATATGGGTTTTCTAGAAAAATGGGACTTTTGCAACCTAGAAGGTAGGTTTTCTTGGGCCAAACATTAACATATCCTATACCAATGTGTATAGCATCAAGTTAACTTTCATTTCCCACTGGTTTCATCGAATTCCAATGAGTAGAGTTTGAGTTATAAGCATTTTCCCCAAGTCATGCACTGTCAGGATGTTTCTGATCTTTATATGTTGCATGCGATTTGAGATCGAATTAGAGCAAACTCACAACATGAATGTTTTTCTACTAGTTGTCATCGTCATATCTTGTGTTTAACATTTTATCTAAATGTCATTAGTTAGAGAGTTATAAGCATGACACGAGGGTCTCTACATGACACTACATTTTCGGGTTGCACTTGGTTTTACGTTTGTGTTGGACTTGATTAAAGCCTATTGAAACCATCATGGTTTTCTAATTCCGATTTACTGGAAGCACCCTTACATGCCTAGGTTGGTTTAAAATTGGTTTCATTATTTTTCATGCACTGTACAATTTGTTCTTAATTTTAGAACAACCCTGTGTCAAAATAGGTAAAGTCTGGTCCGCAATCGAAAGCACTGTCCTTTCTCTGGCAGACGCAGGCCAAGGACCTGAGAACATGACGGCTCGATAGGCAGCGTTCTCAGGCAGATCGCGACAAGAATTCCTTCACGATCTGATCACGACCCGACTGCCGTCGCGACCTGACCTCCGGGTCTGACAGCCATGTCGCCTTCTTCATATGAACCCGTCGCGAACTGCCTACCTGATCAGAAAAGCCTGTCGCGATCCTTACAAGGCACTATCGCGTTCTGATCTGACCCCGTCGTGACCCGTACAAGGGTCTGTCGCGACCTCATGATTTTTCATGAAACCCCACCTATTTCTTTTACAAGACTTACTGTTATACCTGAGGTCTGTTTAAATATGATATTTAGCATGTAAATCACATGTCTTAGGTCTGATCATTGCATGATGGTTTATTTAATGGCTTAAAAGTGTTTAACACATATAAAAAGCCTTAATTACATGAAGATTATTCTAATTGCTTTCTTAATGATATGATCGTTCATGAAACTTATGATTTGCTCTTGTTACTATTCTAGCTTGATTAAAATGATAATTATTATCTTAAAATCTTGCAAACCCATGTGTATTAAATGCATTGTTCATTGCATGCCATCATGTTAAGTCTTCTTCGCGAGTTTGAGACCGATGAATTGTGAATTGACACGCGTACATCACTACACACTTGCACTGTCAGGCAGCCCTTTCTTGGGAATTTGGAAGCTCTCTACCGGTCATTCCGAATTGGTAGACTAGTGACCTTTTTCTCCAAGGCCTCCGTAAATCTCCTCTGACCATGGATTCCCACATGGCCGACGAGTTGGTTGTACCATTGAAGTTCCCTGGAGATAACATGCACTTCCTTTCTCATCTTGTTCTCGTGAGTGTGATTTACAATCTAGACTAAAGCCATTAATGTAAAGATTAAACTAAAGTATAAATCGTACTGTTATGCTGCCGAATTCATCTCTTGACCATTGTTATCATGAAATCATTTTCAATTACTTATTACTTGTTCCCATCATCATCATGAACATGACGTTACACATGCTACATTATGAAACTCTCACTGGCCATTATTAATGACTGTGGGTATCTACATTTAAAATTTTACATGAGATGCTGACTGGGCACGGCGAGTGTCCAAGTGCTCCAGTCTAGCCCCAATGACGGAGAGTCATAAATATACTGTTAACCATTGGGTATAATGATTACTGGCGTTGAATCTGTGCTGGGAGTCTTGCTTGCTTGTTGAATGATAGATACAATAACCACATACGCGTGTCCTGGTGTACATTCTTGATGGATCTTTTCTTGGTGTACATTAGTGTCTACGTGCCTGATTAGTGTTACATGATCGTGCTCGTGCGTGCTTGCTTGCTTGCGTGATATGGCCATCCTGCATTTATTGCAATTCACATGATACCCTGCGTGCTTGTTACGAACCTCACTCTTGACAATATATTGCTCATTATATTTTGCTCTATCACAATCACTCTCTCTCTAGCTTGTTCATGTATCATGTTTTAATGAGTTTTATTCGTACATGCATATCATGACATTCATCGTGCTTACCTAGTTCTAAATTGTTAATCACTTATATCATTGCCCGCACATTGAGATATAAATCCTACTGGGCTAGTTTGCTCATCCCCTACTTTTACCCAATCTAGGTGACTATGAAGTTCAGGAGGAAGAGCAAGTCGAGGATGGGAATGCGTCTGAGTGATGAGCGTTCCAATTATGAGTCTAGTTATAGTAGTTTGCTTTGAGTGCTAGATTCATGTAGTAGGAAGTGAGGAGTATTATGTACTTTTCCTTTTTATTGAGTCTAGTCATGTTATCCCTTATTCTAAGAGTGGTAATAGTTCCATTTTGAATATAATAAGTTGATATTTAAATAAAAGATTAGTTGAGTTCAATATTTGGGCCCTATGATGATGTATGTTGTTATACATTTAGCGTGTGCTATCTAGAGGCTTATTTGCCGACTGTTCATGTCTCGAGATATCGACTCGAATTATTTCTGAATTATTATTAATATCCGCTGTGAAATTCTCGGGACGTGACAACAAGCTCCACTACCCTCTTTCAATTGACAAATTTCTTCAGCATGCCAGCTTTGGAACTGCTAGTCCCTATAGTCATCACTTAGCAATCAGGAGTATACTTCTTTCATTGAAGAACAGATATTACTCCACATCAAGAGACTCAGTCTAGAAATGGGGCCCTCTTACAATATTAGTTGGTGTGTCTTTAGAAATCTTTGGAAAAGCAGGAAGTTCAAGCTTGGTAGATCATAACTCGCCATGCTTCTAGATTGTCTCATGCCTTCTACATGCCTACCCCCTCTAATGAATGAAATTTCAATTTTTTGGCTCCATTTATCTTTGTCTCTCTCTCTTTTTTTTTCTTTCTAGTTCTTTTCACTTAATGACAAAAAGGGGGAGAAAAATATTCTAAAATACATACCTTAAAAATTTTCCCAAATTAATTTCAGTCTTTTATATATGCAACTCTCTATGTTTTGTCATCACCAAAAAGGGGGAGATTGATAATCAATCCATCTCCATGTAATTTATTATTAACTATATTTTTGATGATTAACAAAACCTTGAAAAGTATTTTCTAACTATATTTTCTGAAGTTTATCAACAGGCAATAATTCAAGCAAAATCTGTAAGTTGTCTACATACACTGCTATTTGAAGTTCAATGCATATGTTTTGTCTAAGTACACATCGACTTCCTTGATAGAACAACGACTTATAGAAACATCGATTTCGTTTCACTTAAACATCGACTTCGTCGTTACAACTGTTGAGTAATGGTTATTTAAATAACCATACTCACTGACTTGATCATTGCCTTAATCTATTTTTGATGATGACATAATTCTGGTCAATTATGTTAAGCGCACAACTTCAAACATATTGTGTTTTGATGATGACACATTGTACATATTACAATGATGAGTGAACAACATGTTTTTAATACTTAATATTTCATATTTTGATGATAATGACATGTTATGATGGTTCACACTTCATATTTCAAGTTTACATAACTTTGTCACAGTGGTGTCGACACAGTCTGCCAGTGGTGTCGACACAGTCTGACTGTGTGTCGACACTCACTGTCCCTCCCAGAAGCCTATTCCAAAGCAGTAGCTAGTGGTGTCGACACAATCTGCCTATGTGTCGACACACTTAGACTGAAGCTAAAAAATGGTAATTTTTCAGGACACATGGCTACTTAGGAATCAAGGGATTTGACCTAGATTTTGTGCCCACGCACCCCAAGGCACCTCATGGACATATAAGGCTATAAATACCCATGATCCCTGTACTCCAAAGACAAGCCAACCCATACAATTCTCAGAAAAGCTTTTGGCAGCAAAAGAGGGTCTCTCCAGTGCCTTGCTCAATCTCTAGAAGTTTCAGACCATCTTTTCAACATAGAGAACGTGGGAATCAAGGCCAAGCTCTGGAGAAAGAAGGGGTGTGCTCAAGAAGGAGCAGATCTAGAAGAAGTGCAACAGCAAAAGAAGAAGTAATCGCAATCCAGAAGCTTCTGAAGCAGAGCAGTGCCGATCAAGAAGAAGAAGAAGAAGAAGGAAAAGAAGAAGAAAAGGAGCAGCAACAGAATTGAGGAAGAAACACTGTGGATCTGTTATCGTGGTGATCAAATCAACATTTGAAGGGATATGTCTTTCCTCACTCACACCTTTTCTCAACTCAATTCATTTCAGATTTGTGCGTGTTTGTACTGAACTGAGATCAGTACGTGGATTCTATGTGGATGTTTGTTTTCTGATCTGTACAAGTGTTTAGTATAGATCGTAGTGTGTGTGATGCGATCTGTGCTGGTTTGCACACAGATCGGAATTGTGTGTTGTGGATGTGCAGTGCAAACCAAGTGTTTATCACTGTGTTTGTGTGTGAGATCTTGCCTTAGCTAGAGGGTTTGATCTCTACAGAGTGGTTCTTCTAGCTTGTGTGTGTGTGGACTGAGCCTGAGTGCTCGTGTGTGTGTTGTACTCTGTTCTATAAGTAGTGTGTGCCTCACTGTGTGAGGGGTGGATGTAGGAGTCACTGGATGTGATCTCTGTAGTGCACTGTAGTTTGATTTCTGATTTGCATTGTATTGCGCTAGATGCATGCATAGGGATTTTGCCTACACACTAATTAATTTGTTCACACACATTAATCACATATTTGACACTTACACTATTTGATAAAGTGTTTCTCACATCTCGATAACACACATTACATCAGATCAGAGGGGTTTTAATTGAGTAGATTCTTTATTTCGAAGTAATTTTTAAATTGCTTAAGTTTTCGCTGCAAATCTATTCAACCCCCCCCCCCCCCCCCTTCTAGATTTGCCATTATCGAAAATCCGATCCTAACAATAAGTATCAGAGCGGGTTAACCACTCTAATTGTTAGATCTAATTCCTTGTTACATTGATTCACTATGATTGGATCTAATAGTCTTTTGAGTTTTGGTATAATGGCAAATTGCTTTAATATGCATGAATTTCCTGTATAATTTTAGAGAAATCCCCAAGCTCATTTTTATTGGATTTTTCAGAGGATTTAGAAAGAAAAGGAGCAAAGAAAATTCACAAGTACTTAATGGCAAGGAAGAGCTTCAATGAATCCAGAAAATCAACAATCCAAAAGACTTTGGCTCTAATAGCACATTCCATGAGCTCAGAGCATTCTTCATCCTCTTCAGAATACAAGAGATCAAATGTGTCTACAAGGTCAGGTAAATTACTTCCAGACTCATTTATGTATTCTAATTCTGATTCTGATGCAGATGAAGGTATGTCTTAGGTTGAATTGATTGAATTCTATGAGAAGATACAAAATCTTAATGCAAAGATGAACACTAAAAATAAAGATTTGAAAAGGACTTTAAAACATTGCCACAAAGAAAGTGAAAATTGAAAAATACACTTGAATTGCTCCAGATCAATGATAAAGATCTTTCAGAAGAAAATGAGAATTTGAAAATTGAAGTTCAGAAATTGAATTTTGAAAAAGATAGTATGAAAGATAAAATAAAATTTTGTGAAAACAAGTTGTCCAAGTTAAAAGAAAATAATGATCAGTTGGAATCTAAAAATCTTGATTTGAAAGATGAAAATGAAAAAATGATTGATGTTAATGAGAACTTTAAATTTGACAATGATTAATTAAACAAACAAATTTCCAACATGGCTCATAATCATCAAATAAAGGAAACATACAATCAATTGGTTGAAGAAAATAGTCATTTGAAAAGGAAGATTGAATGATTGTTGCATGATAAACCATTGGACAATGACTGTAGAAATTTAAGTAATAAAATTGCTGATTTGGAAAAACAAATTGCTCAATTTGAAAATGAAATGAATAAGATGAAAAATGGTTTGGATGTCATGTTAAATAAACTTCAAAATTTCATAAAAAAGAAGTTGTTGCATTAAAAGTAGGAAAATATAAGCTTCAAAATGAATTGAAGAATACTACAAACACAAGTCTTGCTTCTATAAAAAATAAGAAAAATGAAAAGAAAACCAAAATAATATTTGTTAAAGCTGCTGTGAACACGAACTCTTATATCTCTAATGAAAAATCAGTGAAAGTTCATGTTCAGAAAAATATTCAAAAACAAAATGAGAAAAATGTTCCCTTGAAGAAGAATCATGCCTCTATGAAAAACAAGAAAATTGAAATAGGAAAACAAAAAAATTTACACAGGATTCCTCCATCTCTTCCACACTTCAGAAGTGCTCCAAAGAAAGTTCAATATTCAAATCATGCCAAGAGTCAACAAAAGGTACCTCCTTCTCCTAATGGTAAGCCTCCTCACAAGAAAAGGAGATTCCAGCAAATGCACACATACCAAGATAAGTACCAGGTAAGAAATGATCTCATTTGCTTTAACTGTAATAAACCTGGTCATTTAGCCAAATTTTGTTGGAATAGATATCAACATTTCCATAAATATGCCAAACCAGTCAAGTACTTCACTTGTCATAAATTTGGGCATGTTTCTAAGGAATGTTGGCATAGAATTGATAATCATGGTCATGCTCCCATGTTTCATGTTAAGGTACATAAGAATAAAGATCATGTTCATGCTAAAAACACTCAGAAATTCCATGTACATGTGTAACGACCCTCCTCATACCGGTACGATTACCAATCCCATCGATAAAAAGAGTGTCGTCACAGTGGGATAATAACCCAACACTAGCCGATAGGTTGATATGTACATGGATAGCAATTGAATACAGCAGAAATAAAATAACTAACTTATCTTTAATCCATCACCATCACACATTCCACAGTCTATATAGCGAAATAAAATGACAATGTCGACATTATTACATGATAAAAGAACTACATTGTCTATCACATTGTTCATACAATTAAACTTTATTCATGCTATGAAAAGAAAAGTACAACTTCTAAGCAAACTCCACAACTACTCCTCCAAGATGTCGTCCTTCGCTATGCCTCCCTCTGGCACGGGATACCTGTCAACCTGTACGCCGAAGCAAGTATGAGTCTAAAGACTCAGCAAGCAAACCAAAGACTTAACCTTAAACATATCATATTCATGTTAAGCTATCATACACTAAGGAAAAATACATATTATCATTTAAACTACAAGAATACACATGGTACATACTCCTAACTATCAACACATATTTAAATCACCTAGTCATGCTTTAGACTATCACATGTTTATTCTAAGTCATGGATACTATATACACTTGTACATGTTCTCTACACCTAACATGTAGCATGATTCATCCATCCAAACATTTTCCATTTCATGATACATTTCAACAAACTAGAACATAGAGTTAAGCATAAAGAAATGAGCAACCTAGCATGATGACTATTCACTTTTCACATGCACTTTTCATATTTAATTGCACATTTTACTTGCTGTTTTAATGTAAATAAATATCATTTCAAATGATCTCACTTTTTATACCATGAATGAAAGGTCTAGAACATGTTCGATCAATTAGAAAACATATACAATTTTTAGACATGGATTTATGTACTAAGTGGGTATCACATCTAGCATGGAACCTAAACATTATTTCATGCATTTATCACATTCATAACCACACTTTACTTGCTGTTTTGACATGAATTAAACTCAATTACATGGATTTACATTTGTTCACATGTTATCTTATCCATTTAATAATCCTACATGTTCACCTTTCATATTGCATAAATGACATGGTTACATATGTTTATTCACATACACTATTACATGAAGATTAATAAACTACATGACATAATGCTAAACATGATATTGTAATTGAGGTATTAATACATGAAAACATGAACATATTGCATTAATACATTGGTTTTTCACATGCAAGCACATTTTCATTAACATTAACTCTCCCTTACATATCTTTTCACATATTCTTCATATCATTTACTCTTTTATTTTCACTTATCACATATCATATCATTTGCACTCATCACGAGCCACATTCGCATGCCATGACACATAGTCCTAACCACCTACTAGAGGACACACACATCCATATCTCATAGCACATAGCTCATAGCACATAACTCATCTCATAGCACATCTCATAACACAACTCATAATCACATACCCACCACCTAGGCAATGTAGTTGTGAATCTTGGTAACTGCGCAGACCGGGAGAAGCCCTCTCCACCCTATCCAGTGGTACTTGTCCACCTCCAGCTTTTCATCCTAATGCCTTTAGGATATACTTTTCACAACATTGAGCCTACCATAGGGACTTTTCTATGGTACAGCTCTAAAACCTCTAGGGTAGCAGTGTCAATTCTTGGCCCAATTATTACACATTCATCTTCTCACATTTCCTCTCATTATTCACATACTTCACATAAACTATTTAATCACTTTACATGTATTATTTATCAATCACACACATCTCAGTTAACCCAACATGATACTACTGTTTTCAGAAGTAAAACAACTCATATTACAATCCTAAACATGTTGTTAATTACTAAATTACACAAGATTAGATTTTACATATCTAATATGAATAATTCCCATAATTTAACAATAATTGCACTTTTTGTCATCAAATTAGTTCCAAATTTTTATCATAAGTTATTAACTATAAACATATCACATCTTCAATTTTCCAGATTTTTCGAACAGTAAATATAATTTCCACAATTTAAACAAGATTTCAGACATATTCATTGAAATATCATTAAACATGGTACACATTAACATGGTTGGGTGTTAACGGTTTCGAAATATAATATCAGATCTCATGCTGTCATGTAAAAATTACAAAACCCTAACTTACAGCAAATCCTTTATACAAGATTTAAACACGCTTACATGATGCTCATAATTCAATTACTAAAATTTAATAATTAATACAGTTCATAGAAAATTTGGGCAACCTCATGATATGACCTAGTGAGTGCATACATCCATACATAAAATTTACAGCATGTACTTGTATTCGAAAATCATTTGAACAGCTTAAGAAGATCAAACAGTGAAATTTTAGGACACTGAAGAAGTTAACGGCAAGGGATGTGGCCGCCTACTTTCAACTGCAACATCCCTGGCCGCCAACCCAGGAACTTGACTGCAGCAGATGCTGCCACCAATTCCCTCCCAGCATTACGCACAAATAGCACTCAATACAAAGGGCAATTGGGGGTTCCAGGACTCGAGGAAAAATCCAGAAAAATACCCTGGACTTAGGGTACATGTATAAGATTGAGATCTAGGGTTTACTTGTCTCTAAATAAATCTATGAAGATCAAAGGAAAACAAGCCAAAACAGGTAAGAATCTTTCATACTGTAGAAGCATATTTGTCTAAGTACACATCGGTTCTTTTATAAATCATAACGATTACAATAGAACTGTAGCGATTCCTTTAGTGATCACAACGATCTCGCTATCGTAACGATTCCTTTAGTGATCACAATGATCTCTCTATCGTAACGATTCCTTTAGTGATCACAACGATCTCGCTATCGTAACGATTTGCTTTACGCATCGACTTCTTAAGTAATCATAAGGATTTCTTTAGATGTCATAACGATTTGCTTTACGCATCGACTTCTTAAGTAATCGTAACGACTCCTTTAAATGATCGCAACGATCTTGCCATCGTAATGATTTCTTTATTGTCGTAACAATTCCTTTAGTCATCGTAATGATTTCTTTATTGTCGTAATGATTCCTTTAGTCATCGTAACGATTTCTTTAGTGATCACAACAATTCTTTCATATCTCATAACGATTTGCTTTGCGCATCAACTTCTTAAGTAATCGTAACGACTCCTTTAAGTGATCGCAACAATCTTGCCATCGTAACGATTTCTTTATTGTCGTAACGATTCCTTTAGTCATCGTAACGATTTCTTTATTGTCATAACGATTCCTTTAGTCATCGTAACGATTTCATTAGTGATCACAACGATTCTTTCATATCTCATAACGATTTGATTATGTCACCTTGATCACAATGATTCTTTCATATCTCATAACGATTTGATTATATCACCTTGATCACAACGATTTTTTCATATCTCATAATGATTTGCTGTTAAGTGATAACGATTTGGTTGCATAACGATTTCATAAGTCATAAATGCATCGATTTCATATTAATCAACTTGACATATGACTTATCCTTTCAAAGGGTTGAATAGTCAAAGTCTTCGCACATATCCTTCTGTCAGCTGTGCATTTAATGAAGACTGAACGTATCACTGCATGCATGCAGACGATATCGTCCATTATCATGTCTATCCTGTATGCATCTTTTAGAACAACAAAATAGCATTCCTATTTTGATGAATATTCACACTAACGTTGACTGACAACAGAGACAGTCCAGTTGTCTATTATTCTAGCTTGCTTTGTGTGCAGGTCCCAGTCAGCTATTCATCTCACAACGTTGGACCTTATAGAAGCCAAAGGACACTTCAGAAGATCCTATCTCTTTATGTGTACAAATGGATAAGGACTATTGACTGGAAGCTTCCAAGTGCCACTCAGTCTAACGTCCGCCAAAAGCTAGAGGCAACAGATACTTCAACGTTTAGATTTCAAATTGAAGATATATATATTGAAGAAAGTAGCTCCAGAAGTATATAGATAGAAAGATAGAGAACGACAGTCACCACAAAAGAAAAACTCTCTGATCATCAAGTCTTCTGCGAGTTCTCAAGAAAGAGTCAAGCCTCATTCCATTAGACTAGCTCTTTGCTCTCTGCATTGTTTGTAGATTTTCGAGAGAGCTTGTTTGGTTCTGAGAGTGAGCTTTTGTTTGTAGATCTCATTGCTCTCAGTCCCTAGCTTCAGATCTTGGCTTGTCAAAGCTTGATCTAGGGGCGTAATCTCCTGCTTACTTGTTTCTATGTGTGTTCCCTTCTGTTGTGAAGGAAGACTTGGTGGGGGCAATCCAGGGTATTTGTATTTTCCCTTCATGTGAAGGAAGACCTGGTGGGGGCATCCAGGGTGTTTGTATTTGCCTTCGTGTGAAGGAAGACCAGCTGCGGCTGGGTGTAAGGTCCTTAAGGGGGATAGTACCCTTGGTAGTGAAATCCTGAGATATTGCTCAGGAGACTAGACGTAGGACTCCTAAGAGAGGAGATCTGAACCAGGATATTCTTGTGTTGTGTGATTGCTCTCTGTGTGATTGTTGATTATTCTAACTATAACTAACATCCATCGAAGTGTATTTCTCTGTGAACATTTTTAGTGAACAGGTATTAGCTGATAAATTTTAAAGACCCATTCACCCCCTCCTCTGGGCTACCTAACAGGGCAACATATGCGTGTACGAAAATAACTCACATGTACTTACAAGGTCTATAGCATTACTTACCTATCACATGCAATGTCATTTAAGTACTATTCATATACTATAGATAATTAATGTACATAGAATTAGATAGATAGATATCACATGCATAATATAACGTACATATATACATATGTACTTCATATATTTACACACAATATCCCTGGAATAGGTAGTATAATATGCACTTTAAGATTCAGATAGTGCATGCATAATATCATTAAGATGCAATATGCAATAAGTTAACTTAGAATATTCTATACAACAATAATTAATTCTATCATGCACACACTTGAATTGACATATGTATAAATATACACACACGTATACAACATAGTTATGTACATTATGCACGAAATAGATAATACAACATACACATCGGTAATTAGATTAAACATGCACATATTACTTAAGCATTATATGCCTAGGTTTTAGTATACACAATATACACAAAATTAGTTAATTGCCTATTCTCACATAAAATATCATATATATATATACATGCATGTGTTCATGAGAAGTATAAAAACGGTAATATGCACAATTGGATACTCATGCTATACACACAACAAGTAAATACACATGCACAATATAAAAGAATGAAATTTCGGGGTATCACAACATGAAATAGAAATGTTGCACAAAAGAAATTTTCTGAATTCAATGTTAAAAATTGTTGCCCAGCTAGCTAGCCCAGAGGGGGGGTGAATGGGATACTTAAAAATATTAAGTACTTGAAAACCTGATTACAAAAACAGTCAAACAAACACACTTCGATGGTCGTTAGAGTTAGTGAGGATAAAACAACATACACACAATAAGCATCACACAACACAAGAAATTATCCTGGTTCGGACCTCCTTTCCTTAGGAGTCCTACGTCTAGTCCCTGAGCAATTTCTCAGGATTTCACTACCAAGGGTACTGTCCCCCTTATGGACCCTTACACCCAGCCGCAGCTAGTCTTCCTTCAACCTGAAGGGAATTACAACCCCCTGGATACCGCACCAGTCCTCCTTCAACACGAAGGGAAACACACCCTGGATCCCACCAGGTCTTCCTTCTTACAGAAGGGAACAACCACACAAAGAGTGATCAAGAAGATGATGCCCCTAGATCAAGCTAATACACTACAAGATCTGAAGCAGGGGATTGAGAGAAGATGATCTACAATCAAGGCTCACTCTCAGAACCAAAACAGCTCTCTCAGGAAGTACAGGCAATATATAGAGCAAAAAGAGCTAGTCTAATGGAATGAAGCTTGGCTCAGTTCACAACTCTTAGAAGACTAGAGAAACAGCGTTGTCTTTCTTGTTGTATGTGTTCTGGAGCTTCTATCTTCTTTATATATGTTCATTTCAAATTCGAATGTTGAGAAGTCCGTTGTCTCTAAGCATTTGTTTACGTTAGACTGCTTGACACTTGGAAGCTTCCAGTCAACAGTCCGTTTATCCATTTGTGCACGCAAAGAGATAGGATCTCCTCAGATGTCCTTTGGCTTCAACATGGTCTAATGTTGTATGACGATATGTTGTCAGTGACCTACACACATTTATGAGCTTAAACAGTAGACAGCTAAGCTGTCTCTGGTTGTCAGTCAACGTAAGAGCAAACATTCATCAAAATAGTAAAGCCATTTTGCAGTTACAAAAGATATTACCAGAGTAATATGAAAGTGGAAAAATATTGTCTGCATGCATGCAGATACATTCAATCTTCATAAATGCACAGCAGTCAAAAGATATTCAGGAAGATATTTGACTTTTCAACGAAATTGGAAAACAAATCGTTGTTTTCTGTAAAATCGTTATTTGCATGACTTATGAAATCATTGTACAAGACGTTGTGAAGTTATGAAGAAATCGATGCACAAACTGTGTGTTTCTATGAAGGAAACGATGTACAAATCGTTATGATTCTGTAAAGAAATCGATGTGCAAATCGTTATATTTGAAGGAAACGATGTACAAATCGTTATGATTCTGTAAAGAAATCGATGTGCAAATCGTTATATTTCTATGAAGGAAACGATGTATAAATCGTTATGATTCTGTAAAGAAATCGATGTGCAAATCGTTATATTTCTTTGAAGGAAACGATGTACAAATCGTTATGATTCTGTAAAGAACTCGATGTGCAAATCGTTATATTTCTATGAAGGAAACGATGTACAAATCGTTATGATTCTGTAAAGAAATCGATGTGCAAATCGTTATGAATCGATGCGCAAATCGTTATGATTCATTAAAGAAATCGATGTGCAAATCGTTATATTTCTATGAAGGAAACGATGTACAAATCGTTATGATTCTATAAAGAAATTGATGTGCAAATCGAGTCGTTGCGAGTTCTAAAGAAATCGTTATGATTACTTAAGAAATCGTTACGGCGAGCAAGTCGTTGCGAGTTCTAAAGAAATCGTTATGATTACTTAAGAAATCGTTATGGCGAGCAAGTCGTTGCGAGTTCTAAAGAAATCGTTAAGATTACTTAAGAAATCGTTACGGCGAGCAAGTCGTTTACGAGTTCTAAAGAAATCGTTATGCGATCACTTATCAAATCGTTATGGTATCGATTTCTTTGCATTCATAGACACTTAGCGAATCTAAGGAAATTGTTATAGTTACACAGAAATCGTTATGCGCTTTGACAAAAATTAATGCTATGAACTTACTTTGCTGTAGTATAGAAATACTTACCCGTTTGTCTTGTTTTTTATTTGTTCTTGTTCCTGTGCTTAATTCTCATGAAAAATATGTTAGTTGACTTTGTAATTGTGTTGTTAATCACCAAAATAAATATGTCATTAATTTTCATGGGAGCAGACTGATCATCAATCTCCCCCTTTTTGGTGATGACAAAACTTAACAAGATGCATGAATGATCTAAAATTATTCGAAGCATATTTTCAGAAATAAACCTTGAATGTAATTAACCTTTGAATGTATTTCAGAAATGCTAAAATAATTCTCCCCTTTTTGTCATTAAACAAAAAAGATACACTTCGACAAGAAGAGAGAGAAACGATAAAGAGATCCAAAAAGGAGTTATTGAATATGGGGTTTTCAGTGAGATAGGGGCAGGGACAAAAGAGATGAAAGCGACGAATAACAGGAGCGCCTGGCTTCCTGCTCTTCAAAGTAGGCTTGAAATGCTCCAGACTCAATACGATAAGAGGGTCCCATGGTGGGAGCCATCCTCTTGATGTGAAGCTGCCTCTGAGTCGAGAGGAAATCCCCATACTCATCAGTGCCAAGAGAAAACTTGTACAAAGTAAACCAGCTGAAACTGGCAAAATGAAGAAATGATCAATTTGAGCGGATAGAAGATCTGATGCTGTCGAGTTCCTTCTTCAATCTAGAAAAAGTCTATACCGTCCTTCCATGTCAGAAAAGAGTCGGAGATAAGGTGAATAGAGTTGGCATCCAAAAATTCACCAGAGTCAGAAGGGGTTGATTTGAACTGGCCTAGAGGCATTCAGATCTCGAAGCTGCTGAGCTGACAGAGGGTATAGCTTCTCCCAATCACTAGACGACAACCTCTCACATTCAGATAGAAGAGGAGCAATGATAACAGCCTTGATATACCCCTGAAGATACTGCTTGAAGACAAATCTATGAAAGGAAAGTTACGGCCCTCTAGGACTGAGAGCAGGGCCATAACCCTAGCAGCTCGCTCAAAGATAGGGTTCCCACAGAGGTTCCATGATTAAGGAATGAAGAGGTGGAAGGAACACAGTATCAGGAATAACTAAGGAAGCAAAGTCAACCTGAAGAGGTTCTGTGTGAGCACCCCTGGAGCAAAGAGCACATGGCTGCCCTGAACTGGCCTAGCTGAACTTCTAGAAGTCGGTTGAGATAGCAGTAATCACTGTACATTTGTACTGCCGGAGGAATTGATTTCCCTTGAACAAACGGCCAAAAGTGTTTTATGATGAATTTGGAACCATTGTCTAAGAGGAAGAGGAGCTTCCTAGGTGGATAGCGGGCTGCTTGGACACGCCTGAACTGGCTGTATAGATCTTTGTTGCTTCGAGCCATTGATCCTCAGTTTTGGCTTCAGTCAGGAGAGAAATTTTTGACTGTTGAGCCTTAGAAAGTGGAGTGTAAGGAAAGATGGTGTTAAGATAGTCTGAAAGATTTTGGAAAGGGAGGCCAAAATGTGTGCAAAAACTACCTTGTGAAGATATTCTTGATAGATAGGTTTTTGCTTATTGATAATGGAAAGAGAGAACCATAGTGGAGGATAGCAAGGTTCAGAAGAGACTGGATGGGTAGAAGTAAGTCTCCTCTTTTAGAGACAGGGCTAGAAGAGCCTGTCCTGTGAGTGTGGATTCCAACAGCCAGAACTGACTGAAGTATTGCTACTTCAAATTCATCTTTGATGTCCTGGACTTCTGTGGAGAGTAATTGGGCACCCTCAGGAATGATGGTGATGAAGGAAGGGGGTGTAGGTGGATGAAAGATGGATGGAGGAGAGACAGAAGGAATGTCAGATGGTCCAAAAGAGGATGGACCAGAGGAGGAAGAGGCTCTAGATGATGATGCTGGAGGAACCTCAGGTAAAGGAGGAGGGGGAGGAATGTGAGTAAGAGAATTAGAAGGTGAAGAAGATTGGGAAGGAAAGGGAGTAGGTGAGGAAATGGTTCTAGGTTGTGGTTGCTTGAAGGGTTGAGGAGCTGGTGGAGCAGTTGAAGATGAAGGTGGAGAAGAGGGGCTGGAGTTAGGATGGGTGAAGGAACAGGGGGCTCAAGTGCGTCTGCTTCCACTGCAGGATTCTGCTCAAACCTCACTGGCCTGCTGGCCCAGACCTTCTTCAGGTGGCCCTGATGGCCCAGACTCCACAGCTGCTTCTTGTACACTATGATGGCCCTGATGGCCCTGCCATTTGCTCATCGGGCCCTGATGGCCTAGAAACACCTGCTTCACTTCTCTGAGCAGTAGGAGTTGGAGGAAGAGGAGCTTGGGCTCCAACTGCCTTTAAAATCTCAGAAAGCATGGACTTCATGCTTCCCATCTCTTATTGAACCACCACTGCATTTTTACTTGAGACATCCTTTGAGGCTGAGGTCTGATTAATGGAAATTGTGTTGACCTCTGATTGTACTGAGCTCAGAACCTTAGCTTGATCATCTAGCCGTTTAAGCAAGGGCTTCAGGTTCTCCCTTAGCTGCTTCTTCGGTCTTCTACGGGCAATTCTTTTCATCTTTTGCCCTGGCCCTTTAGTGGGCTCACCAGTTTCAACATTCTCACTGTTTACACCTTCCTGCATGGGACATCTTCAGAATACTCCCCCTGATGAACTGCAGCCTAAGCTTCCACTCATTGCTCCCCCTGAACAGGAGCAGCCTCCAAAAAATTTCTTCAGTGTGGCCTGATGCCACAGCTTCTGCTTCTGGAATCACATTGACTACTGGATCCCTTGAAGAACTCTGAAGGAATACCAGTACATTCCAGAGAATTGGGGCAACTCGGGAAGATGGAGCACTTCCTCAACATTGTGCCCAACTGGCTCAATATTCTCTGGAGGAATGTCTTCTATTCTGCTGGATCATGCTGCTGTTGCTTCTTCGGATGGCACTTCTACTGCTGCTTCTGCCGGTGCTTCTGTCTGAACAGATTCTTTTGTGCCACTGGAACTTCCATTGTGCTGACTCTGCTGGCTCTTGTTCCGCTTCTGCTACTACTCCTGGCTTCTTGGGCTTCGCCAATAATGGCTTCACCCTCAGCCACTGAGGTCTTTGACCATACTCCATTGACCACGGAGAAACCACTTTTCTCAAATTTCTGGACCGGATTGCTTGGCCCATTTTCTCAGATACATCACCCACTGTACTTATGCCAAAGTGCTTGAAAATCTTGGTCAGAAGATGAGCATACGGTAGGGATACATTCAATTTACTCTTGGTGTCCCACACTTGGGCACTGGCAAATTTCATCCTTTCAATCATAATCTCTGCTGTGTTGATTTCTTGATTCTGGATGGCCCAGAACATCAAATCCGAGTCTGCCCTAGTGCAGGTTGAAAACGTAGCACTCCTCGGAGTCACAATCTGACAAACTACGAAGTGCAGGAGGAGTTTGAACGCATTCATCTGATTTATATCTAGCTTATCATCCTTCAGTCTGAACTCAGGACCAACTATCCCTAGTCCTTTCACCTGAATGTCCACAGTATGGATTCCACTGTGTCGGAGGTCGTCACATCAAACAAAGTCTTCAATAGATCATGTGAGACCCTAACCTGGGTTCCCTTAACCATGGAGGTCAAGGTCCCGTCTGCCTCTGATTTCAGACTACATAAAAAGCTTTTACCAGGTCCGGAAAACTTACTTCAGAGATGGTAGCGATCGTTGTCCACTTCAATCTGTCCAGAGCTTCTACAAAACTGCTCATGCCGTTCTTCCTCAGGTCGGCCACATCCACTGCCTTGTGACCACACAGCTTCGTCTTCACGGTTGTGAACCTTGCCTGTTGCTCTGCGGAGAGAAACTCAGCCCTGTAGCCCCCAACACTGCTGGATGCACCAGAAGAGCCATGGTTTTGGATGGGAAGAGTTTCTGACGGATTGAGATGAAGAGGAATGTGAAAGCCCTCAAGAAATTTCTAGCGGGAAGAGGTTGAAGCTAGAATGATTCAAAGAGCTGATGTCGGAGTCGTTAGGGTATCGGCTCAGGCAAGTGAATGAGAGAGAGATATATAAAGGTGGGAGATGAATCGTTCTCACACAGATTTCGGGATATACATAATAAAGAAAAAGGATTTAGGAATCGAGAGGTGTCATAATGGCAGAAAACGACAAAACAATAGGTTCGACGCAGTAAAAACCTTAAAAAAAAACAGTGAACCGTCAAGGATATTTCACAAAGGGACGATTGAAATCTTTTGCTTATTTCAAGAGGGATAAATGATTTGATCTCTGAAATTAATATTTCAGTCTTAAACAGATAATTCTTTCACAATTTACACATGCCTAATTCCCTTCTAAGAGAGGTAAATCTCTCTTCGGGTAAGGCCTTTGTGAAGATATCTGCTAACTGATTATTTGTATCAATAAATGAAATTTATATATTGCCATTAGCTACATGATCACGAATAAAATGTATCTAACCTCAATGTGTTTTGTCCTTGAATGTTGTACTGGATTCTTGGTTAAATTAATGGCACTGGTGTTGTCGCACAGCAAGGGAATGGTCTTGATCTTGAGTCCATAATCCTCAATTTGGCTTAATCATAAGAGTTGTGTGCAGCAACTTCCAGCAGCTACGTACTCAGCTTCAGCTGTAGACAGTGCTACTGAATTTTGTTTCTTTGAGGACCATGAGATCAGACATCCTGCAAGGAATTGACAACAACCACTGGTGCTTTTTCTATCTATCTTGCATCCAGCGTAGTCAGCATCAGAGTATCCTACTAGATTGATTTCACATGATTTTGGATACCACAAACCTAAGTCATGAGTTCTAGCTAAATATCTAAATATTCTTTTGACAAAGATTAAATGAGACTCTCTAGGGTCTGCTTGATATCTAGCGCACATGCATACACTAAACATGATATCAGGTCTACTTGCTGTTAGATAAAGCAATGAGCCTATCATACCTCTGTAGATCTTTTGATCTATTTTCTTACCATCTTGATCACTGTCCATTCTTGTAGATGTACTCATCGGTGTTGACAGTGGCTTTGCACCTTCAAATCCAAATTTCTTAAAAGCTCCTTGATGTATTTGGCTTGACAGATGTGGGTGCCATCCTTTCCTTGCTTGATTTGCAATCGAAGGAAGTAGTTTAGCTCTCCCATCATGCTCATCTCGAATTCTCCCTGCATAAGCTTTTCAAAGTACTTGCAAAGAGATCATCAGTAGACCCAAAATTATGTCATCTACATAAATTTGCACAAGTAGTATATGTTTGACCTTGGACTTGATAAATAGTGTACTATCTACTTGACCTCTAATGAAACCATGGTTAACAGAAAAGAGCTAAGTCTTTCATACCAGGCTCTAGGTGCTTGTTTTAAACCATATAATGCTTTGTGTAATTTGAAAACGTGATCCGAAAATCAGTATCATCAAAACCTGGAGGTTGTTCTACATAGACTTCCTCCTTAATAAAACCATTCAAAAATGGAGACTTAACATCCATTTGAAATAATTCAAATCTAATGCGGATGCATATGCAAGCAGAATTCTAATAGCCTCAAGTCTAGCTACAGGTGCATAGGTTTCATCGAAATCTATGCCTTCCTCTTGTGAATAGCCTTGAGCTACCAATCTGGCCTTGTTTCTTAGGATCACCAGTTTCATCTAGTTTGTTTCTGAACACCCATTTGGTGCCAATCACTGGATGATCTGATGGTCTAGGAACAAGTGACCATACTTGGTTTTCTTGAACTGATTAAGTTCATCTTGCATGGCTATAATCCAAGATTCATCAGTAAGAGCTTCATTGACTGTCCTAGGCTCTATTTGAGAAACAAATGCTAGATATCACAAGGGATTACATTACCTCTTGTTCTTACCCCTACAGATGGATCACAATGATGTTCTCAGGGGGGTGATCTTTCTTGTGTCTCCACTCCTTTGGAAGATTTTCATGTTCGATATCCTTTTCTTGCATGTCTTCCAGAGGTGGATCTCTCTTGTCCTCAAATGATGTATTTTTAACTTTTCGGACAGTTCATTTGCATCATTATCATTATTTTCTTCCTTTTTCAAGGAGGGGTTAGTCTCATCAAAGATAATGTGCACAGTTTGTTCAATCAATAGTGTACGTTTATTAAATGCTTATAGCCTTTAGGTTTAGAAGCATACCCCATGAAGATGCCTTCATCTGACTTGGCATCTAACTTACCAATGTCTCTTTTGCCGTTGTTGTGAATAAAGCATGGACATCCAAAAGTTCTGAAGTGACTGATCTTCGGCTTTTTCCCTTTATATAACTCATATGCTGTTTTCTTCATATGGGCCTGATCATTACTCTATTTATGATGTAGCTTGCTGTGTTCACTGCTTCAGCCCAGAAATACCTTGGTAAAATATTCTGACAGCATGGTTCTTGCCATGTCCAAAAGAGTTCTATTCTTTCTCTCAGCAACTCCATTTTGTTGAGGTGTCCTTGGTGCTGAGAAGTTGTGCTCTATCCCTTGATCATCACAGAATCTTGCAAACTTCTCATTCTGGAACTCTCCTCCATGATCTGATCGAATTCCAACAATGCAATATCTCTTATCTTTCTGTACCTTTTTGCTGAAGCTCACAAAGCTATCAAAGGTATCATCTTTATGCTCCAAGAATGAGACCCATGTGTATCTGGAATAATCATCTACTATGACAAATCCAAAATTCTTTCCTCCAAGACTTGTGGTCCTCATTGGCCCAAATAGGTCCATATGAAGGAGCTCTAAGGTTTAGAGGTAGTTACCACAGTCTTTGACTTGAAGGAGCTTTTAGCATGTTTTCCTTTAGCACATGGTCTGCAAAACTCCATCCATTCTGTGCTGACTTTTGGCAGACCTTCCACCAGGCCTTTCTTGAATAGCTTCCTTATACCATCCAAACTGCAGTGGCCCAATCTTCTGTGCCACAGCTCAGTGGACTGTTCTTTGCTGGCAGTTAAACAGATATCTTGCTCCTTAGTTCTTAAGATATAGCACGTACAAGTTTTTTCTCTGTTTGCTTCAAAGATGACTGCTCCATCCTTCATGATACTGCACTTGGATTCTTGGAATCTGATTTGATGTCCTTTGTCACACAACTGGCTGATACTGATAAGGTTGTGCTTTAATCCTTTAACGCACAGCACATCATCAATTATATTTTCCTTTGCTGTTTACTGAACCACTACCAATGACAGTCCCTTTTCCATTGTCTCCATAGGTGACGTTCTTCTTCAGCTTTGAGGTGAGAGAACAACTTTTTATTCCCTGACATATGCCTTGAGCACCCACTGTCCAAATACCATTTGGATGCTCGAAGGTTCTCCTGAAATAAAAACATCAAGCTTTAGGTACCCAAGTTCTTTGGGTCCTGGTTGGTTAGTAACAGTATTTTCTCCTTTTATTATCCATTTTTTATGTCTAGTTGGACAAGTTTTCTTACTGTGACCTAGTTTGTTACAGTGACTGCAGCATGTAGTTTTAGTTACTTTTTTCAAAATATTTAAAGTTTACTTTATACCTGTGTCTTGTTCAGATACAAACTTTGGAGGATATGTTTTAGGTATACTATTGTGTCTTCATTATCTGGGGGTGTATAACCTAACCCATGCTTCTTTTTACCTGACCGTCTAGCACCTTTCAATATTAAGTTTGTTTTACCATTAGTAAATTTCTAATGTGCTGGATAGTTTTTCATTTTCTTCAGTTAATCTTTAATTTCTGTTTTTAGTTCGTCTGAACTCCTTGTTTTTCTAGCTAACTATTTGTTTATTCTTGCCTTTTAATCTTCACCCAGCAACTCATTTCTTCTTTTAAGTCATTAACTTGCTTCTCTAATTGTTCATTTTCTGATTTTAAATCTGAGTTAGTATTCTAAGCAAGCAACATTTTTCTTACTAGCTTTTAGTAGTTTAGAAACTTCCTTATATTTTATAAAGTTCGTTGAATGCTTCTTCTAGATTATAAGAATCTGAATCATTGCATGAATCAAAGGATGAATCAGAAGTTACTTTTCATCTATGTTGCCATGAAAGCTAGATTGGCTTCTTCTTCTTCACTGCTTGAGTTTGACTCGCTGTCTGAGTCACTGCTGTTGTCCCAAGCAGCTGCCATGGCTTTCTTCTTATATTTTCTGAATTTCTTGAACTGTCCTTCCTGAATTCGGATTTCTTTAGCTTGGGCACTCTGCCTTGAGGTGTCCGGTTTCTTACATTCGTAGCAGATGGGCTCAGCTTTCTTAAGTCTTTTCCTTCTGGCTTCTTAAGCTCCTTGTTCTTGAAGTATTTCTACCAGACTGAAATCTTTTCTTTGGCCAGAATTCTCTGAAGTCTTCTAGACAGCATAGCTTCTTCGTCTTCACTGTCTTCACCGCTGGCTTCATCTTCAGATTGTTCCTCAGAGCTGCCTTCTACTGCTTTGAGAGCGTTGGGGTGCTTCTTTCTACTTGAGGACTCTCCTAACCTTTCCATGTTGATCTCATGGGCCATAAGGGACCCATGAGCTTTTCCAAAGACATTAGTTTCAGATCGTTTGCTTCCTCTATTGCTGTTACCTTAGGGGTCCAGGAGGATTGGAAGAGATCTGAGAATTTTTCTGACCATGTCTCCATTCTCATACTTCTTCCCAAGACCAGCTAACCCATTGGTTATATCTGTGAATCTGCTGAACATCTGGGTTATTGATTCAATTGGCTGCATTTGAAACCTCTCATATTGAGTTACCAGAATGTCTATTCTGGGTTCTTTAACTTGTCCGTGCCTTCATAGGTGATTCTTAGTTTCTCCCACATCTCCATTGCGATTTGCAGGCAGATACACGGTTGAACTCCTTTTTACTGAGAGCACAACCAGAATGCTCTTGGCTTACAGTTGAGAGAGATCTTCTTTTTGTCGTCGTCTGTCCATTTATCCTTTGTATTTAGGATAACAATCACCTTCTTCTACGATTAACCAGATTTGAAAATCGAAACCTTGCAGGAAATATTCCATCCTGGTCTTCCAATATGTGTAATCTTCACCGTCAAAGAGAGGGGTCGGTTTACGGACTGACCTTCTATGTTTCCTTGGGCTGCCATGGATCTTACTCTTCAGATCGTTGGATCTTCTTCTTTGTCGAAGAGACTGCTCTGATACCACTTGTTGCCCAGCTAGCTAGCCCAAGGGGGGGGTGAATGGGATACTTAAAAAATATTAAGTACTTGAAAACCTGATTACAAAAATAGTCACACAAACACACTTCGATGGTCGTTAGAGTTAGTGAGGATAAAACAACAGACACACAATAGGCAATCACACAACACAAGAAATTATCCTGGTTCGGACCTCCTTTCCTTAGGAGTCCTACGTCCAGTCCCTGAGCAATTTCTCAGGATTTCACTACCAAGGGTACTGTCCCCCTTATGGACCCTTACACCCAGCCGCAGCTAGTCTTCCTTCAACCTGAAGGGAATTACAACCCCCTGGATACACACCAGGTCCTCCTTCAACACGAAGGAAACACACCCTGGATCCCACCAGGTCTTCCTTCTTACAGAAGGGAACAACCACAAGAAATGTGATCAAGAAGATGATGCCCCTAGATCAAGCTAATACAATGCAAGATCTGAAGCAGGGGACTGAGAGAAGATGATCTACAATCAAGGCTCACTCTCAGAACCAAAACAGCTCTCTCTCAGGAAGTACAGGCAATGCAGAGAGCAAAAAGAGCTAGTCTAATGGAATGAAGCTTGGCTCAGTTCACAACTCTCAGAAGACTAGAGAAACAGCGTTGTGTCTTTCTTGTTGTGTCTTCTGGAGCTTCTATCTTCTTTATACGTTCATTTCAAATTCGAACGTTGAGAAGTCCGTTGTCTCTAAGCATTTGTTTACGTTAGACTGCTTGACACTTGGAAGCTTCCAGTCAACAGTCCGTTATCCATTTGTGCACGCAAAGAGATAGGATCTCCTCAGATGTCCTTTGGCTTCAACATGGTCCAACGTTGTATGACGATATGTTGTCAGTGACCTGCACACATTTATGAGCTTAAACAGTAGACAGCTAAGCTGTCTCTGGTTGTCAGTCAACGTCAGAGCAAACGTTCATCAAAATAGTAAAGCCATTTTGCAGTTACAAAAGATATTACCAGAGTAATACGAAAGTGGAAAATATTGTCTGCATGCATGCAGATACGTTCAGTCTTCATAAATGCACAGCAGTCAAAAAGATATTCAGGAAGATATTTGACTTTTCAACGAATTGGAAAAACAAATCGTTGTTTTCTGTGAAATCGTTATTTGCATGACTTATGAAATCGTTGTATTTCTATGAAGGAAATGATGTACAATCCTTATGATTCTAAAGAAATCGATGTGCAAATCGTATATTTCTATGAAGGAAACGATGTACAAATCGTTATGATTCTATAAAGAAATCGATGTGCAAATCGTTATGAATCGATGTTAAATCGTTATGATTCATTAAAGAAATCGATGTGCAAATCGTTATATTTCTATGAAGGAAACGATGTACAAATCGTTATGATTCTGTAAAGAAATCGATGTGCAAACAAGTCGTTGCGAGTTCTAAAGAAATCGTTATGATTACTTAAGAAATCGTTACGGCGAGCAAGTCGTTGCGAGTTCTAAAGAAATCGTTATGATTACTTAAGAAATCGTTACGGCGAGCGAGTCATTGCGAGTTCTAAAGAAATCGTTATGATTACTTAAGAAATCGTTACGGCGAGCAAGTCGTTGCGAGTTCTAAAGAAATCGTTATGATTACTTAAGAAATCGTTACGGCGAGCAAGTCGTTTGCGAGTTCTAAAGAAATCGTTACGACAGGCAAGTCGTTACGAGCTTTAAAGAAATCGTTATGCGATCACTTATCAAATCGTTATGGTATCGATTTCTTTGCATTCATAGACACTTAGCGAATCTAAGGAAATCGTTATAGTTACACAGAAATCGTTATGCAATCACTTTATCAAATCATTATGGTATCGATTTCCTTGCATTCATAGACACTTAGCGAATCTTTATGAATGTAAGAAAATCGTTATAGTTACACAGAAATCGTTATGCGCTTAGACAAAAAATAATGCTATGAACTTACTTTGCTGTAGTATAAGAAATACTTACCCATTTGTCTTGTTTTTCTTTGTTCTTGCTCATGTGCTTAATTCTCATGAAAAATATGTTAATAGACTTTGAACTTGTTTTGTTAATCACCAAAATAAATATGTAATTAATTTACATGGGAGCAGACTGATCATCAATCTCCCCCTTTTTGGTGATGACAAAACTTAACAAGATGCATGAATATTTCAGAAATAAATTCAGAAATAAACCTTGAATGTAATTAACCTTTGAATGTATTTCAGAAATGCTAAAATAATTCTCCCCCTTTTTGTCATTAACAAAAAGATACACTTCGACAAAGAAGAGAGAAACGATAAAGGAGATCCAAAAAGGAGTCTATTGAATATTGGGGTTTTCAATGAGATAGAGGGCAGGGGACAAAAGAGATGCAAAGCGACGAATAACAGGGAGCGCCTGGCGTTCCTGCTCTTCAAAGTAGGCTTGAAATGCTCCAGACTCAATACGATAAGAGGGTCCCATGGTGGGAGCCATCCTCTTGATGTGAAGCTGCCTCTGAGTCGAGAGGAAATCCCCATACTCATCAGTGCCAAGAGAAAACTTGTACGAAGTAAAGCAGCCGAAACTGGCAAAACGAAGAAACTGATCAATTTTGAACGGATAGAAGATCTGATGCTGCCGAAGTTCCTTCTTCAAATCTAGAAAAAGTCTGTACCGTCCTTCCCATTTCAGAAAAGAGTCGGAGATAAGGTGAATAGAGTTGGCATCCAAAAATTCACCAGGAGTCAGAAGGGGTTGATTTGAACTGGCCTGAGAGGCATTCAGATCTCGAAGCTGCTGAGCTGACAGAGGGTAGAGCTTCTCCCAATCACTAGACGACAACCTCTCACATTCAGATAGAAGAGGAGCAAGGATATCAGCCTTGATATACCCCTGAAGATACTGCTTGAAGACAAATCTATGAAAGGAAAGGTTACGGCCTTCTAGGACTGAGAGCCGGGCCATAACCCTAGCAGCTCGCTCAAAGATAAGTGTTCCCACAGAGGATTCCATGATTAAGGAATGAAGAGGTGGAAGGAACACTGTATCAGGAATAACTAAGGAAGCAAAGTCAACCTGAAGAGGTTCTGTGTGAGCACCCCTGGAGCAAAGAGCATCAATGGCTGCCCTGAACTGGCCTAGCTGAACTTCTGGAAGGCGGTTGAGATAGCAGTAATCACTGTACATTTTGTACTGCCGGAGGAATTTGATTTCCCTCTGAACAAACGGCCCAAAAGTGTTCTTATGATGAATTTGGAACCATTCTCTGAGAGGAAGAGGAGCTTCCCTAGGTGGATAGCGGGCTGCTTGGACACGCCTGAACTGGCTGTATAGATCTTTGTTGCTTCGAGCCCATTGATCCTCAGTTTTGGCTTCAGTCAAGGAGAAAATTTTTGACTGTTGAGCCTTAGAAAGTGGAGTGTAAGGAAAGATGGTGTTAAGATAGTCTGAAAGATTTTGGAAAGGGAGGCCAAAAATGTGTGCAAAAACTACCTTGTGAAGATATTCTTGATAGATAGGTTTTTGCTTATTGATGATGGAAAGAGAGAACCATAGTGGAGGATAGCAAGGTTCAGAAGAGACAGGATGGGTAGAAGTAAGTCTCCTCTTTTTAGAGACAGGGCTAGAAGAGCCTGTCCTGTGAGTGTGGATTCCAACAGCCAGAACTGACTGAAGTATTGCTACTTCAAATTCATCTTTGATGTCCTGGACTTCTGTGGAGAGTAATTGGGCACCCTCAGGAATGATGGTGATGAAGGAAGGGGGTGTAGGTGGATGAAAGATGGATGGAGGAGAGACAGAAGGAATGTCAGATGGTCCAGAAGAGGATGGACCAGAGGAGGAAGAGGCTCCAGATGATGATGCTGGAGGAACCTCAGGTAGAGGAGGAGGGGGAGGAATGTGAGTAAGGGAATCAGAAGGTGAAGAAGATTGGGAAGGAAAGGGAGTAGGTGAGGAAATGGTTCTAGGTTGTGGTTGCTTGAAGGGTTGAGGAGCTGGTGGAGCAGTTGAAGATGAAGGTGGAGAAAGAGGGGCTGGAGTTAGGATGGGTGAAGGAACAGGGGGCTCAGGTGCAACATCCGCTTCCACTGCAGGATACTGCTCAAACCTCACTGGCCCTGCTGGCCCAGACCCTTCTTCAGGTGGCCCTGATGGCCCAGACACCTGTTCTGCTGGCCCTGATGGCCCAGACTCCACAGCTGCTTCTTGTACCACTACTGATGGCCCTGATGGCCCTGCCATTTGCTCAGCAGGCCCTGATGGCCTAGAAACACCTGCTTCACTTCTCTGAGCAGTAGGAGTTGGAGGAAGAGGAGCTTGGGCTCCAACTGCCTTTAAAATCTCAGAAAGCATGGACTTCATGCTTCCCATCTCCTTATTGAACCACCTTACTGCATTTTTTACTTGAGACATCTCCTTTGAGGCTGAGGTCTGATTAGTGGAAATTGTGATGACCTCTGATTGAACTGAGCTCAGAACCTTAGCTTGATCATCTAGCCGTTTAAGCAAGGGTTTCAGGTTCTCCCTTAGCTGCTTCTTCGGTCTTCTACGGGCAATTCTTTTCATCTTTCGCCCTGGCCCTTTAGTGGGCTCACCAGTTTCAACATTTTCACTGTTTACACCTTCCTGCATGGGGACATCTTCAGAATACTCCCCCTGAGGTACTGCAGGAGCATCTCCTTGCTCCCCCTGAGTCTGTGCTGCCTCAGCTTCCACTGATTGCTCCCCCTGAACAGGAGCAGCCTCCAAAATAATTTCTTCAGTGTGGCCTGATGCCACAGCTTCTGCTTCTGGAATCACATTGACTACTGGATCCCTTGAAGAACTCTGAAGGAATACCAGTACATTCCGGAGAATTGGGGCAACTCGGGAAGATGGAGCAACTTCCTCAACATTGTGCCCAACTGGCTCAATATTCTCTGGAGGAATGTCCTCTATTCTGCTGGATCCTGCTGCTGCTGCTTCTTCGGATGGCACTTCTACTGCTGCTTCTGCCGGTGCTTCTGTCTGAACAGATTCTTTTGTGCCACTGGAACTTCCATTGCTGCTGACTCTGCTGGCTCTTGTTCCGCTTCTGCTACTGCTTCCTGGCCTTCTTGGGCTTCGCCAATAATGGCTTCACCCTCAGCCACTGAGGTCTTTGACCATACTCCATTGACCACGGAGAAACCACTTTTTCTCAAATTTCTGGACCGGATTGCTTGGCCCATTTTCTCAGATACATCACCCACTGTACTTATGCCAAAGTGCTTGAAAATCTTGGTCAGAAGATGAGCATACGGTAGGGATACATTCAATTTACTCTTGGTGTCCCACACCTGGGCACTGGCAAATTTCATCCTTTCAATCATAATCTCTGCTGTGTTGATTTCTTGATTCTGGATGGCCCAGAACATCAAATCCGAGTCTGCCCTAGTGCAGGTTGAAAACGTAGCACTCCTCGGAGTCACAATCTGACAAACTACGAAGTGCAGGAGGCGGTTGAACGCATTCATCTGATTTATATCTAGCTTATCATCCTTCAGTCTGAACTCAGGACCAACTATCCCTAGTCCTTTCGCCTGAATGTCCACAGTATGGATTCCACTGTGTCCGGAGGTCGTCACATCAAACAAAGTCTTCAATAGATCATGTGAGACCCTAACCTGGGTTCCCTTAACCATGGAGGTCAAGGTCCCGTCTGCCTCTGATTTCAGACACACATAAAAGCTTTTACCAGGTCCGGAAAACTTACTTCAGAGATGGTAGCGATCGTTGTCCACTTCAATCTGTCCAGAGCTTCTACAAAACTGCTCATGCCGTTCTTCCTCAGGTCGGCCACATCCACTGCCTTGTGACCACACAGCTTCGTCTTCACGGTTGTGAACCTTGCCTGTTGCTCTACGGAGAGAAACTCAGCCCTGTAGCCCCCAACACTGTTGGATGCACCAGAAGAGGCCATGGTTTTGGATGGGAAGAGTTTCTGACGGATTGAGATGAAGAGGAATGTGAAAGCCCTCAAGAAATTTCTAGCGGGAAGAGGTTTGAAGCTAGAATGATTCAAAGAGCTGATGCCGGAGTCGTTAGGGTATCGGCTCAGGCAAGTGAATGAGAGAGAGATAAAAGGTGGGAGATGAATCGTTCTCACACAGATTTCGGGATATACATAATAAAGAAAAGTGGCTTTTAGGAAATCGGAGGTGTCATAATGGCAGAAAACGACAAAACAATAGGTTCGACGGCAGTAAAAACCTTAAAAAAAGCGAACCGTCAAGGATATTTACACAAAGGAGACGATTGAAATCTTTTGCTTAATTCAAGAGGGATAAATGATTTGAACTCTGAAATTTAATATTTCAGTCTTAAACAGATAATTCTTTCACAATTTACACATGCCTAATTCCCTTCTAAGAGAGGTAAATCTCTCTTCGGGTAAGGCCTTTGTGAAGATATCTGCTAACTGATTATTTGTATCAATAAATGAAATTTCTATATTGCCATTAGCTACATGATCACGAATAAAATGGTATCTAACCTCAATGTGTTTTGTCCTTGAATGCTGTACTGGATTCTTGGTTAAATTAATGGCACTGGTGTTGTCGCACAGCAAGGGAATGGTCTTGATCTTGAGTCCATAATCCTCAATTTGTTGCTTAATCCATAAGAGTTGTGTGCAGCAACTTCCAGCAGCTACGTACTCAGCTTCAGCTGTAGACAGTGCTACTGAATTTTGTTTCTTTGAGGACCATGAGATCAGACATCCTGCAAGGAATTGACAACAACCACTGGTGCTTTTTCTATCTATCTTGCATCCAGCGTAGTCAGCATCAGAGTATCCTACTAGATTGATTTCACATGATTTTGGATACCACAAACCTAAGTCATGAGTTCTAGCTAAATATCTAAATATTCTTTTGACAAAGATTAAATGAGACTCTCTAGGGTCTGCTTGATATCTAGCGCACATGCATACACTAAACATAATATCAGGTCTACTTGCTGTTAGATAAAGCAATGAGCCTATCATACCTCTGTAGATCTTTTGATCTATTTTCTTACCATCTTGATCACTGTCCATTCTTGTAGATGTACTCATCGGTGTTGACAGTGGCTTTGCACCTTCAAATCCAAATTTCTTTAAAAGCTCCTTGATGTATTTGGCTTGACAGATGTGGGTGCCATCCTTTCCTTGCTTGATTTGCAATCCAAGGAAGTAGTTTAGCTCTCCCATCATGCTCATCTCGAATTCTCCCTGCATAAGCTTTTCAAAGTACTTGCAAAGAGATTCATCAGTAGACCCAAAAATTATGTCATCTACATAAATTTGCACAAGTAGTATATGTTTGACCTTGGACTTGATAAATAGTGTACTATCTACTTGACCTCTAATGAAACCATGGTTTAACAGAAAAGAGCTAAGTCTTTCATACCAGGCTCTAGGTGCTTGTTTTAAACCATATAATGCTTTGTGTAATTTGAAAACGTGATCCGGAAAATCAGTATCATCAAAACCTGGAGGTTGTTCTACATAGACTTCCTCCTTAATAAAACCATTCAAAAATGCAGACTTAACATCCATTTGAAATAATTTCAAATCTAATGCGGATGCATATGCAAGCAGAATTCTAATAGCCTCAAGTCTAGCTACAGGTGCATAGGTTTCATCGAAATCTATGCCTTCCTCTTGTGAATAGCCTTGAGCTACCAATCTGGCCTTGTTTCTTAGGATCACACCAGTTTCATCTAGTTTGTTTCTGAACACCCATTTGGTGCCAATCACTGGATGATCTGATGGTCTAGGAACAAGTGACCATACTTGGTTTCTCTTGAACTGATTAAGTTCATCTTGCATGGCTATAATCCAAGATTCATCAGTAAGAGCTTCATTGACTGTCCTAGGCTCTATTTGAGAAACAAATGCTAGATAATCACAAGGGATTACATTACCTCTTGTTCTTACCCCTACAGATGGATCACCAATGATGTTCTCAGGGGGGTGATCTTTCTTGTGTCTCCACTCCTTTGGAAGATTTTCATGTTCGATATCCTTTTCTTGCATGTCTTCCAGAGGTGGATCTTTCTTGTCCTCAAATGATGTATTCTTTAACTTTTCGGACAG
Source organism: Colocasia esculenta (assembly GCA_014218235.1). Lineage (NCBI taxonomy): Eukaryota > Viridiplantae > Streptophyta > Magnoliopsida > Alismatales > Araceae > Colocasia > Colocasia esculenta. The sequence goes on along the minus strand of CM024757.1, from coordinate 20,932,784 downwards.
TTCTTCTGCATCATTATCATTATTTTCTTCCTTTTTCAAGGAGGGGTTAGTCTCATCAAAGATAATGTGCACAGTTTGTTCAATCAATAGTGTACGCTTATTAAATGCTCTATAGCCTTTAGGTTTAGAAGCATACCCCATGAAGATGCCTTCATCTGACTTGGCATCTAACTTACCAATGTCTCTTTTGCCGTTGTTGTGAATAAAGCATGGACATCCAAAAGTTCTGAAGTGACTGATCTTCGGCTTTTTCCCTTTATATAACTCATATGTTGTTTTCTTCAGTATGGGCCTGATCATTACTCTATTTATGATGTAGCTTGCTGTGTTCACTGCTTCAGCCCAGAAATACCTTGGTAAATCATATTCTGACAGCATGGTTCTTGCCATGTCCAAAAGAGTTCTATTCTTTCTCTCAGCAACTCCATTTTGTTGAGGTGTCCTTGGTGCTGAGAAGTTGTGCTCTATCCCTTGATCATCACAGAATCTTGCAAACTTCTCATTCTGGAACTCTCCTCCATGATCTGATCGAATTCCAACAATGCAATATCTCTTATCTTTCTGTACCTTTCTGCTGAAGCTCACAAAGCTATCAAAGGTATCATCTTTATGCTCCAAGAATGAGACCCATGTGTATCTGGAATAATCATCTACTATGACAAATCCAAAATTCTTTCCTCCAAGACTTGTGGTCCTCATTGACCCAAATAGGTCCATATGAAGGAGCTCTAAGGGTTTAGAGGTAGTTACCACAGTCTTTGACTTGAAGGAGCTTTTAGCATGTTTTCCTTTAGCATATGGTCTGCAAACTCCATCCATTCTGGTGCTGACTTTTGGCAGACCTTTCTTGAATAGCTTCCTTATACCATCCAAACTGCAGTGGCCCAATCTTTTGTGCCACAGCTCAGTGGACTGTTCTTGCTGGCAGTTAAACAGATATCTTGCTCCTTTAGTTCTTCAAGATATAGCACGTACAAGTTCTTTTCTCTGTTTGCTTCAAAGATGACTGCTCCATCCTTCATGATACTGCACTTGGATTCTTGGAATCTGATTTGATGTCCTTTGTCACACAACTAGCTGATACTGATAAGGTTGTGCTTTAATCCTTTAACGCACAGCACATCATCAATTACTGTTTTTCCTTTGCTGTTTACTGAACCACTACCAATGACAGTCCCTTTTCCATTGTCTCCATAGGTGACTGTTCCTTCTTCAGCTTTGAGGTGAGAGAACAACTTTTTATTCCCTGACATATGCCTTGAGCACCCACTGTCCAAATACCTTTGGATGCTCGAAGGTTCTCCTGAAATAAAAACATCAACTTTAGGTACCCAAGTTCTTTTGGGTCCTGGTTGGTTAGTAACAGTATTTTCTCCTTTTATTATCCATTTTTTATGTCTAGTTGGACAAGTTTTCTTACTGTGACCTAGTTTGTTACAGTGACTGCAGCATGTAGTTTTAGTTACTTTTTCAAAATATTTAAAGTTTACTTTATACCTTGTGTCTTGTTCAGATACAAACTTTGGAGTTGGATATGTTTTAGGGTATATGTAACGACCCTCTCATATCGGTACGGTTCCACCAACCCACGTCGATATAAAAGGTATCACTACAGTGGGATATTTACCCAACACTAGTACGAAAGGCTGAAACATACACAAATATATATTATATCTCATGACAGCGGAATTTAAAGAACTGAAAAGAAATTTTATTCCATCATCCACATTCTATCCACAGTCCGTATAGAAGGAAAGAGAGCTAACTATTCATAACTGAAATACAACAAATACATTGTCCACATGAGACTACGCAGAGTCTTTATTACATACTATGAATTAATGGAAAAGTACAATGCTAATTCCACAACACTCTCTCCTACTCTCGCTCCGAGTCGCTCCTAACGATCTCCTCGGAAGAAGTAGAAACGTCTGCACTTGTACGCCGAAGCAAGAATGAGTTCAAAAGAACTCAACAAGTAACACCAGCACACTAAACATACATGCATCGAGTAATATCCATACTCTTAAGCTACATCATTTACACATAATGCATGGAAGTGACAATTTCTCAAATAAAAGTCTATTCATGATTTCTACACATTTTTCACAGAGGATTTGGTTTTTATATACAATAAGCAAATCATATCACATGATTTCTACACTTTTCACTATGCTAAACTGATTTCATTCATAAGCCACATGCTGGTCATTTTACACAATATTTACACATTTCATAACAATTAATTTAATATGAATTCTAAGGCAATTGTACACATAGATAACATATTCATATTAGTGAAAAGCTCGTTGTTTTATTACTATCATGTCACATTCATAAGAAACTTATCATTTTGCATGCTTTCATAAAAATTTTATGAACACATATTCACTTACACAGGTTCACAATTTACATATTTTCACTTTCACTTAAACACAATTTCACTTTCACTTAATGCCGTGACACATAGCCCAAACCACTTTAGAAGGACACACACTGATCACATCACATATCAATCACCTAGGCATTCCAGTGATCAATCTTAGTTACTACGCAGAACCGGGAGAAGCATTCTCCACCCTAACCAGCGATACTTGTTCGCCTCCAGGATTTAATCCCAATGCCCATGGGACATCACACACTTTGAACTTTCCCGTGGGGACTTTACACAGTACAGTTCCTCAGCCCTCTAAGGTAGCAGTGTCACACATTGGCACATTAATACATTTTCTCAATTTTAACACATTCTAAACACAACATAATCACACATTCATCTCATGTTCACACATTTACATTCTTCAGTATTACCTAGCATGGTACTACTGTTTTCAGTATTAATCAGATTTTTACAACAATCCTAATCATGCTGAAATTTTTGCATAATTAAACATTTATCATATTAGCATGTATTAACCATTAATACTTAACATAAAACAAGTTTATATAGCTACTGTCATCTGTTCAGTACAGAAATTTAACCAGAAATTCATCATAGTTTAACTATCATGCATACCAAATTTTGCATTTTTCTGAGTTACACATATTTTCTGAAAATTCTAACAGTGATGATATCAATAGTAAAGATAGTCAAACTGATACCATTTTTCATTATTCGGATTCACAATTTATTTCATACATGAATACTGACAGTACAAATTCTATCACAAAATTCAGGGATTTAACTAGTTTCGCAAAAATTCTTAGCTTTTATGCATTGAATAGACATGTTAACTATTTTTCAGTCCAGAAAATTTAATAAACTGTACAGATATTATAAATTGCTCAAATTTTATATCATGCATCAGATCTTATGAACAATGTACAGAAAATTTATGACACTAAATTTCTACACATAATTCATAAACGACATTTTCCAAGAATTTACATTCTATTGGTAACACATTCCAAAAATTCTAATAATTAGTGAACATTACAAAAATGCACAAAAACTCACAGTACACCCAAACATATATTTACATATCATATAAAATTTTTACCGTATATCCTCATGCGGAAAAACTCGAAAATTAGTTCATATAAGGACAGACTTGCTCACTGTTGCAGTCTGAAGAACTCGACGGCAAGGGGTGGCCGTCTAAAGGTTAACGGCATTAGATGATGCCGTCAACACATGATATTAGCGGCAAGAGATCTTGCCGTTAATATCTTATCTGCAGAACACAGACTGAAAGCCAATAAATCACTTGAACAGGGGGTTCCAGGACACGAGAAAAATCTGAGAAAATCCTGGGACATACTAGACACATGTAGGGTTAATGTGTATGGGTACTTGCCTTCTGTAAAATCTACCGACGATGATTTAAGCCGGAGAAGCCCTCCTCGGCCTGTGCCAAAGAGTCTTCAAATCTCTCCTTCTTCGGATCTTCTGATGATCTTCACAGCACACCAGCGTGGGGAGTCGTTCCCGGATGTTCAAGGTCGACACCAGTTGATGCAGATCACCAGACGAAGCCTCCCGAAGCCGGATCTTTCAGATTCAAGTTAGGGTTTTTGCACAGAAAAGAGAGGTTTTTGACTCAAGAGCCAAAGGGATGGATCTGGCCGAAATCTGAATATTATAAAGGGTTGGGGTCGGATAGGTTACTGGGGCAAGTCTCAGAGCCGTTGGGAAGGGTTTCCTAATCAAGAGGCTCAATTTCCGGAGGCGTTTCCAAATCTGAAACGTAACAGATCTGGGATATTGGCGTCCATATCCATGGTCGCCTATCCAGAAATGGGCGTCCATCGATGTTGCCACCTACCCCTTGTCAGCGTCAGCCCATGTGGACGTCGACTGGCCGACAAAACTTACTTTAATTCTGCAGAATTTATAATACTACACACTAAATATATATATATATATACTTAATACACTAAGTACATTTCAACATACTCATCCATACAATTTATATCAATAAATACTTATACCTAATAATCATATCAATAGTATACACTTATACGCACATACATATGCTTAACAAACAAGGTGAATTCAAGGGCCTTACAGTATACTATTGTGTCTTCATTATCTGGGGGTGTATAACCTAACCCATGCTTCTTTTTACCTGACCGTCTAGCACCTTTCAATATTAAGTTTGTTTTACCATTAGTAAACTTTCTAATGTGCTGGATAGTTTTTCATTTTCTTCAGTTAATCTTTTAATTTCTGTTTTTAGTTCGTCTGAACTCTCTTGTTTTTCTAGCTTAACTATTTGTTTATTCTTGCCTTTTAAATCTTCACCCAACAACTCATTTCTTCTTTTAAGTTCATTAACTTGCTTCTCTAATTGTTCATTTTCTGATTTTAAATCTGAGTTAGTATTTTCTAAGCAAGCAACATTTTTCTTACTAGCTTTTAGTAGTTTAGAAACTTCCTTATATTTATTATAAAGTTCGTTGAATGCTTCTTCTAGATTATCAGAATCTGAATCATTGCATGAATCAAAGGATGAATCAGAAGTTACCTTTTCATCTATGTTGGCCATGAAACCTAGATTGGCTTCTTCTTCTTTACTGCTTGAGTTTGACTCACTGTCTGAGTCACTGCTGTTGTCCCAAGCAGCTGCCATGACTTTCTTCTTATATTTTCTGAATTTTCTTGAACTGTCCTCCTTCCTGAATTCGGATTTCTTTAGCTTGGGACACTCTACCTTGAGGTGTCCTGGTTTCTTACATTCGTAGCAGATGGGCTCAGCTTTCTTAAAGTCTTTTCCTTCTGGCTTCTTAAGCTCCTTGTTCTTGAAGTATTTTCTACCAGACTGAAGTCTTTTCTTTTGGCCAGAATTCTCTGAAGTCTTCTAGATAGCATAGCTTCTTCATCTTCACTGTCTTCACCGTTGGCTTCATCTTCAGATTGCTCCTCAGAGATGCCTTCTACTGCTTTGAGAGCGTTGGTGTGCTTCTTTCTACTTGAGGACTCTCCTAACCTTTCCATGTTGATCTCATGGGCCATAAGAGACCCAATGAGCTTTTCCAAAGACATTAGTTTCAGATCGTTTGCTTCCTCTATTGCTGTTACCTTAGGGGTCCAGGAGGATGGAAGAGATCTGAGAATTTTTCTGACCATGTCTCCATTCTCATACTTCTTCCCAAGACCAGCTAACCCATTTGTTATATCTGTGAATCTGCTGAACATCTGGGTTATTGATTCGCTTGGCTGCATTTGAAACCTCTCATATTGAGATACCAGAATGTCTATTCTGGTTTCTTTAACTTTGTCCGTACCTTCATAGGTGATTCTTAGTTTCTCCCACATCTCCATTGCGGATTTGCAGGCAGATACACGGTTGAACTCCTTTTTACTGAGAGCACAACACAGAATGCTCTTGGCTTTACAGTTGAGAGAGATCTTCTTTTTGTCGTCGTCTGTCCATTTATCCTTTGTATTTAGGATAACGTAATCACCTTCTTCTACGATTAACCAGATTTGAAAATCGAAACCTTGCAGGAAATATTGCATCCTGGTCTTCCAATATGTGTAATCTTCACCGTCAAAGAGAGGGGGTCGGTTTACGGACTGACATTCTATGTTTCCTTAGGCTGCCATGGATCTTTACTCTTCAGATCGTTGGATCTTCTTCTTTTGTCGAAGAGACTCGCTCTGATACCACTTGTTGCCCAGCTAGCTAGCCCAGAGGGGGGTGAATGGGATACTTAAAAATATTAAGTACTTGAAAACCTGATTACAAAAACAGTCACACAAACACACTTCGATGGTTGTTAGAGTTAGTGAGGATAAAACACAGACACACAATAGCCAATCACACAACACAAGAAATTATCCTGGTTCGGACCTCCTTTCCTTAGGAGTCCTACGTCCAGTCCCTGAGCAATTTGTCAGGATTTCACTACCAAGGGTACTGTCCCCCTTATGGACCCTTACACCCAGCCGCAGCTAGTCTTCCTTCAACCTGAAGAATTACAACCCCCTGGATACCACACCAGGTCCTCCTTCAACACGAAGGGAAACACACCCTGGATCCCACCAGGTCTTCCTTCTTACAGAAGGGAACAACCACAAGAAATGTGATCAAGAAGATGATGCCCCTAGATCAAGCTAATACAAGGCAAGATCTGAAGCAGGGGACTGAGAGAAGATGATCTACAATCAAGGCTCACTCTCAGAACCAAAACAGCTCTCTCTCAGGAAGTACAGGCAATGCAGAGAGCAAAAAGAGCTAGTCTAATGGAATGAAGCTTGGCTCAGTTCACAACTCTCAGAAGACTAGAGAAACAGCGTTGTGTCTTTCTTATTGTCTGTCTTCTGGAGCTTCTTTCTTCTTTATATACGTTCATTTCAAATTCGAACGTTGAGAAGCCGTTGTCTCTAAGCATTTGTTTACGATAGACTGCTTGACACTTGGAAGCTTCCAGTCAACAGTCCGTTATCCATTTGTGCACGCAAAGAGATAGGATCTCCTCAGATGTCCTTTGGCTTCAACATGGTCCAACGTTGTATGACGATATGTTGTCAGTGACCTGCACACATTTATGAGCTTAAACAGTAGACAGCTAAGCTGTCTCTGGTTGTCAGTCAACGTCAGAGCAAACGTTCATCAAAATAGTAAAGCCATTTTGCAGTTACAAAAGATATTACTAGAGTAATACGAAAGTGGAAAATATTGTCTACATGCATGCAGATACGTTCAGTCTTCATAAATGCACAGCAGTCAAAGAGATATTCAGGAAGATATTTGACTTTTCAACGAAATTGGAAAACAAATCGTTGTTTTATGTGAAATCGTTATTTGCATGACTTATGAAATCGTTGTATTTCTATGAAGGAAACGATGTACAACTCGTTATGATTCTGTAAAGAAATCGATGTGCAAATCGTTATATTTCTATGAAGGAAACGATGTACAAATCGTTATGATTCTGTAAAGAAATCGATGTGCAAATCGTTATGAATCAATGCGTAAATTGTTATGATTCATTAAAGAAATCGATGTGCAAATCGTTATATTTCTATGAAGGAAACGATGTACAAATCGTTATGATTCTGTAAAGAAATCGATGTGCAAACAAGTCGTTGCGAGTTCTAAAGAAATCATTATGATTACTTAAGAAATCGTTACGGCGAGCAAGTTGTTGCAAGTTCTAAAGAAATCGTTATGATTACTTAAGAAATCGTTACGGCGAGCGAGTCGTTGCGAGTTCTAAAGAAATTGTTATAATTACTTAAGAAATCGTTACGACGAGCAAGTCGTTGCGAGTTCTAAAGAAATCGTTACGGCGAGCAAGTCGTTTGCGAGTTCTAAAGAAATCGTTATGATTACTTAAGAAATCGTTGCGACAGGCAATTCGTTACGAGCTTTAAAGAAATCGTTATGCGATCACTTATCAAATCGTTATGGTATCGATTTCTTTGCATTCATAGACACTTAGCGAATCTAAGGAAATCGTTATAGTTACACAGAAATCGTTATGCAATCACTTTATCAAATCGTTATGGTATCGATTTCTTTGCATTCATACACTTAGCAAATCTTTATGAATGTAAGGAAATCGTTATAGTTACACAGAAATCGTTATGCGCTTAGACAAAAAATAATGCTATGAACTTACTTTGTTGTAGTATAAGAAATACTTACCCATTTGTCTTGTTTTTCTTTGTTCTTGCTCCTGTGCTTAATTCTCATGAAAAATGTTAATAGACTTTGAACTTGTTTTTTTAATCACCAAAATAAATATGTAATTAATTTACATGGGATCAGACTGATCATCACGTTCATCAGACGGAGCGCGGCGCGACCTTCGCGGCGAATCAGCGTGCTGCTTCTGAATCGACCCTGCTGGGGCGCGCGATCGCCGGTGAGACAACTCTGCCTGGCGCTCCTGCGGAACGGAGGCTGCCGGGACCGACTGCCCGACCAATTGGGCCTGGAGACCCAAGCAGATGCCCGTCAACGGCTGCATCTGTCCCCGAAGTTCGGCCATCTCCAAGGCAGTTGCAGGCACAACGGCGGCGGGCGCAGGGACGCCCCCGGTCGCAGCAGCAGGAGCTACGGCGACGTCGACGGGGGGAGCACGTTGACGGGAGTCCGCCCGTGATTGGAGGGACCTTGTCATGCGGCTCCCTATGTTCTCGTATGAGGATCGTCTGCGAGCCATGGCTGTCGTTGCTTCCCACAGACGACGCCAAAAGTGTGGAGGTGATTTCCTGCTTGGGTCGGAGCCAAGCGGGCCTACACTTGGAAGAAGGGAGGAAGGACGCCGGTAGCAGACGATCGCCTGCAAAACCAGAAGAGAATCAAGGGGGCCCGGTTGAAGAACCAGGGAGAACCCTCCGATGCCTAAGTTAGAGATGGATTCAAAGGCCTGGAAGAAGAATGTTCAGTATTGCGCAAGAGAGGTGTGCCTTTGACTGCGTACCTCTTCATGGAGGCTTACCGGTGCCTTTTATAGGCAGAAGTGCTGAGGGAGGGGGATGGAACGTCCCTGATCACTGCCGCAAAGGGCGCGCTCGTTAGCGTCCCCAGTGGGGGAGTTACGCGTTGAGGCGCTTTGCAGTTAATGCACCAATTGATCGTGGGGCGTGCGTGGTGTAGCCGTTATAACTGCCGTGAGGGGATGAAGGGCCGCTTGGATTCTCCTGGGAGGAAGGTACCGAGCAGGTAGCCTGCTCAGTGAGCCAGACCTGCTGCTCGGTAGTCGAGCCTGATGCTAGAAGGCATGGCTTGCTGCCAGATGCCTGATGCAAGGAAGTGATGTCCGTTCCGAAGGGTTTTTAGCACAAGCCGAGCAGACCCTGCTTGGAAGGAAGGGCCTTTGGCCGAACAGGCTATGAGGTACCCGGAGGCGGCTCTTGGGTCCCGCTGGTACCCGAATGCAGGGACCGGACTCGGGACCTTGAAGTTATTTTTGAAAAGTCGTGGCGTCTTGTGAGAGGGCCACGTCTGCCTGCTGAATTGGGCTGGGCCATGATGGGCCCAACGCACGATGGTGGCTAGAAACGACCACCACAAGTACACATATTCTTGTGTGTGTATGTGTTAAAATAATCATTCATTATTATGTAACATCTTCTAAAAATAAATTTGCATTGTTGATACCGACTTTAGTAGTATTTAATAAATATAAATTAATTAAAAATTAAATCATATTATTTTTGTTGCATATTTATATTCAAACATGTTTTATTTTATTATTTTTATCATTTACTTGTAATATTAAACATCATAATGATGATTCTACTTTTATATCATATCTCTTATTATATTATATTATATATCTTGAGTTATTTTAAAATATCTTAATATATATATGTATATATAAATTAAATCCTCAAAAGAATTGATAGTTTAGGCACGTAGTTAATTTGTTATCCATTGGTTAAATAATAATTTATGTCTATTATGACGTCTGCACTATATAATTAAGATGTAATCTCAGATTTATTATTCAATTCATCAGTATTTTCAAACATAATCTAACAAATAGATCATAAAATAGGAAAACTATCTATATGTGATTATTTTGTTAAAGATCTGAATTTAAATTACACTTCTAAACATGCATATGTAACTAAAGTATAGACTGAAATAAAAAAAATTCATATACAAAACATATATAGATCAAATAACCATTTATGATTCTTATTTTTAATGTAGCTATATATAATAATGAAAAGTATGTCGTCCAAGTAATTTTGTTGAAAATAAATAATATGAAAATATACTTGTTTTAATTATATGTATGATAGACTATAAACGACATCTAAATAGAATCTATTATATCATTGGTTATAAATTATAGATAAAATAGAATAGCCTATATATAAAAAGGTATATGACACAAATTTTGTTTAATTTCCTTAAAGCTCAAAATGTACTTGGACTAAATAGGAAAATTTTCAAGAAAAAATAATACTAAAGTAACTTTGTAATGGTCTAGTTGTTAAGTAATGATCAGTATACTTTAGTTATGAATCAGTATATTTTATTCTTACAAGTAGAAGGTGTATGAGAGAGAGAGAGAGAGAGAGGAAAATCTGGCAAAATAGAAACTTTTACATTGTTTTTTACATTTAATGTGTCTACATATATATGATTAAAAAGTGAGCTTGAAACTAATAAATATGATAAATATTCGTTTAAGTGAGAAAATTTTGACCATAAATGACATCTATATAGAGCCATTGAACAATTAGGTTATAAATAATAGATGACAATGAACAACTTAATTTACAAAAGGGTATATATATATATATATATATATATATATATATATATATTTTCTAGAACTACAAAAAGACTTAACTCATTGAAAATGTTAGAAGTACAAATATCAAAGTAACTTTATATTTGAAAGATTTGATCTATCATACATACACTTTTGTAAGACTTAAGTTGTGGGGATGGTTCATTGGCTTTTCTCTTTGACATGTATCTATCTAAAGTGTATGATATGACAGGATGTCCCCCTTATAATTGTTATATTTATTTGGTGAGATAAAATCCTAAAGACTAACCAAGAGTCCTAATTAAGTTTGAAAAAAAAACTATTTGAAATACTATATCTAATTCTTTTTATTTAAATGTTGTTAAATGAATTATATAAGATAGAAAAAACATAACATAAAAGTCTTATTTTTTAATAATATAAATTAAAAATTTTAAGTAAGTTATGTCCATTTCGCCATGTGTAAGTTATTTTATTGTGATCATAAGCATGCATATTTAATCCTATATGTTTAGATTTTATGTGATCGTAACCATGCATATGTAACTGAACTATTTATTTTTATAAAAGAAAATAGAATCTTTCATGCAATAGAATGAAAACTGAATTGTCCCTTCACTTAAATGTAAACTCGAAAAATATATTTGCTAACTTGAACTCGGAGAGGAAAAAAATTAAAACTAAAAAAGATTAAATTAACTCGATCCTTAACCTATTTTTTAAAATATTGGTAAATAGTGTATATATTAATATTCTCGATCTACATTCTGAGTTAACTTTCTTAGTTTTAAGCACATAAAATAAAGAAAATTTTCTTATTTTTAAGCACATAAAATAAAGTTCAATTTAGAATTAAAATATATTTGTGTAATGCAAATAAAGCCATATAACCTTGACTTTATTTAATATGCACTACATTCACTTTACATGTGCCATAAGAATAAAAAATAAGAAAACAACTTAAAATAAAAAGTTATTTACCTAAAGCAAACAAAAAGGTAATAGCTTAATTCTATATAAATTACATGAAGAGTGCACATGAAAAAAATATTCGGTGTATTTTTTTGTGATCACTAAAGTGTGTTAGGATTTTCTATATATTAATTGTCACCAAACAACTTTAGGAGAAAATTTTGTAATTAAAAAAATTATACTTTTAGTTTTTAGTATCAGAAACTTAATTTTCCTTTGAAACATGTCTTTGTTTTAGGGACTATAAATGAGTTAAGTTTTTTACCTTTTAAAACTAAATAGCCAAAATATGAGAAATAAAAATTCAAACTAAGATCATAAGAAAGAGAAATAAAAAAATCGAAGAAAACAAAGACCTAAAAAATGATGGGAGATAAACTTGTAATAACAAACTAAAAAAATCATAAAATAAAGAAAAACTATCCAAAAACCCAAAACTCAAACACCAAAACACAATTTTGAAAGAAAGTCTAACCGTCCTAAAAAACAATTATGAAACAAATTTATTTACAGCAAAAATGAATAAACAAAAAATATTTAGTTATAACATAACTGGTAATAAAAAGTTACAAATAATAATAGTTTAATTATTATTTTTACTCTTAAGACAGTTAAGATTTTTTTTGGATAAATTAATTAAGAGTCCCTCACTGTAATAAGGAGGTCCTTACTATAATAAGACTTAACGTATACTGTAACAGAGGATGACACTTACTGTAACAAGTTACATCTCCGTTAGAGATTAAAAAATAAGTCAAATATCTAATAAAGACTCTTAATTAATTTATCCAAGAATTTTATGTTCCGATACTCAATTTCAATAAAAGTACACAGTGGTTGAGAGAGAGAGAGAGAGAGAGAGGTGGTGTATATAATCATAAACACATTATTTAAAGAATTTTATTCGAGTTCAATATGAGTCCAATATGTAGTTGAAAGAGAGAGGTGGTGTATGTCTAATCATTTGTAGATATTACTCTTAAACATGTTCTTTTAGGATTAAACTTGAGAGAACAAAGTTCTGTGAATGAAAATAAAGCCCAATGGCTAACCAGAATAGTCATCAGACGAAAATACACAGCCGCAATTGAGTCCCACTTCTTATATTTGATTTTAGAGAAAGGTTTAGTGTGCTTTCTTATTGCACTTAGTGTAACATGATTAGACACTAAATTTATATGGCACCTATCACATGGGGAGTGATAAAGTAATAACTCAATTATTGAGTGCCACATGAACTTAGTATCTAGTCATATTACACTTAATTGCAATAAAAAATACACTAAACTTTTCTCCTAATTTTATTATGCTTACTGGAGTGTCCTCACCTCATTGAACACACAAGGTGGGTAGTAATTTAAGTGCCGGTCATGTTTGGGAGAACGTGTTGCTTAACATGCTGGAGGATGTCTGGTCGTGTGGAATGAAACTTTTTTTTTTTTGGGTTGGAAAATTAGTGTATTATAATGTTCTTAAAAATTCTTTATAAACTTCCTCCCAATCAAATTTTGACCTTCAACCTTATTTAATGTATATAGAAGATTAACTGCTAACTTGCTTGTCTTTGGTATATATATGACGAGTCATGAAACACTGCTTCTGGGATCTTGTCAATAGTTTACTCCGAAGATGTTTGGATGAGTTTTATTTGATGCACCGTCGGGTGCAGCAGTGGAGCTACTGCAAACTGCCTGTTGGTGTGGCAAAAATATTTTTTTATTTGAAAAAACTCATCACGTGAGCTGATTTGAATGCTATCTTGGACGGTAGAAAATTAGTATAAAAAAAAAGATCATATGTGTCCATTAATAAGTCCATCACCACCATCGCCCCAAAAAAAAGATCCATCACGTCTGTCATTTCAGACCTATTATTGAAGACTCTTTGACTTTTTTCTTGCCGGTTCAAATGTATACTATTATATAAAAGTAAATTTATCTCATTTTCGTCACTTTTTTAGAGTTGGATTCTCCCTCTTCTAACTGGGACCCTCTCTTTTTCACCTCTCTTTCCCGTTGGACTCTCTCTCTTATAAACTTCTTTGTACTCTCTTCTCTCTACAACTCCCTTCTCTTATCGATCTCACTCACTTGCTACTGGACTCCCTCTTCTCTTTTTATAGGTGCCGCACTTATACTCAAGAATAGATATGCATGCATTATTGCAGCATGAACAATAAAATGGATCAGGTACAAGTAAATAAGCTCTCAATCTGAGGGGAGGTGTAAGGTTGTCTGCCGCCTCTCGAGACATAATACACTCAAGAGAAAGACTTTGTGCACTTTCAAAGTGCACAAAGTGCAATCTACATGAGCAACTAGTCCATGTGACATTATTTTTTTAAGTGTCACATGGGCTACCAACCCATGTAGATGGTGTCACATGGGTTAGTTGCCCATGTAGATTGCACTTTGTGCACTTTTGAAAGTGCACAAAGTCTTTCTCTACCCTCAATTACCACAAAGGCCCCGGACACGTTCTTGAATCAGCTTCCTTTCCCAATCCGCAATGTTTGCAAATGCATGCTCTGGGAGACCGTCGAACGGCTCCTTCCATGGATCATTCTTAGCCAGATCGTAAGTAGCACCTCGAATAGCCTTCTTGTTTGGACCACAAGGCCGTTTAGAAGTCAGCATGTTGTAGGCTTCATGTAACTGCATGTAGAACAGGAGGATCACAGAGGGCTGGAGAAGAGAGGTATAAGACTCTGGGAGCAGCAGCTGAGTTGGAATTCTGAGTAGCAAAAGCACCAACCAACTAGGGGCTTTTGGACGTAATGTGTCATTTTCTACTGGATTGGCACGGTCCGATGGAACAAACCACATATGACAACTAACTATGCAAGATATCCGTTTGACAATGTAATAAATAATAGAAAATTTCACTCTTCAAAACTAAATATGTGGAGACATTGTAAAACTTGAGGCAAGTAACTATGCAGAGTAAATGAATATTTTTCTAGACTCCAATGCAAATGCTTTTAAGTAGCGGTGGGGAAATTTCTAAACCAACTGCGTACATATTGATAAATGATAATGGATAGAAATTCCAGTAGAAAGTAGATAATAAGGCAACATAAAAGGACAGAAAAGACGTGCACCTACATCCATGTCATGAAACCAGAACAGGTAGGCAATTGTCACTGCAGGAGCTCTTCCCAGTCCAGCAGTGCAATGGATGTATACTCGTCCTTTATCCTCAGAAATTGCCCATTCTAGTGATGAGACAGCTTCTGGCAGACAATTTCGCAGTGAATCTGGATCAAAATCCCTGGCCTAAAGATTTCAAAAAAGGAAAGACAATAAAATATACAATAAGAGAAACAAGAAAAAGTCAAGATCATGATTCAGATATGCAAGCAACCAACATTCTGTTCATGTACAGCATGCAGATGCTGAAACAGAAAATAAAGAATCAGAAAGCGGAAGGATGCTGGGATTCAAAATAGCATCGGAGAACGGTCCCAAGCAGATCAAGCTGTCTTTCAGTAAAATGAACCTACATTTGATGGGTCCTCTAGCTGGTCTCATCTTTAAAATTTTGAGACCAGTTTCCATCTAGAACAAATTTAATTCGAGCCCATCTGGTCATATCTCTTAACATTTATTCAGGCCCACTCTTTCTTCAAAACACCTAAAGTTTTCTCCGCATGAGCTTCGCCAACAACTATAACAAGTTGACACCGGGAATGTTATATTAAAACATGTGGTTTTAACTTTCTAACCACAGATTCTCTTAACTGTCTCATGGGACCATACTAGAAATACAAATTCAAAGTAGTAAAATGTTTATTTGGTGAACAAAAAATAGAAAAGCTAAAAAAACTCTTCTTAGGGATTTTTATATAGAAAGAACCACTAATTGGCATACAGGCTTGTTTGACAAAAGGATAAATCCATTTTGACATGATAGGAGTCACAACTCAAGGTGGGATGGCATTATGCTAAAACACTGCATTGTAAAGTCTAATGATTTAAGCTACAGAAGAATCAAGCTCTCTTCATTTCCATTCTTCCAAAAAACTTTAAGCCCTTCCTAGTGAGGTAAATGTGGACTAGAGTGCGCTCATCATGGAAACCACTTCCATCATGATTTGTGATATCATTTATAGGTGCATGAAACAATAGAAACATATTTATGAGCTTCATTTCTCCAATATACATACCCACATTATTGAAAACAAAACCCTTCCATATGCCACATTTATCCTCACCATATCCTTCATTCCAGAAGTAGCATATGGTTTGACCCATGGTTTGCCATGGCGAATCAGATCGGCCCTATTTGGGCGAATCAAAGCGAATCATGGAACACCCGATTCTCGATTCCATCCATGGTTTGGCGGATCGAATCGGATCGGCCCGATTCCCCTGAATCGGGGCGAATCATGGAAAACCCGATTCTCGATTCCATCGATTCGGTCCGATTCGCCTCATATATATAATATTATATATATATTAGTAATATATATTATACATTATAAATATCATATATATGATATATTATATATATAATATATATTATACCCATGAGAATCGATCCGATTCGGATCGATTCGGGTCGATTCGGGGGGAATCGAATCGGATCAAGAAAAATCCGATTCGCCTCCCGATTCCGATCCGGCAAACCTTGATTCCATCGATTCGGTCCAATTCGCCCCATTTATATAATAATATTATATCATATTGTAATATATTATACATTATAAATATGATATATGATGTATTATATATCTAATATAATGAGAATCGATCTGATTCATCGATTTGGGACGAATCAGGAGAAACCCGATTCGCCTCCCGATTCCAATCCTGCAAACCATGGTTTGACCATATGATGATCTGTAGTCACCAGATGCTACAGACACTAATATGGATATTAGTACAACTCACAGATACATCAACATGTTTTAGCCATAGATATATGACTTGTGAGCATGAGATAGGTACAGAGGTTGTAAAAAATTTGTTACAAAATTGTGTTTGCCTTTGATACAACCAGTGCAAAACTTGATAATTACAAACCATAAATATGCCACAAAAATTATTCATGCACGAAGGTTCGGAAATCTGGCAGCCTTGCAAGAGGGTCCAATCAAGCCTTAGAGGTAACAAGTGTGACTCCTAATTAAGAGGTTACATGGCATGCCCTTGGGATTTTTCTTCAAGGATACAAACCCTATTATGATAATGAGGATGAAAAGGAAGAAAATAGAATATATTTTATTATTTGTTGCACCAAGGACTTAAACATTGTCTAAATCTCACTTAAATTGTTGGATAAACGTGTTGTTTGCGGGGTTCAAATTGGTGTGGCTGCTACCTTAGAAGAAACACTAATCTTGAAACTGCAAAGAAATCAGCTCATAAAACCTGTCCAGAAACCCAACCAAAAGGCTAAAATGCATTCAGGTTATCAAGTTATCATAGCCATCTATCCCTTGTTGATAAAAACCGGTCAACAACCTGTAACCCATTTCAAATCACAATAACTGAAAGGTTCAGCAAGTCTACGTACATGAGTTTTGCATCAGGATGACCATAAGAAATGACCTACACATTAAACACAACGGGAAGTGTACTTGAGCAAGTCTATATGTATTTTCATCTTATTTTCTTATGAATATTGCCTCATTATTCTACATAAGTTAGCACAATATTCTATCAATTGCAACTAATTTCAGAAACATCTGATTTTGACCGTGAATCAATAAGTGTCTGACCCATCTACAGAATGCGTCATCATGCTTTAATATTTATCAACATAACGTCCAATTACTATGTGAAAAGGAAATGAAGCCAATCAGCATCTTTTAATTCATCACTCAAATAACAATGGTAAGGGAATTAAGGGAAAGATCGACATACAGGCTTTCTCATGTGGTGTATCCCGACTTCTTTACATCTTCTTATAATAGCATCAATGTCAATTCCCCAATACTCTATATCTTTGTCCTGTTGCAGACAGAGTATGTAGCCTACGTTCTCCTCTTTTTTCAAGTGATCAATGTCCTCAGGCGACTGCGGTTGGGACCCCACAATTAAGTTCTTCGTCATCAGGGTATAGTTCATGCCTGAAGGAAATTGAAAGAAGTAGGTCAAAGAATTAACGATGAACTAAAAACACTCTATGTATCTGAAATACATCAAAGTGGTTGTTTGTCATGAACAAGAATATTAGGGGAACAACAATAACAGCTATAGTAACAACCACTGTAGATTGGGATGCGACCTGAGCTGAAACCAACATGTTCAGTTTAAATGCTGCATGTAAACTGAGGAATGAAGAAGGAAAAGATGGAACTTGAGAGGAGTGTTCAAACATTAGAAACAAACAAACAAAGAAAAGAAAAAGAGAAGGAACTTCGCAGACAATCATTTCAGACGTACAATGAAGACCGGATGCGCTTTTTTCCGAAAGAGCAGATTCCGTGTCTTTACGAAAAGCCTGTGCTAAGGGGCTATTTGTGTGACAAAAGACAATGCAAAATATCCGTTTTGAAAAAAGTTTCAAACTCATGTGGTTTAGTATCACCAGCGCTAAAATCTCCTGTTTTGATGGCTTTGGACTGAAAACCAATATTGGTCGGAAAAAGTCTCATAAAGGTCAATCGATTTTGAAACCCAGCAGTCTACGTCACTCCAACCGCAATGAAAATATTGTAAAACAATTTACAGCATTCCAAACATAAGAAGAATGTCATTTTACGGTTTATTTACAGTGTTTTACAACAATCCAGCACACGCCAAGCAACCTCTAGTCAAAAAAGTCTAGACGAGGCAGAAATCTTGTCACCCTCGGGTGCCAGTCAGTAATCACAACTTTCAGCTTAGCACATTGTCGAAGACAAACCAGAGGAAAAGATAAAATCTCAGTACCATCTATAATCTGGAAAAAACACCTAGTTTTTCCAATGACAATTTTTCTATGAGGCGAAATGTCTTTCTAAAACCAAGAGATAGTGAAGGAACTGAACAAAAAAGGGTATTTGATGCTTGTTGTTATGCCCTGCATACACTCAAATTAGACGCTTCTATCCTGCATTTCTTGGATTATCAACTAAAAAACTGTTTCCCTTCCTATCTTTTCTCGTTACCCCAGGGAACAATAAATCTTCCAGATTTTCATCAACACGTCGAAATATGTTAATTTCTGTCCATGTGGCGCACGATTTCTCGGTGGGACTAACAGCTCCGGAACCAGTCTCTCGACTCTCTCCTCACCAAATACTTCTTTCCTAATTTTCCTCTACAAAACTATCCAGCATATACATAGAGAAAAACTCTCAACGACAAGGTGGAATCATCGGTCTGTATTGTGAAATACACAAGGAATGTAGGCACGATGATCCAGGAAGCACCGTAGCAAGCAGTCCATGAATGAAACGAACATCAACAAATGCAAAACATTCGGCGGCGACCCCCAGCTCCAAGAAATCAACAACAACAGCATGAGGAAAGCAAATAACCAACAGAGGGGAAAAGAAGAAGAAACGCGATCGATCCCGTGTCCTATCGTTCCTCAATCCTCACCAAGATCGTGATGGTACTCGTAGGGATTCCGCATCATCCTCTTCATCACCGTGTTGTAATCCTCCACTCTCCTTGTCCTCGGAGGCGGAGGTCGGGAGCTGCCGCTGCTTAACTCCTCTTCCACTCTGCTCTCCGGTTTCTTGGAGCGGATCGAACTCTTCCTCCAAGATCTCGCGGACCCGGCGGAGAGCAAGCAGGTAGCCTTCCTGGAGAGCAACGAGGACCGTCCGCCGTAGCCAGCCTTCTCGAGAGGCTTCGCGGTGGCCGGGGAGATCACCGAACAGAAGAGACCGTTGGTTATGGTCCCCATGGCCTCCCACCGGCTCTTCTCTAGATTCCGGTCTCCGGGGTTGTTGGCCGACGCCGGCCCGTTATATCGCATGTGCTCTATTAAAATGCCCCCCATAATCATACGAAATTACGTAGTGCTTCTTGGGAATAGGCAGGGGGCATTCTTGGCCCATTATGGTGGTAACGGGTCCGGTCTGTCGCCCCTAGGGGTGTAAAAGAGCCGATACGTTCGACAAATAGTTTGAAATTTGACTCGACAAAAACTCGGTTCGGCTCGTTTATTTAATTAGCGAGTCAAGTTTGAACAAAAAAAAAAGCTCGGTTCATAACGAGCTGAGTCTGAACACATGTGAGCTCGGCTCGATTATATTCGTGAACAGCTCGTTTAAGAACTCGTTAAGAGCTCGATTAAATACTCGTTAAGAACTTGTCTAAATATTCGTTAATAACTCATTTAAATATTTGCTATTAAATAAGTTAAATTATTAGATATTTTCTAAATAATATAAATTCTTTATTTACTTTGACATAATGAGATGTAATAAATAAAAACAAAAGTTAAGAATTGAAATGTAAAAGTTAAATATATAAGATATAAACACAATCTTTAGTATAACATATAAATAAGTTAGGGGTACATACACAAATCAAATAAGGAAGATATATAGGTGAAATTTAGTTTGAATAAAATTGAGAAAAAAAGTATATATATAATACTAAATCTTCTGCGGTTCCCCAGCACCGCGAAGCCTTCTTCTTCCCCGATGGCAATGGGTGCCTGCGCAGGGCGTCGGCCGGCGGGCCGCCCGGCCAAGAACCACCTCTGTGGACCGTCGCAGGCAGACCAATGCCAAATGCTCCTCCCGGCGCCGGCGGCAGCGACAGCGGCGGAGGTCGTTCGAGGTTCCCACTGGCGGAGCTTCTGTTGATGGCGCGGCCCGCTTTTTCGGCGGTGATGCCGGATGCCAGCTTTTCCGGCGGACACCGCCGCCTCCTTGGATCCCCGAGCTTCCTATCTGTACCGGACGCCACCGTGGTACTCACGGTGGCATTCTCCGACGTCCAGCCGCTCACCCAAGCCACCCCGCCCACTCCCGGCAATGCCCACCCCGAACACTCTCTATTGGACCATCCCTCGTTTAGTCCCATATCGGTCACCACAAAGTGTGGCCGACTGGGAAAGGTTAGAAATAAACCCTTCACCCCACCAACAAAGCATGCAGATCTCAGGCCATTTAATAAAAAACAATTGTTTCTTTGTTATTTGACTGCAGTTGATTTTTTTTAAAAAATGAAATTTATTTAAATATTAAATATTATATTTAATTTCGAATTTGAAAATTCAAATTTGAACTCGTTAAAAAATAAAATTTATTTAAATATTAAAATTTAAGTTTGATTTCGAGTTTTGATAACTCGAGTTCGAGCTCGTTTACAAGCTCGATTATGTAATCGACCGCATAGTTTCCTAACCATATGGCCACCCGTGCGATGCACGGAATTTTTAAAGTTTTAAATAATTAATTAATATAAGTAAAAAATATTTTTATTGAGTATAAAATAAAATAAAGATAATTATACTTACAGATCTCACGAAAAAATGTTAGAATAATACAAAGAGATATTATCAATTTATGAGCAAGATATAAAATATATTTTTATGTTAATTTTAAAGAAAGAAACTGAAATAAAATTATAATTTATTTGTGTGCAATGCGAGTAGGCCAAACAAGATATAAATAATTGTGAGGACTCCGGTTGGGTCGATCGGTTAGAACTCTTGCTTAAAAGCAAGAGGTCCCGAGTTCGATTCCTGGGGGGGATTTACCTGATTTACATGCAATCCTCGAGGTGTATAAATCCGGAGTTTTTCTGGTCAAGTGGGGTAAGGGCAATACGGGTATACGGAAAGTAGGAGCTGCCAAGTCCTGACCTTGGAGTTCACGAACATCAATCCTTGAGTCCACAAAACCACACGGGGCGGAATTTTCTCGTTATCAAAAATATATATATAAATAATTGTTGGGTGATTATAGTAACATGTGTTAATGTTATGAGTCTATTTCTCCCTCACCTATCGAGAGCACAGCGGAGGCGGAGTACTTCGAGGACTTCTATTTTTAAGATAAATGGAATAGCAAGGAAAAGTCATAAATACTCAACAGTAGTCCATGATTGGGTATGCTCACAGTGACCTTATTGGAGTAGGTTCCGAGTGTATTTCCGAGTGTATTTAGTCTATCTGTAAGAATTTTCTTCCGGAGTTCCACTGCTCAACAATAGTTCATAATTTTGTTATAGGGGTACTTCCCGTACATTAGTATTTTCATACATAGAAGGAATACTGGCGTCACTCAACGTCACCTCACAGATGTGACATGTAAAGATTATTTACACCTACTTACAGATGTAACTCAACAATTTATACATACAGATATTGTACTAAAACTAATATAAATAATCTTTCTATAGTATACATATAACATAACCAAATTAAACTAAGATATACATAAAACATAGACGGAAACATAAAACTGTAGGCTAGTTCTATGCAGGTGTGATGCACAGGAATTAGCTTTTAAATTTTTATACAAATATAATATAATTAGTTGATATAATTATGATTATTTTTAAGTTGAATAAAATAAATATAAAAAATAATTATATATGATTGCTTTTAGCAGTGTCCATTGATGCAGAGAATATTTATGGGTTTTTATTAAAATAATCATATTTTTATTTTTTAATTATTTAAATAATCACATTAAAAAAATAATTCCTAAAATAGTCATCAAGTTGTCACGTTGGCAAGTTGGTGACCGAAAACCGGATGCCAATGTGGAGTCGGCATTGAGAATACCGACTCCAAAGTCGGCATTGACAATACCGACTTTGGAGTCGGCATTGCGATTGCCGACTTCGGAGTCGACATTGCCAATGCCGACTGCAAAGTCGGTGTTGGCAATGCCGACTCCAAAGTCGGTATTACCAATGCAGACTTTGGATGTTTAAAATATAAAAAATTCATCAGCCATGTGATACCCTGTTTAAAAAAAACCGTAAAAAACATATTTGTAACATGTGATGTGAGTGCGAGCTTGGTCATCTCTTCCTCTTCGTTTTTTAAATAAAAAACACTACTCACTGTAGCGCTACAGTAAGTACTGTAGTGCTACAGTTAGTAACAGTAGATTCAAATTATTTACATTTTCTGTCTTCGTTTTAAGATTTTTTTAAAAAAATTGATAGGAGAATATTAGATTTTTTTATTTTATAGTTTTTTTTAAAAAATAAAAAAATAACATAAAAATTGTAAATTTATAGCAGTTACTGTAGCAGCTACAGTGACCCTACTAAATTTCTGTAGCGCTACTCATTTTTGTTTTAAAATCACTATAGTGCTACAGTAGTACTGTAGTGCTATAGTTAGTAATAGTAGATTTAAGTTTTTTATATTTTTCTGGTTTTGTTTAAATTTTTTTAATAAAATCTGATTGGATAACATTAGATTTTTTATTTTATAAATTTTTTACATATAAAAAATGAAATAAAAATTGTAAATTTATTGCAGTTAATGTAGCAGCTATAGTGACCCTACTAAATTGTTGTAGCGCTACTCATTCTTATTTTAAAATCACTGTAGCGCTACAGTAAATACTGTAGTGCTATAGTTAGTAACAGTAGATTTAAGTTTTTTACATTTTTCTGTTTTTGTTTAAATTTTTTAATAAAAATGTTTATGTCATTTTTTTATATGTAAAAAATCTAATGTTATCCAATCAAATTTTATTAAAACATTTTAAACAAAAACAAAAAATGTAAAAAACTTAAATCTACTGTTACTAACTATAGCACTACAGTACTTACTGTAGCGCTACAGTGATTTTAAAACAAGAATGAGTAGCGCTACAGCAATTTAGTAGGGTCACTGTAGCTGCTACAATAACTACTATAAATTTACAATTTTTATGTCCTTTTTATATGTAAAAATCTATAAAATAAAAATCTAATATTATCCAATCAGATTTTATTAAAAAATTTTAAACAAAAACAGAAAATGTAAAAAACTTAAATCTACTGTTACTAACTATAGCACTACAGTACTTACTGTAGCGCTATAATGATTTTAAAACAAAAATGAATAGCGCTACAGCAATTTAGTAGGGGCACTGTAGTTGCTGCAGTAACTGCTATAAATTTACAATTTTTATGACATTTTTTATATGTAAAAATATATAAATAAAAAATCTAATGTTATCCAATTAGATTTTATTAAAAAAATTTAAACAAAACAGAAAAATGTAAAAAGCTTAAATCTACTGTTACTAACTATAGCACTACAGTACTTACTGTAGCACCACAGTGATTTTAAAACAAAAATGAGTAGCGCTACAACAATTTAGTAGGGTCACTGTAGCTGCTACAGTAACTGCTATAAATTTACAAATTTTATGTTATTTTTTATATTTAAAAAATCTATAAAATAAAAGATCTGATATTGTCCAATCAGTTTTTTTAAAAAAATCTTAAAACAAAGACAGAAAATATAAATAATTTGAATCTACTGTTACTAACTGTAGCACTACAGTACCTACTGTAGCGCTACAGTGAGTAGCGTTTTTTTATTTTAAAAACGAAGAGGAAGAGATGACCAAGCGCGCACTCATCACAGGTTACAAATATGCTTTTTACGGTTTTTTTTTAAATAGGGTATCACACGGCGGACGATTTTTTTATATTTTAAACATCCAAAGTCTGCATTGGCAATACCGACTTTGGAGTCGGCATTGCCAATACCGACTTTGCAGTCGGCATTGGCAATGTCGACTCTGAAGTCGGCAATCGCAATGTCGACTCCAAAGTCGGTATTGTCAATGCCGACTTTGGAGTATGTATTCTCAATGCCGACTCCACATTGGCATCCGATTTTCGGTCACTAACTTGTCAACGTGGCAACTTGGTGACTATTTTAGAAATTATTTTTTAATGTGATTATTTAAATAATTAAATAATAAAATATAATTATTTTAATAAAAAAACCCAATATTTAATTGAAAGGGACAACATCTAATGACTGATAGCTCCACCAATTCTGCACACAAATTTTTGTATAGTCAAATGACCTCATCTTCTATTGCACATCGAATCCCCATTCTTCACCATTTGATAGCAGGAACTTGTGTTTCAAATTGGGATTTCCAACTGTCCATGGAGTATTTAACAAATGAGAGATATGAAAAAAGATTGGCTAAAGAAATCATGATGAGAGAGGTCAGGAAGTCATGATAAGAGGGTTTATGGTGAATAACTTATATTGTAAGAAGATGAAAGTGACGTCACGTGTTGCTGTAGAAGTAGAACAGTGGCCGCATAGGAGTGACCGGGGACAGGAAGTAAGGCGTTTCAGGCATGACAGTAGAAGTACAGAGTTGTTACATGGGTGAAATGCTGTTGGAGAGAGGGAGGGTGGGACGTTTGCGGGTGAAGCGAGGGTGGGAGATTAGGATTGTTTTTTCTAATTAGAAATTTTGGCGCGCTGATGATAGGTAATTATTAAGGTTTGTGATAAGAGCACCACTTGGTGCAAATTGGTGCAAACTACACTCCCATTGGGGGTGTAGTGACATCACCCCACCCAATGGGTGGGGGAGCTTGTTGCAAACCGCCACATGGCGGTTTGCAACAAGTGTTTTCCTTGTGATAAGAGTCACTTTAAGCAGTTTTTAGTGGGATAGTGGGTGTGTAAGGGAGAGAGAGCTGAGAGAGATTGCTGATGAGGCACTTTATATGAGCAGAGTCAAATTGGATTTTAGTAATATATATATAGATAGATAGATGCTTTTAATCCTTTGCATATCTGATTCCATCTTACCGGGCATACGTATATAGTCTTATCTCGCTCACATATTTTAATAAAAATTAAAAAAATAAAGAGTTGAAGGTGGCAATAGTGAAAAAACTATTAATATTAAGTATATATTTTTATTTATTTAAATATTCGATTAATGATTGAGTTGTATAGATATTTACTCCACAATGGAACATGATGAGACTCGTAAATTTTAGATTAAATATTTTCACAGTGACAACCACGGGTGCACCCCTCGCAGAGAACAAGTAAAATTTTAGTTTGAAAGCGGATCCCTGCGTGTGCGGCCCAATGGCAGGGAGATAACGTAGATCCGGCCCAGGCCCATTATGTCGTACTAGACTGTTGTGAATCTTGTGATTCCATTGATGCATAATCACATGTCTGTTGTAGTTTAATCTCATGTTTGAACCTATATACCCATGGTTGTACGTATCTGATTGAGGATTATCTGGAATCTTAAACAACCTGCAGGTAAGCTATGATTTTTCTTCTCTTTTTTTCCTTTAAAAATTGTGAAACATTGTGAAAAATCTCAGAATGTTTTATTTTTTAAAAAAGTAAAAGGAATGAAGAAAAAGAAAAAGAGAGCGGTGACACGCCAACGTTTATGAACTTGTACAAATTGTGGAATGGATGGACATGGCCAGGTTAGCTGAATGCATGGTTTTCTTGGAAAAGCTAACAATAGCTGGATTAGGAATGAGGGTCAAGTTCATTGTTCATGGGTGGTGTTTATAATCTTTGTTTCACATGCATCACATTGGTCCTCCTTTTGGCTTCACAAAAAGGTGGTAGTGGTCCTGGGGTTCACTGTGCTTGGCATTCCAAGGAGGGTTTCATAACAAGGTGCTCTGTTCTCTTCGTATAAAGAAAAGATCACCTTTTCTTCGGTCTCAAAACCGTGCATCATCCATCTGATCTCAGTGAAGAACAAGTCAAAAAAAGGAGAGGGGGGCGGGGGAATCTTCTTACTTGCTTCCTAGGACTTACTTCTGTTGTTTAAAAAAAAAAAAAAAACTTGAATTCTAATTGTGAATACAATTCAAGAGTGATGCCCCACAGGCCAAAATAAACTGCATGCTATAATTAAACCTGTCCCTACAACGTGTTCATGTCCAAAACTAAAGTCACTCTCAAATACCCGAGCAAAGAAGGGTGGACCCGGCCTTAAGCGAGATAAACAACAAATTGAGCATCGTTTAAAATGATTAAACTATGATGTTTGAAGCGTCATTGTTAGGTGACTGAAGAAAATGCACAAGTTTTCCATGGGAACTTCTGTTCACACCGGAGTAGTTTATATGCAAATGTTTTGTTCTTGATCTCTTTGTCTAAGAAGAGTTCTTTGTTTAAGATGATTGGCCGTACCATTGCGGATCACAATGATATAGTAGAGTCGGACCGTGTCAAGAATCCAACGAGTCCTTTGCACGGCCAACACAATATGATAATTAATAATAATAATAATAATATTATTATTATTATTATTATTTCAAAAGCTCCACTACCCCCTACTCTCTTCCGGCAGCTCTCTCCCCTAGGGGTGAACACGGTCCGGTTCGGTTCGGATTGGCTCTTTTTTTTGTCAAACCGAACCGAACCGAATCTCAAGGTCAAATCGAACCGAACCGAACCGGTTCGGTGTAAACCAAAGTTTAACATCCTTTATATCAGAAGCTCGCGCATGCCTCAGTGGCTAAGGCGCGCTTGCTTTCTCTGGGCGGTCAGGGGTTCGAATCCCTGCTCCGCCATCTTTTGTTGAAGAAATACTCAGATTTTGGCAAAAAATTGCGTGGGTGGAAGGTGGGTTTCAAACCCGCACCAGCGCAGGCGCCTTGGTGCATGGACTAGCCAACCGGGCTACGGCTCGTTTGTATGTAAATTATATCTATAAAATATATATTCGGTTTATTCGAAAAGTGAAACCGAACTGAACTGTATAGGATCCCAAACCGAACCGAACCGGTCAGTTCGGTTCGATTTTTCGATTTGAACCGAATTCTGAACAGCCCTACTCTCCCCCACCCCTAATGACCCCCCTCCCTCACCTCTTATTATGGCTTGCAACGTCCGGTTGAGAGGTTGTTGTCATCCACAAAAAAGTGATGTTTGATGAACACTATAAGATTGTAATGATTGATAAACACTAGAAATTTACATGTTCATTTTATGTCAATTAAATGCTTAGACAATTTATAATCATATAATTTTGTCATTTTTTATCATCTCAATTGAATAGTGTGATGTTTATATATGGTCATTTAATGTGAATGAGATACTTACACAATTCTAAATCATGTATCTATTTATATATTTTTATCATCTCCGTAGCTCAATATGTTGTTTATATATTTATTACATGGGTTAACATTATTAAATATCAAATTTGAATAAAAATTATCTAAAAAATCATATTACACATATAATTTTTTTTTTAAAAAATGTTGCAACTGTACCATATTAATGTGGTACAAATAATATATATAATATGATAGCACCATATCAACAAAACTTGATATGATTGAGTTGCACGGCACGGAAAATCTTAATTTAGGTAAGTATGGTTGGAGATAGGAGAAAAGTCCTTTTGTCTGGGCATGCGACTTAAGGGGCACGGTACCTGTTTATTATCGCCAAACCACATGGGATTCGGCATTAATGCCTTCTTTTCTTCTGCTTTCTGGATGCCTGTGGCAATCAGATGACCATGACGTCTCCCGTCCCATTCCAACAGTGTTTACCACTTTGCATGTTCTATTTGCAAAGAGGACTGTTAAGATGGTTGACATTTGGACATCATAAACATGAACATATATACAAAGATTATATACTAGTCAATATATATGCATCAACCTACACAGTTTTAAATTGGATGATGGAAAAGAGTGCCACACATTTGATGCATGTCAAGAGAAAGTGGTACTACAATATTTCCCTTATGTAGAATACAATGATGCCTTGAGATGACGAATGGGCAGAGAAATTAAGAGAGAGAGAGAGAGAGAGAGAGAGAGAGAGAGAGAGAGAGAGAGAGAGAGAGAGAGAGAGAGAGAGAGAGAGAGAGAGAGAGAGAGAGAGAGAGAGAGAGAGAGAGAGAGAGAGAGAGAGAGAGAGAGACCAGGATATGATTGAATTCTCCGTGATTAATTAGATGATTTGGTGAGAAAAAAAAAAGAAGAAGACACAAGTGCCTTGCAAAGCTGCACGAGTAACACTCACCCACTGTCTCATTGCAAGATTAGGTGGCCGGCGTTTTCCACGTTTGCCGCCTAGCAATTGCACCATTAATGGGTCTTATCCGTCTGCAAGACTAGCTGATGAGATTCACACATCCACCATGCATCTGTCGGAGGATTTGTATCTAGTTCTTGTGTTAATCATAATATATAGATAGTACGGTGCTAACAATATTTAGACAGTTGAGTTCTGTTGAAAAGATCTCGGAATAAAATAACAATATATACATTGAATCTTGTGTATAAAGATATCTCTCCCAATAGAAACGATACGGTAAGATTTTCACAGAGGTAGCTAGGTAAACAGCTATCAGAATCGCTTACACTGCTTCACACCTTAAACTCTAGGTCCCGATGATGACGAACCTCCGTTTGTCGATGCCACAGAGAAAACTTCTAGAGAGGCAAGAGACAAACACCTTGACTTCTCTCTCTCTCCTCTTTTGGGTACAAGACCCTCAATGCCTTACACTACAAGAAAAAGCGTCGATAGCGACTGACATAATCAGTCGCTGATCAATCACAATAGGACTTAGCGACCGAATTGCATCCGGTCACCGACCGATAACATCGGTCGCTATATTTTGGTCGCTACTATGTGACCGATTCTTATCGATCACAGAATCGATCACAAACAGCTATCGATATATAACAGTCGTAATTATTGCGATCGATTATATTGGTCGCAATATCGGTCGCTACGTCAGCAACTGATTGGCGACTGATATAAATGCGGTCGTTATTTTTATAGCGACCGACAATAACGACCGCCTTGCGACCGATAGAATCGGTCGCTATTCAGTCGCTATTATCAAAATATTTTTTTAATAATTTAAACGTAAATGACAATAAATCACCTATTGAATGACAATAAAATAAAACCACAATACATCTACTGCACAAATCACAATATCTCATCACAAAAACCACAACAAATATGTACACGAACTTATCACACATCCATCATAAAATTACAACATCCACACAACTGAGAAAAAAATCGCAAACCACAATATACACCCATCACAAAATCACAAATCCTCTGCGTATGTGTCATACTGGTCCTCGTCTCCCCCAATGCCTAGCGATGGATGATCCTATATATCATTTATAAAAAATTAAAATCAAATACTTAATAAATAAATTATTTTTCTTTAAAATTGAAAGCAAGATGTTTTTCACTTAACTTAATTTGACAAATGATAGTTTGAGCGTTTTGCTCAAACCGGGAGTCCAATTTGGACTCCATCAGTTTCTATAAGTCGCTCTCATCTTCCCGATCGTGTTGGAATCATTGACAAATTAATCGGACCTATATTTTTTATTTTGACCCTCCTAAACCCATGTTTATTGACTTTAAACTAAGTTCAGAAAATGTAAATTTGAGCATCGAGCTCAAACCTGAAGTCCAATTTGGACTCCGTCAATTTTTACGTGTTACTTTCACCCCCCAAATCGTGTTGGAACAATCGACAGACTGATTGGACTTGTATTTTAACTTTTGATTGTCCAGTCCAAATCAGGAATCCATTTTAGACTCTGTCAATTTTTACAAGTCACTCTCACCTTCTTGGTCGTGTTGGAATCATTGACAAATTAATCGAACTTATATTTTTAATTTTGACCATCTTCCCGTGTTTACTGACTTTAAACTAAGTTCTTTTAGAAAATGTAAATTTGAGCATCGAGCTCAAACTTAGAGTCCGATTTGGACTCCGTCAGTTTCTACAAGTCATTCTCACCCTCCCGGTCATGTTGAAACAATCGATAGATTGATTGGACCTATATTTTAGATTTTGGACCCTCAAACTCAAGTTCACAGATTTTAAACAAAACTAGTTAAGAAAATGAGAAATTGATTGCCCAGTCCAAATCAGAAGTCCAATTTGGAGTCCGTCAGTTTCTACAAGTCACTCTCACCCTCCCGATCGTGTTGGAACGATTGATAGGCTGATTGGACCTGTATTTTAAATTTTGGACCCTCAAACCTAAGTTCACAGATTTTAAACAAAACTAGTTAAGAAAATGAGAAATTGATTGCCCAGTCCAAATCGGAAGTCCAATTTGGACTCCGCCAGTTTCTACAAGTCATTCTTACCCTCCCAGTTGGGTTGGAACAATCGATAGTCTGATAAGGTCTGTATTTTAAAATTTGGACCCTCAAACCCAAGTTCACAGATTTTAAATAAAACTAGTTAAGAAAATGAAAAATTGATTGCCTAGTCCAAATTGAAAGTCCAATTTGGACTCCGTCAGTTTGTATAGGTCACTCTCACCCTCCCGATCATGTTGTAACAATCGATAGGCTGATTGGACCTATATTTTAAACTTTGGACCCTCAAACCCAAGTTCACATATTTTAAACAAAACTAGTTAAAAAAATGAGAAATTGATTGCTCAGTCCAAATCGAGGGTCCAATTTGGACTCCGTCAATTTCTACAAGTCACTCTCACCTTCCCTGTCATGTTGAAATCATTGACAAATTAATCGGACCTATATTTTTTATTTTGAGCCTCCTAAACTGTGTTTTTTTGACCCTCTTCAATCCAAGTTCTTGCATTTTATAAGATGATATTTATAGTTGAGAAATAAAAAATTAATCAAATAAAATACTCATCAAAGGTTGTTGTGAAGGAGGTGTTCTATTACCAAGAAATCCTAGCTCTGCGAGCGTTTGGGAGACAGTCTGAGAGACGATATGAAAGATATTTTGAGAGACGGTCTCGTTGACGCTCTCCCTAAACTGAGTCGGAGTCATAGTCGGGGTGGCACTGGAAGAACCACCTGAGGCTTCATGTGTGGTAAATGGAGAGGTCGCATGTGAGATGAAGTTCGAGCATGATGATATCACCCTGGTCGTGCCTAAGCTATGTCTAAAACCATACACATGGCCTTTCTTGGGTGCCCCAGATGCTGCAACCCAAACGTCAGGATCCAACTCTGGATGCTGACTGTCGTCTCCGTACCTCTCATCCATTCCTCTACCATATGAGTCCTATAAAAAAAAATCAAAATTATTATAAATTCTATATTTAAATGAAAACTATTGGTGTATACACTTACCGCTACCTCCCGAGCTTTCTCACTAATGTAATAATATGTCCCTTTCTTTTTATGAGTTTCATCAAAAAGTTCTTGAAATTGAGGTGGCCGCTTGAGCTGTGCTTCATCTTTTTCAAATAAATCACACTTTATTATTAGATTTACAAATTTAAAGAACCTATAAGTGTACTTACCATTTGTGCTTTATGCATTGCAAAACCTGTATGTACATTTGCCTTGGGATGCGCAGCTCTGTTTAGCTTTGCTTTGATAGAATTTTCATTTCATTTCTCCCCTCCCCAAATCTTGCACAACTCCATCCAATACTCCTTTCTCATCCAAACAGGCTTGTGCTCCTTCCATTGGTTATTATTTGTGCTTGCATAAACTCTGCATGCATTTCTTCGAGCATTATACAAAAGATGTTTGAAATTTGCTCTTACAGTGGTTGTCCATATAGATCTAGCATGTAACTCATCTGAATACTCTATGAATCGATGATTCCTCTGCATATTAAAAAAAAAGAATTATACACAACATAAGAATTAGTGTATTAAATTAAGAATTGAAAAAGACTTAGTTTAAAAGAATAGTTCACATACCATGAACATATCATACAATAAATCCTAAACATCCATCAGAAAATCAGAAAATCGATGGATGGGGCTAGGAAAGTGTGCTTGAATTGACTTTGTAATAAATTGTGATGCTTGGGCAGGCTCTATTTTATCCTGAAATTGAAAATATTAAAACCACAATGACGAATAGATAACAAAAACAATGCATTACATACCCTTCATTTATCCACACTACCTGCATCGTCTCACCATAACTGCACTCCCCCTCATAATGACTTGCATTGTCATCAGCATGTACTATACAAATTAAATATCATAAACAAATCTGACCTATACAATCTGACATAAAGAATTATATTAAATAAACACTGCAATGCATACAAATCAAAATATACATACTTGCTGTTGGTGGTGGAGGTGGAGAGGGCGTCAGTCCTGGTAGTGGAGACGTGGAGGCAACCCAACCTATACAATCTGACATAAAGAATTATATTAATTAAATACCACAATGCATACAAATCAAAATATACATACCTACTGCCGATGGTGGAGGTAGAGAGGGCGTCAGTCCTGGTAGTGCAGACGTGGAGACAACCCGACCTATAAAATATGACATAAAGAATTATATTTATTAAATACCACAATGCATACAAATCAAAATATACATACTTACTACTGATGGTGGAGGTGGAGAGGGCGTCAGTCCTGTAATGATAGAAATGAGATAAGCAATATATATAAAGAATACATATCTTCTTATAAGTAATGTTTATACCTGGTAGTGCAGACGTTGAAGCAGCCCGACCTATAACAAACGGTGGAGCTATAGAAAAGGGAGTAGATCTCCTCTCACTACGGTAGTATGTTTCTCTTCATCGGAGTCCCCCAACTCTATTTCATTTTCTTGTGGATCGACATCTTCCTCTTCATTCTCTTTAGATAAAGAAAGTGATGATCAGCCCATCTCCATATAATTTTATTTATTATATACAATTTTTTGTGATTAACAAAATCTTAACAAATATTTTCTAACAATCTTTTTTGAAGTCCATCCACAGGAAATCAATCAAGCAAAATCTGTAAGTTATCCTCACACACTGTTGTTTACAGTTCAAAGCATTCATTCTAAGTACACATCGATTTCCTTGATAGAACATCGGTTTTTTAAGTGAAACAACGATTCGGTCACTTTATCGATTTCACAAGTCACTTAAACAACGATTTGATAAGTTTGATCGCTATAATGATTCGATAAGTTAAAACAACAATTTGATCGCTGTAACGATTCGATAAGTTAAACAACGATTTGATCGCTGTAACGATTCGATAAGTTAAAACAATGATTTGATCGCTGTAATGATTCGATAAGTGAAACAACGATTTGATCACTATAACGATTCGGTAAGTTACACAACGATTTGATCGATGTAACGATTCGATAAGTTAAACAACGATTTGATCACTGTAACGATTTGATAAGTTAAAACGACGATTTGATTACTGTAACGATTCGATAAGTTAAACAATGATTTGATCGCTATAACGATTCGATAAGTTACACAACGATTTGATCGCTGTAACGATTCGCTAGCACTTCAACATCGATTTGGTTGAAACAACGATTCGTCTTGACTTAAACAATGATTTGATAGCAAACAATGATTTACTTTTACTTGAATAATGATTTGCTTTTAGTAAAGAAATGATTTGCTCAAAGAACGATTTGCTTTTAGTCAAAGAATGATTTGCTAAAACAACGATTTGCTCTTAGTCAAGAAACGATTTGCTTAAACAACAATTTCAGTCTCACAACAATTTCAGTATTGAAACAATGATTTCATGATCGATTTCGTTCAAATAATAATTTAATGATTGAATTTAGTAAAACAACGATTTCATCTGCTCATCGATTTCTGTTTAAGTAATAACTTTGTACAGAACATCGATTTCATTATATTTATACATAGACTATACTCACATCGACTTGATTCCAACATGGATTACATTTTCATATGATTATTTTGTCAATTTGGTATTAATATCATATTTATACAGAATGCTCTTTATATATCTATTGTACAATCTTGCTTTATCTTCTTAGATTATTTAAATATGCATATGCTTAAATTTCTGTGAAATTTCAAAAACCTTCCCGCGCATACTAAGATCTTGATCATTCCACACGAAATCTTCTTGCTTACTTGATGTATCGCAAAGAGTCTTGATTAGTGTGATGTCAGGATAACCTTTCTAGTTTAAGCATATATCCATGCTGCACAACTACCAGGGTTGACTGACAACGTAGATAAAAAGGAGTTGTCTAGGTATCCATGTTTATTACATGCCGGACTTTTGTAGTAAAGCACGTCAAAGATGGATCTGTCAACTTGTCGAAAGGATAAAAGATTCAGAAAATCTTTCCTGAAGTTGCGAGGATCAATCCAAGCGCTTATAGCTGCAAGCTCACCTCTCCATGCCTAGGACCAGTCTCTCTAACGTGCATGAAGTTGTGAGACAACGGTCATCTGAACGGCTACTACAACAGTAAAATAATTTGCAGAAGATAAATAGAAGACTAATAACTCCGTGAAGGACACACAGACATTCACATATACTAAGAGATAGACACATCCACTAATATCTGGCAAGCATAAAAAAGAAGAGCTTACTCGCTTCAGTGACCAACTTTCAGCTCTTGCTCTCAGCCTTCACTTGCTTAGTCTTTTGAGAGCTCTTGTTTTTCTGAGAGATTTTCTTATTGCAAATCTTTGTCTCTCAGACATTGACTCAGATCAAGCAAATTCCTATAAGCTTGGTCTAGGGGCCATTCGCCCTTTTACTCACATTCTTTGTGTGATCCTCTTCAGTTGTGAAGAGAAGACCTGTTGTTGAACAGGTGGTAGTTGTTGGCCCTTTTGGTACGACAGCAGGCTAACCTAGAGGGGGGGGGGTGAATAAGTTTTCTGAAATCTAAAATAAAAACTTGAACACAGAAAATTATCACTTGAAAGTTTGGTTAGTTGAGTATGATAAAGAGTAGCAGTGCGGAAGCAAATAAACAATCACACAAAGGACACAAGAAGTTTATCCTGTTTCGGCCCTTCCCACATGGAAGTCCTACGTTCAGTCCCCAAGCAACCTCTTGGGATTTTACTAACCAAGGGTACAGTCCCCCTCAAGGACAATACAACACCCAGCACCCCAGCTAGTCTTCTTCTCTTTCCCGGGTAAGAAGGCAGCCCATTTCTCTTACAGGTCAAGAAGCCAACCTCCTGGTACAAACTTCAGTGCGGTTCTGCTAGACACAAACCCCTGGCTAGGTTCTACACTATATATAGTCCTACAGTTGGACAAAAGTCTTTCTTAGAAAAGAAAGAACAAAGCTGAGAGTTGGAACAAATGAAAACCAACTAAAAGAACTCTCAGCGAAAAGACTCTCTCCCCAGATTACAAAGATGCACACAGAGAGAGTGAAGAGAGGAGAAGGATCATGAAGCTTGAGGGCTTCAGATGCTTGAACACTTCTTCTTGGGCTTGGGCTCTTTCTCTCTTTTCCTTTGAGTGCATATGGAGTTGAGGTTCCTCATAGGATGTACACTCTTAAAAATTCTTCAAGAAAGCTCTTCTTCTTCTTCAGCCTTGCTTTATCTTTTATATGAGCAGCTTTGAACAAATCCGTTGGAGTTCTAGCCGTTGCTCATCTTCTCTTTCTTCTGATATTTTATGGTCTACGAGGTCTGCAAGCATAGAAGAAAGTGTTTAGATAAAAGAGTGTTTCTGTCAAAAAGGTTCATACCTCTATGTTTCTTGTTGTCACCCAGAAGTAGTAAGTAACCCCCTTTTTGTTGGCAGGAAAGAAGAGATCTAGAAAGATAAGCAAAAAGATCTCCTGTCAGAAAGATAAAAGATTACACAAATCAATAATATATGACTTTTTCACTAGATGCCAAAGACACTTTGAAATATAAAGAAAATCTATGTTTAAATGATCGAATCCATGTTTGAGTGACTAAATCCATGTTTTTACAAGCGAATCTATGTTTGAGTGACCAAATCCATATTTTTACAAGCGAATCCATGTTTGAGTGACCAAATCCTTATGAGAGCAAATCGATGTGAGAGCAAATCGATGTTTCACTTATCAAATCGATGTGAGAGGTAAATCAATGTTTCACTTATCAAATCAATGTGAGAGGCAAATCGATGTTTCACTTATCAAATCGATGTTTGAAACAAATCATGTTTCACTTATCAAATCGATGTAAGAGGTAAATCGATGTTTCACTTATCAAATCGATGTGAGAGGCAAATACATGTTTCACTTATCAAATCGATGTGAGAGGCAAATCCATGTTTTCAAGCAAATCGATGTTGCAGTGAAATCCATATTTTCAAGCAAATCGATGTGGCACTTTGTGAACTGAAATCGATGTATATTGAATGGACATCGATTTAGCTTTTTAGTGCAAATCACACAACAATAATTCCATAAATTTATATTTATTAGGAAAAATATAATATTAAATATATTTAATAATATTTAATTAATCATAAGTTTTGTTATCACCAAAATACCATAAATTTATATTTATTAGGAAAACATGATATTAAATATTTTTAATAATATTTAATTAATCATAAATTTTGTTATCACCAAAATATAAGGATAAAATATGGGAGTGGTTCAACAGTAGTTATTCCCTTCATTGTAGAAGGAAGACACGTTGCATCAGGTGGTGTTTTGTACCTCTTCAGGGTTAGAAGAGAAGGCCAGCTGCTGCTAGATGTGTAAGAGTCCTTAAGGGGGACAGTACCCTTGGTTAGTGAAATTCCAAGTTGTTGCTTGAGGACTGGACGTAGGACTCCTTGGGATAGGAGGTCTGAACCAGGATAAAAATCTCCTGTTGTTTGTGTGTCTGCTTGTTTATCTTCACTCTCACTAACACTAACTATCGATCTTAGTGTTTCTCTGTTAAGTGTTTTTATTGATAGGTTTTAATTTAAAAAGAGCATTTAGCAATCCATTCACCCCCCCCCTCTGGGCTTGCTATCTGGACAACAAGTGGTATCAGAGCCAAGTCTCTTCAAGAAAGAAGATCT
Source organism: Colocasia esculenta (assembly GCA_014218235.1). Lineage (NCBI taxonomy): Eukaryota > Viridiplantae > Streptophyta > Magnoliopsida > Alismatales > Araceae > Colocasia > Colocasia esculenta. Next base: position 20,895,477 of record CM024757.1, on the reverse strand, counting down.
CGTAGTCTGAAGAGCAAAGATAAATGGCAGCTCAAGGATATGCTGAAGGCCAGTCCGTCAACAGACCTCCTTTATTCGACGGAGAAGATTACAACTATTGGAAGACTCGAATGGAGTTCTTCCTTCAAGGTCTTGATTTCCTACTATGGTCTATCATTGAAGAAGGAGATCTCCTGGTAACCAATGAAGAAGACAAAGGGACAGATGAAGACAAGAAGAAAATATCTCTTAACAGGAAAGCAAAGAGTATACTGTGTTGTGCTCTTAGTAAGAAAGAGTTCAACAGGATCTCAACATGCAAGTCAGCTATGGAAATGTGGGAGAAGCTCAGACTCACATATGAAGGAACTGACAAGGTAAAAGAAACAAGAATAGACATCTTGGTAGCCCAATATGAAAGATTTCAGATGCAATCAGGAGAGTCCATCATACAATTATATAGCTGATTCACTGACATCACAAATGGATTGGATGGGCTTGGAAAGACCTATGACATCGAAGACATGGTGAGAAAGATACTGAGATCATTACCAACCTCATGGACTCCAAATGTGACAGCTATAGAAGAAGCCAATGATCTAAGAAAAATGTCACTTGAGAAACTCATTGGGTCACTAATGGCCCATGAGATAGGAGAGGCTTAGAGAATTCTCCAGCAGGAAGAAGCATATCAACGCACTAAAGGCTACAAAAGGCAACTCGAAAGAAGAATCAGAAAATGAAAGAAGTGATGAAAGCAGTGAAGATGAGGAAGCTTTTCTCTCTAGAAGACTACAACGTATTCTAGCCAAGAAAAATATCAGTCAGGGAGAAGGTACTTCAAGAAAGGGAGAGACTTCAAGAAGCCTGAAGTTAAGGATGTTAAGAAGTCAGAACCCATATGCTACGAATGCAAGAAGTCCGGACACATCATGGCTGAGTGTCCAAAGCTGAAAAAGACTGAGTTCAAGAAGAAGGACAACTCAAAGAAGTTCAAAAGATATAAAAGAAAGCCATGGTGGCTGCATGGAACAACGAGAGTGACTTAGACAGTGAGTCAAGCTCCAGTGATGAAGAAGAAGAAAAAGCCAACCTGGACTTTATGGCAAACACTGATGAAAGGTAGCTTTTGACTCATCTTTTACTTCATGCAATGAATCTGATTCTGATAGTCTAGAAGACGCATTCAATGAATTATACAATAAGTATAAAGATGCATGTAAGCTATTAAAAACTACCAAGAAAAATTATGCATGCTTGGAAATCACCAATTCAGATCTAAAATCTAAAACTGAGCAACTAGAAAAATAAATATCTGAATTTAAAAGAAGAAATCAAATGTTATGTGAAGATCTAAAAATTAAAAATGAACAGATAACAAATCTAGAAATCAAAAAACTTTAAGTAAACTTAAAAGGAAGTTGACACACTAACAAAAGATAATGAATATCTAACTAACACAATCGAAAAATTCACAAATGGAAAATCCTCTCTAATATTAAAAGGAGCAAGAAGATCTGGTAAGAAAAAACATGGTTTAGGATATATTCCACCAGATAATGAAGAAACAATCATTCATCCTAAAATTTATCCAATACCAAAATTTGTAGCTGAATAAAATACTGATTATAAATCTAACATTAAATACAGGCCAATTAAAATAGTAAATAATATATCATGCTGTAGTCATTGTAATAAGTTAGGACACACTAAAATAACTTGTACAACTAAACACTTAAAGTGGATTCCTAAAAGAAAAAATGAGGAAACTAACCAACAAGGATCCAAAAGAACTTAGGTACCTAAATCTTAGTGATTTATTGCAGGAAACCCTTAGAGCATCAAAGTGGTACCTTGATAGCGGATGTTCAAGCACATGACTGGAAACAGAAGATTGTTTTTGTACATCAAAGATGAAGAAGGAACAGTGACCTATGGCGATAATGGAAAAGGTTCAATGATCGGTTATGGATCTATTGGAAGTCAAGACAGAACCCTCATAGAAGATGTTTTATGTGTCAAGGGACTCAAGCACAACCTCATAAGTATCAGCCAGCTGTGTGACAAGGGTCACCAAATCAAGTTTCAGGAGTCTAAATGTCTAATTATGAAGGATGGTGCAACTATCTTCGAAGCCAGTAGAGATAAGAACTTGTATGTACTGCACCTAGAAGAATTAAAGGATCAAGATGCTTGTCTAGCAGTAAATAAAGATCAAAATGCTGAACTATGGCACAGAAGATTAGGCCACTGCAACATGGATGGAATTAGAAAGCTTATCAAGCATAATCTAGTGGAAGGTCTGCCCAAGATAAATTCAAGAATAGAAGGTGTTTGTGAACCATGTGCAAAAGGGAAGCATGCAAATCCTCCTTTCAATCAAAGACAGTGGTAACCACCTCCAAACCACTGGAATTGCTTCATATGGATTTGTTTAGACCAATGAGAACTACTAGCCTGGGAGGAAAGAACTTTGGATTTGTAATAGTAGATGACTATTCGAGATTTACATGGGTATCTTTCTTAGAGCATAAAGATAATACTTTCGAAAATTTTGTGAAGTTCAATAAGTTAGTTTAGAAGGATAAGAAGCTCAACATAATAAGCATTCACTCAGATCATGGAGGAGAATTCCAAAATGTCAAATTTGCAGAATTTTGTGATGATCAAGGAATAGAGCACAACTTCTCAGCACCAAGGACACCTCAGCAGAATGGAGTAGCTGAGAGGAAGAATAGAACCTTGTTGGATATGGCTAGAACTATGCTATCAGAATACAACCTTCCAAGATATTTCTGGGCAGATGCTATCAACATAGCTTGTTATATCATAAATAGAGTTATGATAAGGCCAATCCTGAAGAAGACTGCGTATGAGCTGTACAAACAAAGAAAGCCCAAGATCAGTCACTTCAGAATGTTTAGATGTCCATGCTATATTCATAACAATGGTAAGAGAGACATAGGTAAGTTGGATTTCAAATCTGATGAAGGAATCTTTATGGGGTATGCTTCCAAACCCAAAGGTTATAGAGCTTTTAATAATTAAAGTTTATTAATTGAACAGACTGTTCATTTTATTTTTGATGAATCTAACCCTTCCTTGAGAAAGAAAGTCGATAGTGATGATCAAAATGCAGTAAATCTCTCCAAGAAACTGAAGGATACATCTGTCAAGGATAATGAAGATCCACCCTTGGAAGAACTGCAACAAAAGAAATTTATACATGAAGATCTTCCAAAGGAATGGAGATACAAGAAGGATCACCCAAAGGACAACATCATTGAAGATCCAATAGTTGGGGTAAGAACAAGAGGTAATGTTATTCCTTATGATTACTTAGCTTTTGTATCTCAAATTGAGCCTAAGACAGTCAATGAAGCACTATCTGATGAATTTTGAATTTTAGCCATGCAAGATGAACTTAATCAGTTCAAGAGAAACCAAGTTTGGTCCCTTGTTCCGAGACCATCAGATCATTTTGTGATTGACACCAAATGGGTGCTCAGGAACAAGTTGGTTGAAGCTGGTGTTATCACTAGAAATATGGCTAGACTGGTAGCTCAAGGCTATTCCCAGAGGAAGGCATAGATTTCGATGAAATCTATGCACCAGTGGCTAGACTAGAGGCTATTCGAATCTTACTTGCTTATGCATCTGCACTGGATTTAAAGCCTTTTCAAATGGATGTAAAATCTACTTTTTTAAATGGATATATAAAGGAGGAAGTTTATGTAGAACAACCTCCTGGTTTTGATGATGTAAATTTCCCAAATCATGTTTTTAAATTGCATAAAATATTATATGGTTTAAAGCAAGCACCTAGAGCATGGTATGAAAGACTTAGTGCATTCTTGTTAAACCATGGTTTTATTAGAGAACAGGTAGATAGCACACTGTTCATTAAATCAAAAGTCAAAAATATACTAATTGTACAAATTTATGTAGATGATATCATATTTGGATCTACTGACAAATCTTTATGCAAGTATTTTGAGAAGCTCATGCAGGGAGAATTCGAAATGAGCATGATGGGAGAGCTCAACTACTTTCTTGGACTACAAATCAAGCAAGGTAAAGAAGATACACATATTTGTCAAGCAAAATACACCAAAGAGTTGATGAAGTTGTTTGGATTCGACAATGCTAAACCACTGTCCACTCCAATGAGTACATCCACCAAGTTAGATAGTGATAAGAAGGTAAGAAAGTTGATCAAAAACTTTATAGAGGCATAATAGGATCATTGCTTTACTTGACAGCTAGCAGACCTGATATTCTATTTAGTGTTTGCATGTGTGCAAGGTATCAGGCTGATCCTAAAGCATCCCATTTAATTTCTGTTTAAAGGATCTTTAGATGTTTAGCTAAAACTCATGATCTAGGTCTATGATATCTAAAATCATGTGAAATTAGTTTAGTTGGATATTCTGATGCTGATTATGCTGGATGCAAGGTAGATAGAAAAAGTACTAGTGGTAGTTGTCAATTTCTTGCAGGATGCTTGATTTCATGGTCTTCAAAGAAGCAAAATTCAGTAGCACTATCAACAGCTGAAGCTGAGTACGTAGCTGCTAGGAGCTGTTGCACTCAACTCTTATGGATAAAACACAGCTTGAGGACTATGGATTACACATCAAGACCATCCCATTGTTGTGCGACAACACTAGTGCGATAAATCTCACCAAGAATCCAGTTCAACATTCCAGGACGAAACATATAGAGGTTAGATATCATTTCATCAGAGATCATGTAGCTAATGAAAATATAAATATCTCTTTTATAGATACTTTAAATCAGTTGGTAGACATCTTTACAAAAGCCTTACCTGAAGAGAGATTTACGTCTCTTAGAAGGGAATTAGGCATGTGCAATTTGTAATAGATATGTATGTACGTAACTGAAATAATAAATTTCAGAATAATATTTATCCCTCCTGCCAGAAGTTAAGTAAACTCCTTATTTCTTGCACATAAAGTTGCCATAACGTTTTAGAATAAGATTCTTTATTATTTGCGTAATCCTTTCTTCTTTTGTCGTTATCTACATTTATTGCTCTGTCATTTCAAAAGCGCCTTTATGTCTTGTCGTTAAAGCCCGAAATCCATGCCTTATCGATTTCATCTCTCTCTCTCTCTCTCTCTTTCGACTTGCCTGGAGCGATAAAACCCTATCGATTCCAGACTCCTCTCTGTGTGATTTTGAAAGAACCCTTTGTTCCCGCTAAGATTTCTTGAGGGCTTCTGTTCCATTCCTCCCCACGATCCTCCAGAAACTCTCCTTGTTCAATTCCATGGCTGCTTCTGGGAGTTCCGGCACCGTAGGCGGTTACAACGTCGCTTTCCTCATAGAAGAGCAGTAGGAAAGGTTTGCAGCAGTCAAGATCAAGGTGTGCGGTAACAAGGCAGTAGATATTGCTGATTTGGAAAAGAATGGGATGCATAGTATCGTGGAAGCCATAGAAAGGATGAAATGGACATGAATGGTCACAGTCTCTGAAGCTAGCTACCCGGACTTAGCCAAGGCATTCTACACATGCCTGAAGACACAAGAAGATGGGTCCCTCATCTCCTTAGTCAAAGGTACACCTATCCATATCACTTATGATCTTCTGGAGAGTCTTTTGGTGTATCTACAGTTGGTCGTAGTGGGGTAGACAGTGTGGATATTCATGCAAAGGGTTAGGCATCATCGGAACGGAATACAGACTGAAAGATGGCAAAATAGACATCAACCAACTAAACGTATTCAATAGGATCCTCCACTTTATTGTGTGCCAGATTCTAGTACCAAGAAGTGCCACCTTCTCAACTTGCCCTAAAGCCGACACTGACATGATGTTTTGGGCAATCCAAAATCAGGATATAAATATGGCTCAAGTAATCATTGAGAGAATGAGATTCGCTACAGATATGATATAGGACAGAAAGAACAAGCTGAATGTATCACTTTCATATGCACACTTGCTGACCAGAATATTCAAGCATTTTAATATTGATCTGAAGGGAGAGGTGATGGAGAAGATGGGCCAGCCAATTCGGTCCAAAAATCTGAAGAAAAGTGGTTTTTCTCTAGTAGGAAGTGTTTGGACCAAGACCTCTATGGCAGAAGGAGAGGCAATTATTGGAGAGGTTCCAGATATTCTAGTGGTCCAAGAAGAGGAAGAAGCAGTCAGAATAGAAGAACCAGTGGCAAGTGCAAGAAGAATAGAAGAAATTGTTCCTGAGCACATTGAGCCCATTGGGCAACCATCTAGAGTTGAGACCCCCTCAACAGTCATTACATCTGTAATTGAAGAAGTCTTGGAGACTGTTGCTCACATTGCGGGGAACAGGAAGATACCATCCTAGAAAACATCTCCAATATTCCTGCTGAAGTTGCTAGTGCGGATGTTAGCCAGGAAGTAGCTGGTTCAGAAGGTGTGGCACCCGGCCACACAGAAGAAAGTCTTATGGAAGATATTCCCATTGCTCCTACTACAAATATTGATGTTGAAGCCAATGTTGCAGTAGCTATTTCAGAAGTTGTGGCACCAGGCCACATTGAAGATGTTCAGATGGAGGATGCTCCAGTTCAGGAAGAGCATGAAATTCAGGGGAGCAACTAGCTAGTGCCCCTGTTGATCCATTCCAAGAAGACATTTTGAGAGCACCTTTGATGATTTGGAGCCAGCTGTCGGCTCAGGGAGTAAAGGCAAGGGTGTGGCCACAAAGATTCCATTGCTCACCAGAAAGGCACACCGCAGATCCCACAAGAAGAAGAAGAAGCTTAAAGTGAACATGAAGCCTGTGCTAGACAGATTAAATACACATGGAGAGATCTTATGCTCTGTCCAATCTGACATATCATCTATATTCATCAGTCAGAGCACAGGAGCCAAGGAGATTGCAGTAGTGAAAGCTGTGCTCCGGGGAATGAGAAGTGAGTTGGGTAGCCTGAAGCAATCAATAACAGAACTTTTAGATCTTGTGAGGGCGCAATTGTCAACTCCTGCCCCTCCTGCTCCCACTCATCCAGTAACAGAAGAACCTGTAGTTGAGCCATTAGGGTCAGTTGGTGTTGAGGAATCAAGGCCACCAGGGCCATCTGCAGAGGTAGTTGGGCCATCAGGGCCATTTGTTAAAGAGTCAGGCCACCAGGGCCATCAGTTGAAGATTCAGGGCCATCAGGGCCAGTGATTGAAGATGTTGGCAGTGGGCCATCAGGGCCAATGCAGTCAAAGCAGAGCAAGTCAGGATTCAAGAAACTGTAGTAGAAGCTGTTGTGCCCTAAGAAGCTCATGTTCCTTCTCCTCTTATGACTCCAGCCCCTCCTTCTCCTCCTTCCTCTTCCAAGCTCCTTCAGCACCTGAAACCTTCAAACACCCATTCCTAAACACATCTCTTCACCTACCCCATTTCCTGCTACCTATTCTTCTTCTTCACCTATTTCTTCTTCTTCTACTATTCCTCCTCCTCCCATCTTTGAGGAACCTCCAGCATCATCTTCTTCACTTGGACCCTCCTCCTCTGGTCCCTCAACTGTTGGACCATATGCACCACCTCCTCCTACTTCTTTCTATTCTCTTCATCCACCCACTCCTCCATCATTCATAACTATCATCCCAGAGGGTACTCATATTCAGGGTGAGGTCATTCAAGACATTAAAGATGAGTTTGAAGAAGCAATTCTTCGCTCAGTCCTAGCCGTTGGCACCCATATCCATAGGATAGGTTCTTCTAGTCCTGTTTCTAAAAAGAAAAGTATCTAAAGATCTTGCTCTCTCTTCTGAACCTCATTTCCCCCTCTGTGGTTCTCTCTTTCTGTTGAAAATAGAAGGAGATCTCTATACTGTGAATTCTTGCAAAATATACATTTGCTATCATTTGTGGCCTCCCTCACCTTAACCTCATTGACCACCTCCATATTGTTCTTCCTCTCTCCCACATATCAAAATCAGATCAGTCCAAATCTTTTCTCTTACTGAGTCTAAGACTGAAGACCAGTGGCTAGGAGCCATCAGTCTCTCTATAGACAGTTTCTACTTGCAAGATCTGAACGGTTCCCCCCTTCAGACCATCCTCTTACACTTTAGAGTGGTTTGTCATCCACCATAGAAAGTCTTAGGGCCCTTTAATCCAAAGGGAAATCAAATTGGTCCAGCACTTCCAGATGTTCCAAGACTACATATTTATCAACAAATTGCCAAAAGTTCAGATTGGTCAGTTCAGGGGAGCCATCGCACAGTTGAGAACTGAAAACCCTATTAATACCTGCCTTCAGGTAGATTTTGCTACCCTCAAGCTACCAGAAGTGTCCTTTCTCCCCAAGCTTCATTCCTTGCTCATGGACTCTGCTGTTGGAACTCTTATCTTTGAAAGATTTGCTAGAGTCATGGCCAGAATCACAGTCTGTCAGGGTGCTCCTCTTGCCTACCACAGATTCATATTCCGTAAATATCACAGAGGCAACATTAAGTCTGAAGTTCTAGCTCCTCTTCTGTCTGAATGTGAAAGACTCTCTCCATCTGATTGGGAAAAGCATTATCATCAGGCTGCTCAGCAATTGGATGCCTTGAACTCCTCTTTGTTCAATTCAGGCAAACCCCTTCTGTTTGCTGATGAATTTCTGGATCTCAACTCCATCCATTTGGCTCAAGATCCTTTTGCCATTTGGGTTGAAAGGTACAAGGTTTATGTACCTCTGAAGAAGGATCTGCAGCAGCAGCAGATTTTCTACCCCATCTCCATTGATCAGTTTTTACAGCATGTCAGCTTTGGAACCACCCGTTCTTACAAGATGTCTCTTGGAAAGGATGAGTATGCCAATTTCCTAGAAGCTCAGAGGCAGCTCCACATCCAGAGAATGGCTCCTGTTATGGGGCCTTCATACACTATAGCTTGGGTGCATTCAAAACTATTTTGAAGAATAGGAACACAAGGCTATTTTGAAGAATAGGAACACAAGGCTTGGCCGATTATCCACTCGCCATGCCTCTCTTTTGTCACCTTTTTCTACATCTCTGTACCCCCTCAGTAATCAAATTTAGTGGCTCTTTTGGCTCCCATTTATCTTTCTTCTCTTCTTTCTTTGAATCCTTACATTTTTTTTTGCTTAATAATAAAAAGGGGGAGAAAATAAAATATTTTGAAATACATTCCTTAAATTTATCAAATTTATTTAAATTTATCCAGCAAATTTATTTAAAGTTATTTCAACACTTTATAAGTTCATGTTATGTTTTGTCATCACCAAAAAGGGGGAGATTGATGATCAGTCCATCCCCATATAATTTTATTTATTATATGTAATTTTGGTGATTAACAAAACCTTAACAAATATTTTCTAACAATCTTTTCTGAAGTCCATCCACAGGAAATCAATCAAGCAAACACCTGTTATTTACAGTTCAAAGCATTCATTCTAAGTACACATCGATTTCCTTGATAGAACATAGTTTTATAAGTGAAATAACGATTCGGTCGCTTTATCGTTTCACAAGTCACTTAAACAACAATTTGATAAGTTTGATCGCTATAATGATTCGATAAGTTAAAACAACGATTTGATCGTTGTAACGATTCGATAAGTTAAACAACGATTTGATCGCTATAATGATTCGATAAGTTAAAACAACGATTTGATCGCTGTAACGATTCGATAAGTCAAACAACGATTTGATCACTATGACGATTCGGTAAGTTACACAATAATTTGATCGATGTAACGATTCGATAAGTTAAACAACGATTTGATCGCTGTAATGATTCGGTAAGTTAAAACAACGATTTGATCGCTGTAATGATTCGATAAGTTAAACAATGATTTGATCGCTATAACAATTTGGTAAGTTACACAATGATTTGATCACTGTAATGATTCGCTATCACTTCAACATCGATTTGGTAGAAACAACGATTTGCCTTGACTTAAACAACGATTTGATAGCAAACAACGATTGTTGATCGCTATAATGATTCGGTAAGTTACACAACGATTTGATCATTGTAACGATTCACTATCACTTCAACATCGATTTGGTTGAAACAACGATTCGCCTTGACTTAAACAACGATTTGATAGCAAACGATTTGATAGCAAACAATGATTTGCTTTTACTTGAACAACGATTTGATTTTAGTAAAGAAATGATTTGCTCAAACAATGATTTACTTTTAGTCAAAGAACGATTTGCTAAAACATGATTTGCTCTTAGTCAAGAAACGATTTGCTTAAACAATAATTTCAGTCTCACAACAATTTCAGTATTGAAACAACCATTTCATGATCGATTTCGTTCAAATAACAATTTAATGATTGAATTCAGTAAAACAATGATTTCATCTACTCATCGATTTCTGTTTAAGTAATAACTTTGTACAGAACATCGATTTCATTATATTTATACTTAGACTATACTCACATCGACTTGATTCCAACATAGATTACATTTTCATATGATTATTTCGTCAATTTGGTATTAATATCATCTTTATACAGAATCCTCTTTATATATCTCTTATACAGTCTTGCTTTATCTTCTTAGATTATTTAAATATGCATATGCATCTTGATCATTCCACACGAAATCTTCTTGCTTACTTGATGTATCGCAAAGAGTCTTGATTAGTGTGATGTCAGGATACCTTTCTAGTTTAAGCATATATCCATACTGCACAACTACCAGGGTTGACTGACAACGTAGACAAAAAGGAGTTATCTAGGTATCTGTGGTTATTACATGCAGAACTTTTGTAGTAAAGCACGTCAAAGATGGATCTGTCAACTTGTCGACAGAATAAAAGATTCAGAAAATATTTCCTAAAGATGCAAGGATCAATCCAAGCGCTTATAGCTGCAGGCTCACCTCTCCATGCCTAGGACCAGTCTCTCTAACGTGCATGAAGATGTGAGACAACAGTCATTTGAACGGCTACTATAACAATCAAATAATTTGTAGAAGATAAATAGAAGACTGATAACTCAATGAAGGACACACAGACATTCACATACACTGAGAGATAGACACATCCATGAATATCTGGCAAGCATCAGAAAGAAGAGCTTACTCGCTTTAGTCACCAACTTTCAGCTCTTACTCTCAACCTTCACTTGCTTAGTCTTTTGAGAGCTCTTGTTGATCTGAGGGATTTTTCTTATTGCAAATCTTAGTCTCTCAGACATTGCCTCAGATCGAGCAAATTCCTATAAGCTTGGTCTAGGGGCCATTTGCCTTTTTACTCACATTCTTTGTGTGATCCTCTTCAGTTGTGAAGAGAAGACCTGTTGTTGAACAGGTGGTAGTTATTCCCTTCATTGAAGAAGGAAGATCTGTTGCATCAAGTGGTGTTTTGTACCTCTTCGGGGTTAGAAGAGAAGGCCAGCTACTACTGGATGTGTAAGAGTCCTGAAGGTGGACAATGCCCTTGGTTAGTGAAATCCCAAGTTGTTGCTTGGGGACTGGACATAGGACTCCTTGAGATAGGAGGTCCAAACCAGGATAAAAATCTCCTGTTGTTTATGTGTCTACTTGTTCGTCTTCACTCTCACTAACACTAGCTATCGATCTTAGTGTTTCTCTGTTAAATGTTTTATTAATAGGTTTTAATTTAAAAGAGCATTTAGCAATCCATTCACCCCCTCTCTGGGCTTGCTATCTGGGAAACATAAAGTTGCTCTACAGATTCATTTCATTAAAAGTAGATAACTCTACATTATCAGTTAAGTCTGATTAAAAGAATTCGGCATTGACATCCAACTTCACTGTTTCAGTCAAATCCAACTCATAATCTGGGAAAAGCCTTCTCTTAACCTTGCAAACTACCCACCAATCATTTCTTTCTTTATTTCTAGACGATGGATACTTTGTATAATAGACATGCTGGGCTTGTGCAGCCAAAATAAATAGATCATAAGTATTCAATTTAGACTTATGTCTGATATTGACAATCCCATATGTTGTGTCATTTCGAATAGAATTCGACTCAAACTAATGACACTTGATCAAAAATATATGGTTGTCATCTCCGAGATATTGCAATTCTAAGATCTCCTTAATAATACCATAATAATCACATTCATTTTCATTATAAGTACTTCCTTTCACACATACCCCGCTATTCATTATTGACTTATTCTGCCCATATTGTCTAGTGTGAAACCTATATCCATTCACAATAAATGTTAGATATGTACGTGCAATTTTCAATGAGCCATAACTTATCTCTCGAATTCTTTGATCAGTAATGAAACCTTTTCAACCTACATATAGAGAGCACACTAGTCATAAATTGACATTGGCCTCACGAGAAGTAAGAGTAATCATGCTTACACGATATTTCAGCCAAGAAGCCGATGATTTCTCTCATTCTTTATCAACCTCCACGTCAGTGAGATATCGACATCTTTGGATTAATTCTGAGTCAAATTGTATTACGAACATTAAAGCATTATAAATGGAATGAAAAACAAGAAGAAGTTATGTCATATAAAAAGATGTGAGCAAAGCACTTACACAACATAGGATTTAACCTCAATACAATTTAAAAGAATATAATTCTCTGCGATGTGCAACTCTCTATCATTTAGCATCCAACTCGAAGAACGTCCATACGCACGACCAGGATACTTAAATATAGAGAGCCGATCGGACTGAATGGAGTCTCCCCTATCATCATTACGTGGTGGTTGAGTACGACGTGTTTGTATCTCGAGTTCAAAATATATCGAACAGAGCTTAGATATTTCTTCCATAATGTACGCCTCCGCAATAGAACCCTCTACCTTCGCCTTATTGCAAACATTCATTTCAATTCATGCATGCACCTACAGGACCCTCTACCATTCATAGGATAATGACAAACATATCATAAGAGGTAGAATTATAAGAAAAAAATACAAATTACCTCTCAAATGGATACATCCATCTAAATTGTACTGGGCCTCCTACTTTAGCCTCATATGGTAGGTGTATAAGTAAGTGCTCCATCGAATTGAAGAATGTGGGTGGAAATATCTTTTTCAATCTACAAACTGTCGTGATCACGTTCTATTCAATAGTTTTAACATCCTGATACCTGAGCTCTGATGCACATAAAATCTTGAAAAACTGACTTAACTCAGTCATTGCTCCCTATATCGACTTCGGCAACATATCACAGAATACAATAGGCAACAACCTCTGCACAAACACATGACAGTCATGAATTTTCATTCCATATATTTTTCCATCATTTGTATTCATGCAACGAGCAATGTTGGACACACAGCCATCTGGAAATCTCAATTGTTTCAGCCAAAAGCATACTTCTTAATCTTCTTGCCCAGTTAGGTAGCCCAGAAGGGGGGGGGGGGTGAATGGGTCTTTTAAAATTTTATCAATTAATACCTGTTAGTGTTAGTAAAGAAAAATCACAAACACAAGAGGACAATCACACAACACCAGATGTATCCTGGTTCGAACTTCCTTTCCACAGAAGTCCTACGTCCAGTCCCTAAGCAACAACTCAGGATTTCACTAATTAGGGTACAGTCTCCTTATGGACACTACAACACCCAGCTCAGCTGATCTTTTTTTCTTAGCCCGAAGAGGAACAACACCCTGGATACCCCATCAGGTCTTCCTTCACACCAGAAGGGCACACACACACCCTAGATACCACCAGGTCTTCCTTCACACACGAAGGGTACAAGCACAGAAACAAGTAAACAGGAGATTAAGCCCCTAGATTAAGCTTCGACAAGCCAAGATCTGAAGCTAAGGACTGAGAGCAATGAGTTCTACAAAGAAAAAGCTCACTCTCAGAACCAACAAGCTCTCTCGAAAATCTACAAACAATGCAGAGAGCAAAGAGTTGATCTAATGGAATGAGGCTTGGCTCTTTCTTGAGAACTCGCAGAAGACTTGATGATCAGAGTGTTTTTTGTATGACTATCGTTCTCTCTGTATATTCTTCTGGAGCTCCTTTCTTCAATATATAGCTTCAAAATATAGACGTTGAAGTATCCATTGCCTCTAGATTTGGTGGACGTTAGACTGAGTGGTACTTGAAGCTTCCAGTCAAGAATCCTTTATCCATTGTGCACGCAAAGAGATAGGATCTTCTGAAGTGTCCTTTGGCTTCTACAAAGTCCAACTTGTATGATGAATGTTTGTCAGAGACCTGCATACATTAAATGCTAGACAGTGGACAGCTAGGCTGTCTCTTGTTATCAGTCACTATTGGTGTGAATATTCACCAAAATAGTAATGCCATTTGCTGTTCTAAAAGATGCATATAGAATAGACATGATATAGATGATTCGTCTGTATACATGCAGAGATACGTTCGGTCTTCATTAAATGCACAGCTGTCAAAAGATATTTGCGAAGACTTCGACTATTCAACCCGATGAAAGGATAAGTCATATGTCAAGTTGATTGATATAAAATCGATGCATTTATGACTTATGAATCGTTATGCAACCTAACAGCAAATCGTTGAGATATGAAAGAATCGTTGTGAGATATGAAACGGTTATGAAGAAATCGTTATAGTTCTACTGTAATCGTTTGATCTATAAAAGAAACCGATGTGTACTTAGACAAATATGATGCTGCAGATACAATGTAAAGATGCTTACCTGTTTTGGCTTATTTTCCTTTGGTATTAATTCATGTGCTTAAGACTTGTAGAAAATAGGTTAGTGACCTTTAATTAAGGTTTTGATAATTATCATAATAATATGGTTTTGTTAATCACCAATAGAATGTAATTACTTCTAATTACATGAGGATAGACTGTTCATCATCTCCCCCTTTTTGGTGATGACAAAATGTTAACAAATTAGCAAACTTTAGCAAATAGCATAGATAAATAGATCTCCTATGTATTTCAGAGCTGCAATAATTCTCCCCCTTTTTGTCATTAGCAAAAAAAAATGCAAGAAAAGACAAAGAAGAAGAGAAAACAACTGAATGAGACAGGAAATACTATTTGTATTCATTCATTCTGGGAAGGTACAGGAGATAAAGGAGGAGAGAGAGGAGGGAGGCAAATGAGAAATGATTTCCCATGCCTGTTCTTCTTACTTTTCAAAACTTGACGAAATACACCAGGGCAAGAGTGTACTTGGGTCCCATAGAGGGAGCCATTCTCTCAAATGGAGAGCCAACTGCTCATCAAGGAAATTGGCATAGGCATCTCTGTCAAGGGAGATTCTTTTGAAGGAAATGGAGCCAAAACTAGCTCGAGCAAGAAATTGATCAACTGAAATGGGATAGAAGTTCTGCTTGGCCTTCAGCTCTTGACAGAGGCTACATAGACTTTATAACGCTCAACCCAATCTGGAAGGGATCCTGGCTAGTGAATCGAATCATGTCTAGAAATGTAGCTTCTGATACTGGAGGGTGACCTTCCCTGGCTTGACATTCATTGAGCATTGACAGCTGCTGAGCAGAGAGAGGGTAAAATCTGGCCCAGTCTGAAGGTGTCAACCTCTCACATTCTAACAGGATGGGAGCAGGAACCTCAGTACTGACATGGCCTTGGTGGTATTCTCTGAAGAGAAATCTATGAAATGCCACTTGGAAGCCTTTCTATACTTTGATTCTGCCCATTATGTGACGGACCGGGTACTTATGCCCATTAAGGCTCCATATCCAGATCCGCCTCCCGCGAACGGACCGAAGTCTCGCAAGGGATATTTCACACACGTGTCCAGGAAGAGTATAAAAGACAAAGCACAATAATATAAGACACAAGAAAGTACATGTGCTCATATCTGTTTACAAATTTGTACAACTGTCCCATTACATTAATATATGTCCAATTAAAAAGTACAACTACCTGGGGCATACCCCGAGGGAGCACAAGCTCACACAACACTAACTACTATACAACTGCTGGTGGTACAAGTTTGTCACAACGCTCCACAAGCCACACTAACGACAAGCCCTGAAAAGAACTGTAGGGGAGTGAGCCTCAACACGTCACAGGCTCAGTAGGACCACCAAGGACCCCAATAACTAAACAGAAGAGACCTCAACCTCAATGGGTCTCACTGGCCACACATGTAACCAACCCCTTTCATGCTCACAATATTGTATTTAATACTACAATTAAATATAAACACATTAACTATTCACAACCTCAGAAAGTAAGAGAGAACAATAGGACTAGCTCCACACCACAGTCCACTTAACAACAGTAACGCCTAGGCCTCAAGCCTCATAGGCAAACCACAGTCACAACCACTCATTTAGCTATAAGCCGCACAAGCATACCACTGCTTAGGCTATAAGCTTCACAGAAAAACCTCAAGTACGTGGGTAACAGGACTACTAACTAAAAGCTGGCCCTTTATACCCAAACCACAACATGTCGGAAATCACACACAGAACAGCAGAGTTGGCTACAAAGGCCAATACTTCATACATGAAAACCATACACGAAAGCTACTTGAGAAGGGTAAAGTATATTGAGTTGAAGTCACATCTCACAACCTCCACGAAACACAGTCCCACATCAACACCAGAACAGACTGGTACACGACGTACCACCACAAACTATTACCCACACAGGGTACATGTACCTATTACCACAGGTACCAACATGGAAACCACAAGTAAACCAGTGCTTAACAGTGCACACCCTAGCGAGCTAAACCACATTTGGTGAGTCAACACTCACCAACCATAACCAAATTGTGCCACCACTTGGGCACACCACAGCTACAACCGTAGTCACAACTGTGCCAACACTAGGGCACACCTCGAACGAGTCAAACCTCGACTACGGTCACAAACTCACGAATCACATCCAGTGGTAAAGCACGAGTCGAAAAAGAATGACCCCACCACACGGGAATGGACTACTTGCTGATCAGGCCAGTATCCAATCCAGACAACACAACACAAGAGCATCTCTCAGTCTCGCAGTCACAACGAAAGGTCTAACTGCCGCTCCACGAGAACAAATTAAACAACTGTGGAGACCAACCAACACCACACCTGCAGACACACAATGCAGATCCATGCCTGGCACCTCTAGTCTCTGGCCGGAGCACCCTAAAGTGAGGCACTGGAAATTAGGACTTGGGATGGGACCAGTACGTCTACTGGTGTTCGTACCCCCAACTACGAGCGCGCTACAAGTGACTGCACACCCATAAACACAAGCCGCTGCCCTACTGTCGTCTTTCCCTCAGCCGAATGTACAACTCAAACACAGGAGTGAGGGTGTCCAGAAAGACGACACAGACCTCACGGTACCACACTGTACCAGGTAAACCCGAGCACAACAAACACACGTGCCTGGCTCACAAAGAACCTGGGGTACCCGACTAGAGAGGTATTCTAGAATAGGCGCCGGACCACCACACTCGGCATTACACAAACCACAACACTTACCATTTATTACAAATCACGATACACTGTGAGGAGTAACTTGTCCTGGTCACTCGTGACCTACAAGCTAGCCTACACCAAACACATATATGAACCATATTATAATAACACTATAGCCTAACATCGGCCACCTCGTGACCTCCGTGGCAGCACACCACACCACTTAACACATAAATTAGTATATATTCTTCGAAGGACAACAACAGACTAGAGCTAGGTCGGTGTGGACCTTCACTGCCCAAATATTACAATATAACCACATAAATCACTATAATAATCATAATATCGACCTCTAGTCAGCTTACACATGCATGTCATCCGAATCATAAAAATACTTCCAATTCTTGGCTAGGCTCACACAAAACCTCACTGCCATAACACCACAAACTCACCACAATTTTTGAATACAATTAACACAATAACGTACAATGTGCCATGCACACACAAACCACATGTACAACACCCAACCACGTAAACACCATGTGTATAATACACCAACATGGTGCACCACACGTCCAACACCATAAATCGCGGAAAAAGGAACACAGCTTGTTGGGAACTCACCAGCGATAGACGGCAACATCGACCGCTGCTAACGAGGGACTAACGGCAAACATCGATTGTCGTCTAATAGGTCAACGGCACCATAATGTGTTTAACAAAAGTAGATGGTCACTTGTTGGCCGTTTACTTAAACTCAGCGACAACGTACTTTGCCGGTAATATTTTACCTGAAGAACCTAACGGCAACCAACCTTGCCGTCAAGATCTTACCTGAAGAGTTTAACGGCAAACGATCACACCGTTTATCTTTTCCCTGAAGACTCAACGTCAACATCCTTGACTTGACTTCTTCAGCTCTCACAGCTGAACCACCACAAACACATCCCCTGAGAGCAATCCAGCCCTCAAAACCGCGACGTGATGAAGAGGGAACACTTCCTCTCACCCCCACACACCACCGTAATTCCGAAAAACACGATCCAATGTATGGATCGGTCAAACCACCCTAAACCCGACAGAAAGGAAGACCACCCCAAAATCCGATTCTATGCAAATACACGCAACAGGCATGGAATAATACACAAGAGAAGCTAAAGGGTTTACGTCCCTACCTCAGAAACGCATATAACCCCGATAGAACCTCGATTTGCACCGAACCCCCAGGAGCTTCCTGCGAACACCCGCCCTTCAATCCGTCATTTCCCGCCTGATCTCGCTGCCACGCGCACCACGGCCTTCCCACGTGCTCCCGTCGGCCGCCAGAAGTAGTGAAGAGGCACAAGGGTGAAGGTGGGGGAAGAGGAGGGGAGAAGTCCAAACTGCCACAACTAGGCATCCACAATGATCGCCGCCAGTTCACGGTAGACGTCCACATCGATGGACGCCAAGAACATGTAAACTGCAACACCCTTGCCGCCAACACACAGTCGACATCACACATCTGGACGCCAACACACTGTCGACGTCAGCATCCTTAGACGTCAACAGGCACAAACTCTATTGCAACAAAAACCAGAACGCGACGCAGGTCATGTCGCGACCTGAACAGAGAACCTTGGGCTATTTGGGCTAAAACCGTCGGCCCACAACACCTACAAACACCAACCAAGGCTACAACCAAGGCCTAATGACCCACATTGGCCAGGGCACCACATTAGACCCACTACACGGATCCACGACAATCCAAAAAAAAAAAAAAAACGCGCGACATTACAATATTATCACCTAAAAAGAAATGTCGTCCTCGACAATCAACACACCCACAATAAACCAGACTATCACCTAAAAAGAAATAAAATATTAATAGAACAAGAAGGATATTCTTTTTCTGCATCAACCTTTTAATTCATCTGTCTATTTCCATCCTTGCTTTGCTCTTTCTTTCTTTCAATTCATTTCACAATTATTCTATTCTGTCGATTCCATTACCTTTCCTTACCTTTCAATTGTAGCGATTTTACCTTGCCAAAGGCGCTTTATCTCCTTGGACTGAACCTACTTTCACATTTTCTGGGCTGTGTTTGCAACATTTCTTTCCGGCCATTTCTTTCTGCTCAAATCCTTTCATTTTATTCTACTACCTTTGGATATTCTTTCGTGCTAAACCTTGCTTAAATTCTCGAGTTTCTTAATGCCATTCCGTTATTCACTATCATTGCTAGCCATTATCCTACTTCATCTGCATTCACATACTTAACTATCTGATCTATGGTTGCGGTCCCACCATGCTTCCGCTGCGCCACTCTGATCACACTAAACACTTTTGTAAAATATTCCACAATTTCTGTTCTCATTATTACTTTCAATTATTTCTTCTGGCTTTAACTGTATTCATTTCCAACTTAATTGTTTCCCAAATTATCTTATTCAATATTCAAGCTGAAAATATTGCGCAATTTCTGACTTGCCAAACTGCTATTGACATGCGGTATTTTTTCATATACCTTTCTACTTACTAACATTCTCTAGCTAATCTCATAATTACACAGCTTAACTAACCATGCTCGGATTTTGCCTTTAATTATTTTTGCGCCACATCAAATTATGAATTTTACCATATCACTGCACACACTTTACTTTTTACATACTTTCCTCTCTTCACACAAAATTTTCTGGCTGACTCCGCAAACCAAACCCATGTCTTTTTACAATTTCTATCTCACTGATAAAACCTGTTATCAAGACAACTACTTGATGTCATCTTATCCGAATTCCTTATTGCTAAACTGATCAGTCTTTCCTTATCCTTTCTGTTTTGCTTTGCCATCTCTTAATCTGTTCACCATTCTTTAACTATTCTGCTGACTAATTAATCTCACTATGCCATTTTCACTACAATCTTTCTTATTAAAATACTGCCATAGTCATAAACTGAAACCATTCCTTTAAACACAATATCTGGTTCTGTCTGGCCTCTCTATTCTACATTACTGGTCCACTACCAATAAAAACAATTCCACTATTGCAATTTACTCACAAATAACCATTCACAATTTGCCCTGCCTTGATTTTAATCTGCTTCTGACAAAATCTTTATTTTCCTGTGCCCAAAAATTGCCCATAATTACTGGCATTACCGCTCTTATTCTTAACACTATGACTCTATACAAATCTTTTTGCAAAATCCTTATCCACTGTTACTTACTAACTAGCTATCTTTCTTATAAAATTCTCAGACAAGTCTGGCTGCCCATTGCTTTTCCTTTTCTTTCTTTACCCAGCTGCTTAACTTTGAATCTTGCATCAAACTTTCTATTACCATCTTTATTCATAACGACACTATTCAGAAACTCTTCACTACACCCATCTCTAACCACAAAACATACTTCATCTGATTGCCACACATTACTGTTCCTCTGTTTGTTAATATCGTATCTTTAAATGAACTATCTCACTTAATCACTTCAACCTGACACATCACTTATCACACCACTTCCTTAATATCTATCCACACAAATCTCAAATACATTATTAATTTCGCCACAAATCTCAGCCACAGTTCATGCCTACATTTCTAATCACCTACTCTATTTCCCACCATAGCACTGTTCCCTCTGCCATTTCATCACACATTACTCTATACCTGCCTCTGCTAACTCTGGTCCTCATTAAAACACTTTCACTAATTTCTATAACTGAATTCATCAATCTCTTTAATTTCTATAATTGCGAACCTTTAAGCAATTATATTTAATCACAAACTGGCACCCCCATGTGACCATACTCACTCTGCACTATTAACCGTGCATTTCTCTGTCATTTCTAAGAACTGCCAGTTAATAAACAAAAAACACGCAATTTTCATGCAAAATTTTCATGAAAATCACTAAAATCACAGACTTACTACCCAGCAGTGGACATTAATCCAGTATTGGGACATTGTACTCTCAATGTCTTTTCATATTCTAACTGGACTTGCTCTGATACCAAATGTGACGAACCGGGGTACTTAGCCCATAAGGCTCCATATCCAGATCTGCCTCCCGCGAACGGACCGAAGTCTCGCAGGGATATTTCACCCACGTGTCCAAGAAGAGTATAAAAGACAAAGCACAATAATATAAGACACAAGGAAGTACATGTGCTCATATCTGCTTACAAATTTGTACAACTGTCCCATTACATTAATATATGTCCAATTAAACAGTACAACTATCGGGGCATACCCCGAGGGAGCACAAGCTCACACAACACTAACTACTACACAACTGCTGGTGGTACAAGTCTGTCATAACGCCTCCACAAGCCCACTAACGGCAAGCCCTGAAAAGAATGTAGGGAGTGAGCCTTAACAAGTCACAGGCTCAGTAGGGACCACCCAAGGACCATACAACTAAACAGAAGAGACCTCAATCTCAATGGGTCTCCTGGCCCACACATATAACCAAACCATTTCATGATCACAACAATTGTATTTAATACTGCAATTAAATATAACACATTAACTATTCACAACCTGGAAAGTAAAGAGAACAATAGGACTAGCTCCACACCACTAGTCCACTAACAACAGCATGCCTAGGCCTCAAGCCTCATAAGCAAACCACAGTCACAACCAATCATTTAAGCTATAAGCCGCACAAGCAAACCCTGCTTAGGCTATAAGCTTCACAGGCAAATCTCAAGTACGTGGGTAACAAGACTACTAACTAAACTTGCCCTTTATACCCAAACCACAACATGTCGGAAATCACACACAGAATAGCAGAGTTGGCTACAACGACCATACTTCATACACGAAACCATACACGGAAGCTTACTCGAGAAAGGTAAAGTATATTGAGTGGAAGGTCACATCTTACGACCTCCATGAAACACAGTTCCACATCAACACCAGAACAGACTGGTACACGACGTACCACCACAAACCATTACCCACACAGGGTACAGGTAACCTATTACCACAAGGTACCAACACGGAAACCACAAGTAAACCAGTGCCGTAACAGGGCACACCCTAGCGAGCTAAACAACATTTGGTGAGTCAACACTCACCACCATAACCAAACTGTGCCACCACTCGGGCACACCACAAGCTACAACTGTAGTCACAACTATGCCACACCAGGGCACACCTCGAACGAGTCAAACCTTAACTACGAGTCACAAAACTCACGAATCACAGCCACTGGCAAAGCACGAGTCGAAAAGGACGACGCCACCACACGGGAACAGACTACTGGCTGATCAGGCCACTATCAATCCGGACAACACAACACAAGAACAACCTCTCAGTCTCGCAGTCACGGACGAAAGGTCCAACTTCTGCTCCACGAGAACAAGTCAAACAACTATGGAGACCAACCAACACCACACCTGCCACACACAGCTGCAGGTCCATGCCTGGCACCTCTAGGGTCTCTGACCGGAGCAACCTAAAGTGAGGCACTGAAAAATAGGACAAGCTGGGGACCAGTACGTCTACTGGTGTCGTACCTCCAACAACGAGCGCGCTACAAGCGACTGCACACCCACAAACACAAGCCGCTACCCTACTGTCGTCTTTCCCTCAGCCGGACGTACAACTCAAACACAGGAGTGAGGGGTCCAAGAAGACGACACAGGACTCAATGGTACCACAGTGTAGGCACAACACAACCGGCACACCCCGAGCCAAACACAACGAACACACGTGCTGGCTCCAAAGAATGGGGTACCAGACTAGAGAGGTATCCGGACTAGGCACCGACCACGACATCGCCAATACACAAACCATAACACTTACACATTATTACAAATCACGATACACGTGTGAGGAGTAACTTGTCCTGGTCACTCGTGACCTACAAGCTAGCCTACACAAACACATATATGAACCATATTAACATAACACTATAGCCTAACATCGGCCACCTCGTGACTCCGTGGCAGCACACAACACACTTAACACATAATCAGTATAATATTCTCGAAGGACAACAACAGACCAGGGCTAGGTCGGTGTGGACCTTCACTGCCAAAATATACAATATAACCACATAAATCACATTATAATAATCATAATATCGACCTCTAGTCATGCTTAACATGCATGTCATCCGAATCATAAAAACACTTCCAATTCTTGGCTAGGCTCCACAAAGAACCTCACTGCCATAACACCACAAACTCACCACAATTTTTGGAATACAATTAAAACAAAAATTACAATGTGCCATGCACACACAAACCACATGTACAACACCCAAACCACGTAAACACCATGGTATAATACACCAAAGGGTGCACCACACGTCCAACACCATAAATCACAGAAAAAGGAAACACAGCTTGCTGGGAACTCACCAGCGGATAGACGGCAACATCGACCCCTGCTAACGAGGGACTAACGGCAAATCGATTGTCGTCTAATAGGTCAACGACAACATAAGGATGTCTAACAAAAGTAGATGGTCACTTGTTGTCCGTTTACTTAAACTCAGCAGCAACGTACTTTTCTGTTAATATTTTACCCGAAGAACCTAACGGCAACCAACCTTGCCGTCAAGATTCCCTGAAGAGTTTAATGGCAAACGATCATGTCGTTTATCTCTTCCCTGAAGAACTCAACGTCAACATCCCTGACGTTGACTTCTTCAGCTCTCAGCAGCTGAACCAGCCACAAACCACATCCTGAGAGCAATCCAGCCCTCAAAACCGCGACGTGAGGAAGAGGGAACACTTCCTCTCCCACCACACACACCGTAATGCCGGAAAACACGATCCAACGCATGGATAGGCCAGACCACCCTAAAACCTGACAAAAAGGAAGACCTCCCCAAAATCACGATTCCACAAAATTACATGCAACAGCATGGAATAATACACAAGAGAAGCTAAAGGTTTACATCCCTACCTCAGAAACGCATATAACCCCGATAGAACCTCGATTTGCACCAAACCCCCAGGAGCTTCCTGCGAACACCGCCCTTCAATCCGTCATTTCCCACCTGATCTGTCGCTGCCACGCACACCACGGCCTTCCCACGTGCTCCGTCGGCCGCCGGAAGTAGTGAAGAGGCACTAGGGTGAAGGTGGGGGAAGAGGAGGGGAGAAGAAAGGGGGAAAGAAGAAGGCTCGGTTGCCCTAAAAAACACAGGCGCCTCAAGTTAACGTCAACCTCTGCGCTAATAACCAACCGCCACAACTAGGCGTCCACAATGCTCGCCGCCAAGTTCAATAGTAGACGTCCACATCGAGACGCCAAGAACATGTTAACGGCAGAACCTTGCGCCAACACACAGTCGACGTCACACATCTGGACCCCAACACTGTCGACATCAGCATCCTTAGACGTCAATAGGCACAAACCCTATCGCAACAAAAACCAGAACGCGACGCAGGTCAATGTCGTGACCTGAACCGAGAACCTGTGGGCTATTTGGGCTAAAACCGTCGGCCCACAACACCCCACAAACACCAAACAAGACGTTCAAAGATGATAGAACCAACAGAAGAGTCCATGACCAAAGAGTTAATAGGTGGAAGCAAGATTTCTTCTGGCACCTGAAGGGTGGCAAAGTCCACTTGGATAGCCTTAGAGTGGGCGTCTGCTGAAGCAAGTGCATCTATGGCCTACTTAAACTGGCTTAATTGGACCTCAGGGAGTGATGGACATATCTATAGTGTTGAGAGTTGGAAATGCCTGGCCATCTTGATCTCCTTCTGAATAAATGGGGCCAAACAATGCTTGTGATGAATTTGGAACCATTCTGAGAGAGTTAGGGAATGGTCTCTTGGAGGAATCTAGCAGACTTAGCCAACAATTTTTTGTACAGCTCTCTGTCCCCCTAGCCCATTGCTCTTCAGTCTTGGAATGAGCAATAGAAAAGATTTTGGATTTTTCAGATTTGGTGAGAGGGGTATAAGGTAGAATGACATTTAAATGGTCTGAGAGATTAAGAAAAGGAGGTTGACAAGGGTGGCAAAGACAACCTTCTGAAGATATTCTCTATACAGTGGTTTATTTTTGTTGTCCACTGTGAGAAAAACCACAGAGGTGGATGAAGAGGTTCAGAGGAAAGAGAGGAGGTGCATGAAATTTTCTTTTTAGGAGCAGAACTAGAAGAGTCTGCCCTATGGATATGATCCCAACCTTCAGTACAGACTGGAGGATGACTTCTTCAAACTCATCCTTGATTTTCCCAAGATAGGGAGATTCAGTTGAGCACCCTCAGGAATTACAATAATGAAAGAGGGTGAGAGGAGGGATGAAAAGGGAATGTGAGTAGTAGGAGGGATATCTGATGGTCCAGAGGATGATGGACCAGAAGAGAGGAGCTCCAGCTGATGATGACACTGGAGGAACCTCAAAATAGGTGGAGGTGGAAAAATGGGTGTTGAAGATGCAGGAGATGAGTGGATTGTGAAGGAAAAGGTGTAGGTGATGAGATGGTTCTGGGTTGTGGTTTCTTGAAGGTTTGAGGTGCAGGTGGAGCTATGGATGATGAAGGTGGTGATGAGGGACATGGGTCTGAGTGGAGGAAGGAGCTGGGGGCTCAGAAGCTACAGCTTCTGCTTCTTCAGCTATGAGCTGCACAGATTCTGACTCCAAAGGCCCTGATGGCCTTGACACCTTCTCAGCTGGCTCTGAAGCCCTGAACCACTGACCTCAGCTTGCCCTGAAGGCCCTGATGGCCCTGAACCACTGACCTCTGCTGGTAGATTAGCTGCTGCCAGCCCTGATGGCCCTACTCTTGCTCATCTGGCCCTGATGGCCTTGGAACACCTTCTTCACTTCTTTGATCAGCAGGAGGAGGAGGAGGAGCGGCTCCAATTGCCTTCAAAATCTTTGAAAGCATGTCTTCATGCTTCCTAACTCCTTATTGAACCATCTTACAACATTTTTACTGAGACAACTCCTTGGATGTGGAGGCCGCTCATGAATATGGAATTTACATCGGATTGCAATGAGCAGAGGATCTCCCTTGAGCATCAATCTTTCTATGACATGCTTCAAATTTATAATGACTCTTTGCCTCATCTGTCTCTGATAAGGAGTGTCAGCTGGAGAGGACATCTGGAACTTCTACTGCTTTCTCTTTTCTCTGGGCATTGTTCATGTGAGGCTGCTGATCTGGTCATCCTCAGAATCTGAGGAACTTGCAGTCTCACCTTCTCTGAATTGGTTTTCTGGGGGGTTTCATTTCCCTCCCCCTGAGTCTCAACTGCCCTTCTCAACTTCAGCTTCTGCTTCAGCATGCACACTTTCCATGGGAACTTCAGTTTGTGCTGCTGCTGTTTCTTCTTCTTGAACTGGGAGGACTTCTGAATGAAATTCAGTGTGGCCTGATGCCACAGTACTGACTCCCTGGAACTCTTCTGTCACTGACTGCTCCCCCTCAATGGGAGCATCTTCCATACAACATCCTTTTGAACTTGGACTTGCTCCAGCTGGCTTGGAGCTTCTTCCATAACTACATCTGCTGAGGGGACCTCTGCCACAGATTTTTCTATACTTGGCTCATGTGCAACTGGCTCCCCTGAGAGATGGAGTCCAGTGCATCCCTAAGTAGACTGCCTACTTGGGAAGATGGAAGAGGAACCTCTGAGAATTGCCCAATGGCTCAATGTCTTCAGGGGAATGTCCTCAATCCTTCTACTGGATCATCAACTACTGCTGCTTCTGGTGTTGGTGCTGCTGCTATTGCTGGAACTACCTCTGCTGCTGTGATTCTGCCACTGCTGGGCTCTAATACAGGTCATGGCCTCTTGGGTTTCACCAAGGATGGCTTCACCCTCACAAAGCCCCGTTTTGGACCATACACTATTGACTATAGAAAAGCACTTTTTTCTCAAATTTCTGGACCTAATAGCTTGGCCCATCTTTTCAAATACATCACCCACTACACTTATTCCAAATGATGAAAGATTTGGTTAGGAGATGGGCATAAGGTAGGGAGATATTCAATTTGCTCTAATGTCCCACACTTGGGATCTTGCAAACTCATTCTTCCATTATCAACTCTGCAGTGTTAATCTCCTGATCTGGATAGCCCAGAATATCAGGTCTGAATCAGCCTTGGTGCATGAAGAAAAAGTTGCACTCCTGGTACGATTGACAGATAATAAAGTGCAAAAGCTGTTAAAGGCACTGAGCTGGTTAATGTCCAGCTTTCCATCCTTCAGCCTATACTCCGGGCCTATTATTCCCAAACCCTTGACATGAGTATCCACAGTGTGGACTCCACTGCGACCAGGAAGTAGAAACTTCAAACAAGATGCTAACAATTCCCTGGTGATCCTGATTTGGGTTCCCTTGACCATAGAAGTCAGGGTCCCATCCTCCTCTGTCTTCAGACAGACATAGAAAGCCTTGACAAGATCTGGATAACTTACATCAGAAAGGGTTGCAATCTTCGTCCATTTCAGCCTGTTAGAGCTTCAACCAACTGCCCATTTGTTCTTCTCCAAGTCTGCTAAATCCACTGCTTTGTGCCCGCAAAGCTTTGCCTTGACTGAAGCAAACCTAGTTTTTCTTTCTGCGGTGAGGAATGCAGCTCCGTAACCCCAACACTGCGGAAACAGTTGAAGAGGCCATGGAATCAAGCAGAAGAGGTTCTGGAGGTCTGGAAGGGTGGTTGAAGGAGAAACCCTCAAGAAATTTCTGGCGGGAGAGGTTAAAGGCTTCAAATCTGATGGAAGTCGATGCCGGGGGGCGAAGGGTTATCGCCTCAGGCAAGAGAACAAAGGAGATAAAGAGGGGAGACGAATCGTTCTCATACCGATTACGGGATTTATGAAATAGAGATAAATGCCCCTTTTGAAGAGGTGCGCCTTTATGGCGGAAAACGACAAACTCCAGTTTGAAAGAAATAAAGAATTACACAAAACGAACCGACAGGAGAATTACGCAAGAAGGATAAATGAGAAGTAATTGAGATAATTTTTGCTCACTTCAAGGAGAATAATTAATTGGGCTTCGAAATTTAATATTTCAGTATTTAACAGATAGATCTATCACAATTTACACATGCCTAATTCCCTTCTGAGAGAAGTGAACCTCTCTTCGGGTAAGGCTTTTGTGAAGATATCTCAACTGATTATTTGTATCAATGAAAGATATTTCAATATTACCATTAGCTACATGATCACGAATAAAATGATATCTAACCTCAATGTGTTTGGTTCTTGAGTGTTGTACTGGATCTTGGTTAAGTTTATGGCACTTGTGTTGTCACATAACAGTGGAATTGACTTGATGTGCATTCCGTAGTCCTCAAGTTGTTGCATTATCCATAGGAGTTGTGTACAAAACTTCCAGCAACCACGTACTCAGCTTCAGCTGTTGAGAGTGCTACTGAATTCTGCTTCTTGGAGGACCAGGATATCAAGCATCCTGCAAGAAATTGACAACAACCACTGGTGCTTTTTCTATCTAGTTTGCATCCAGCATAGTCAGCATCAGAGTACCCTACTAAATTTACTTCACATGATTTTGGATACCAGATACCTAGATCATGAGTTCTAGATAAATATCTGAAAATCTTTTAACATTAATTAATGAGATTCTCTAGGGTCTGCTTGATATCTAGCACACATACATACACTAAATAGTATATCAGGTCTACTGGCAGTTAAGTAAAGTAGAGAACCTATCATACCTCTATAGATCTTTTGATCTACTTTCTTACCATCTTTGTCACTGTCCATTCTTGTTGAAGTGCTCATTGGTGTTGACAGTGGCTTGGAATTTTCGAATCCAAACTTCTTCAAGAGCTCCTGGTGTATTTGGTTTGACAGATGGGGTGCCATCTCCTCCTTGCTTGATTGTAATCCAAGGAAGTAGTTCAGCTCCCCCATCATGCTCATCTCAAATTCTCCCTGCATAAGCTTCTCAAAGTACTGCAAAGAGATTCATCAGTAGATCCAAAAATTATGTCATCTACATAAATTTGTACAAGTAGTATGTGCTTGACCTTTAACTTTATAAATAAAGTGCTATCTACTTGTCCTCTAGTGAAACCATGATCTAATAAAAAAAACTAAGCCTTCATACCAGGCTCTAGGTGCTTGCTTTAAACCATATAATGCCTTATGAAGTTTAAAAACATGATTTGGAAATTCTGATCATGAAAAACGGTGGTTGTTCTACATAAACTTCTTCTTTAATGAAACCATTTAAAAATGCAGACTTGACATCCATTTGAAAATATTTCAAATCTAGAGCAGATGCATATGCAAGTAAAATCCTAATAGCCTCAAGTCTAGCTACAGGTGCATAGGTTTCATCGAAATCTATACCTTCCTCTTGGGAATAGCCTTGAGCAACCAATCTGGCCTTGTTCTTAAGATCACACAGTTTCATCAATTATTTCTGAACACCATTTGGTGCCAATAACTGGATGACCTGATGGTCTAGGAACAAGTGACCATACATGGTTTCTCTTGAACTGATTCAGTTCATCTTGCATGGCTAGAATCCAAGACTCATCAGTAAGAGCTTCATTGACTGTCCTAGGCTCTATTTGAGAAACAAATGCTAGGTAATCACAAGTGATTACATTACCCTTTGTTCGTACCCCTACAGTTGGATCACCAATAATATTTTAGGCGGGTGATCTTTCTTGTATCTCCACTCCTTTGGAAGATTTTCATGTTCAATGTTGTTTGCTGCAAGTCTTCCAGAGGTGGATCTTCCTTGTCCTCAATTGATGTGTTTTTAATTTCTTAGACAAGTCATCTGCATCATCAATGTCACTCTCTGCTTCTTTCTCAAGGAAGGGTTAGTTCATCAAAAATAATATGTACAGACTGTTCAATCAATAAGGTGCGTTTATTAAAATCTATAACCTTTAGGTTTAGAGCATACCCCATGAAGATGCCTTCATCTGATTGGCATCCAACTTACCAATGTCTTTTGCCGTTGTTGTGAATGAAGCACGGACATCCAAAGGTTCTGAAGTGACTGATCTTTGGCTTCTTCCCTTGAACAACTCATATGCAGTCTTCTTCAAGATGGGTCTGATCATTACTCTATTAAGATGTAGCTTGCTGTGTTCACTGCTTCGGCCCAGAAAATACCTTGGTAAATCATATTCTGACAGCATTGTTCTTGCCATATCCAATAAGGTTCTATTCTTCTCTCAGCAACTCCATTTTGCTGTGGTGTCCTTGGTGCTGAGAAGTTATGCTCAATCCCTTGGTCATCACAGAATTTTGCAAGTTTTCATTTTGAAATTCTCCTCCATGATCTGACCGGATCCAACAATCCAAAACTTCTTGTCTTTCTGTACTCTTCTGCTGAAGCTTACAAAACTATCAAAGGTA
Source organism: Colocasia esculenta (assembly GCA_014218235.1). Classification (NCBI taxonomy): domain Eukaryota; kingdom Viridiplantae; phylum Streptophyta; class Magnoliopsida; order Alismatales; family Araceae; genus Colocasia; species Colocasia esculenta. The sequence continues at coordinate 20,864,882 of CM024757.1, read as the reverse complement.
TCATCTTTATGCTCAAGAAGGAAACCCATGTGAATCTGGAATAATTATCCACAATAACAAATCCAAAATTCTTTCCTCCAAGACTAGTGGTCCTCATTGGCCCGAATAAATCCATGTGAAGGAGTTCTAAGGGTTTAGAGGTGGTTACCACAGTCTTTGACTTGAAGGAACTCTTAGAGTGCTTTCCTTTTGCACAAGGTCTGCAGATACCATCAAATTTTACTGACCTTTGGCAGACCTTCCACAAGACTTCTCTTTCTGAGCTTATTCATGCCATCAAACTGCAGTGGCCCAATCTTCTGTGCCAAACTCAGTTGACTGCTCTTTGCTGGCCGCTAAACAAACGTCTTGATCCTTGAGTTCTCAAGATAGAGCACATACAGGTTCTTTTCTCTGTTAGCTTCGAAGATTACTGCTCATCCTTCAGGATACTGCACTTGGACTCTTGGAACTTGATCTGATGACCTTTGTCACAAAGTTGGCTGATGCTTATGAGGTGTGCTTTAGCCCCTTTGACACACAGTACATCTTCAATATTGTTTCCCTTTGTTGCTCACAGAACCACTGCCTATCACTGTTCCTTTTCCATTATCTCCATAGGGGACTGTTCCTTCTTCAGCTTGGAGATGAGTGAAAGCTTCCTGTTCCCTGACATATGCCTTGAGCACCGCTGTCCAGGTACCACTTTGATGCTCGAAGGCTTCCCTGAAAAAGGAGACATTAAGTTTTAGGTACCCAAGTTTTTGGGTCCTTGTTGGTTAGTGTCAACAATTTCTTTTTAATTATCCTTCTTATGTCTAGTTGACATGTTAATTTATATGTCCTAATTATTGCAATGGCTACAGCATGACATTTTGTTACTCTTTCAATATATTTGAAATTGGCTTTGTATGTGTATCTTGTTCAGGTGTAACTTCGGAGTTGGAAATATCTTAGGTGAATTATTTCTTCTTCATTTCTGGTGGTGTATATCCTAAACCATGTTTCTTCTTTCCTGAACGTCTAGCACCTTTTAATATTAGGAGTTCTTACCATTTGTAAATTTCTCCAATGTGCTTGATAGTTTGTCATTTTCTTCATTTAAAGTTTTAATTTCTTTTCTCAGTTCATCTGAAATTTCTATTTTTCTAATCTGATTATTTGTTGTTTATCTTTAGATCTTCACATAATAGTTCATTTCTTCTTGTAAGTTCAGCATATTGTTTTCTAATTCTTCATTTTCTGTTTTTAGATCGAATTAGTGTTTTCTAAACATGCAGTATTTTCTTACTAACTTTTAACGTTTGTTACTTTTATATTTACAGTATAATTCGTTGAAAGCTTCTTCTAGATTATCAGAATCAGAATTATTGCAAGAATCAAAAGATGAATCAGAGTTACCTTCTCTTCAGTGTTTGCCATAAAGCCAAGTTGGCTTCTTCTTCTTCACTGTTTGAGCTTGACTCATTGTCTAAGTCGCTATGTTGCTCCATGCTGCTGCCATAGCCTTTTCTTATGCCTCCTGAATTTCTTGGAGCTTTCTCTCTTTCTGATTCAGGCTTCTTGAGCTTTGGGCAGTCTGCTTTGATATGTCCTGGCTTTTTGCACTCGTAACATATGGGTCGCCCTTTTTCTGATCCTTTCCATCTGGTTTCTTGAAGTCCTTATTTTCTTTAAGTGTCTTCTACAGATTGGAACTTCTTCTTTTTGCTAGAATGCGCTGCAGTCTTCTTGATAGCATGGCTTCTTCATCTTCGCAATCATTTGAGCTTTCATCTTCGACTGATGACTCATCTGATCTGTCTTCTTCTGCTTTAAGAGAATTTGAATGTTTCTTTCTGTTTGAGGATTCTTAGTCTCTCCATATTTATCTCGTGGGTCCATAAGGGATCCAATGAGCTTTTCCAAAGACATCTTCTTTAGATCATTAGCTTCCTCAATGGTTATTACTTGGGAGTCCATGTAGATGGAAGAGATCTAAGGATTTTTCTGACATTATCTCCACTCTCATAGGTCTTCCCCAGTCCTACTAATCATTTGTAATGTCTGTGAATCTACTGAACATTTGAGTTATGGACTCTTCGGCTGCATCTGGAACCTCTCATATTGAGTTACCAGAATATCTATTCTGGTTTCCTTAACCTTGTCCGTGCCTTCATAAGTGATTCTCAGTTTTTCCCACATCTCCATTGCGGATTTGCAGGCTGATACTCTATTGAATTCTTTCGTTGAGAGCACACCACAGAATGCTTTTAGCCTTATAGTTTAAGGAAATCTTCTTCCTGTCATCATCTGTCCACTGAGCCTTTTCGTTGGTGACTAGGAGATCGCCTTCTTCAACTATGGACCATATCTGGTAGTCATTACCTTGCAGAAATATTCCATTCTTGTTTTCCAGTAAGCATAGTCTTCTCTATCAAACAATGATGGTAGGTTTAAAGACTGACCTTCATTGTGACCTTGGGCTGCCATGGATCTTTACTTTTCAGATCGTTGGATCTTCTTCTTTGTCGAAGAGACTCACTCTGATACCACTTGTTGCCCAGTTAGGAGCCTAAGGGGGGGGGGGGTGAATGGGTCTTTTAAAAATTATCAATTAATACAGTTCACTAAAAACGTTTACAAAGAAATACACTTTGAAGATTTTAGTGTTAGTAACAGAAAAATAACAAACACAAGAGGACAATCACACAACACCAAATGTATCCTGGTTCGGACCTCCTTTCCACAGGAGTCCTACGTCCAGTCCCTGAGCAACAACTCAGGATTTCTCTAATTAGGGTACAGTCCCCCTATGGACACTACAACACCCAGCTCAGCTGATCTTCTCTTCTTAGCCGAAGAGGAACAACACCCTGGATACCCCACCAGGTCTTCCTTCACCCAGAAGGGCACACACACAACCTGGATACCACCAGGTCTCCTTCAACACGAAGGGTACAAGCACGAAACAAGTAAACAGGAGATTAAGCCCCTAGATCAAACTTCGACAAGCCAAGATCTGAAGCTAAGGACTGAGAGCAATGAGTTCTACAAAGAAAAAGCTCACTCTCAGAACCAAACAAGCTCTCTTAAATCTACAAATATGCAGAGAGCAAGAGAGATCTAATGGAATGAGGCTTGGCTCTTTCTTGAGAACTCGCAGAAGACTTGATAATCAGAGTGTTTTTTTTTGTATGACTATCGTTTCTCTCTGTATATTTCTTCTGGAGCTCCTTTCTTCAATATATAGCTTCAATTTGAAATATAGACGTTGAAGTATCTGTTGCCTCTAGCTTTTGGTGGACGTTAGACTGAGTGGCACTTGAATCTTCCAGTCAACAGTCCTTTATCCATTTGTGCACGCAAGAGATAGGATCTTCTGAAGTGTCCTTTGGCTTCTACAAAGTCCAACGTTGTATGACGAATGTTGTCAGAGACCTGCATACATTACATGCTAGAACAGTGGATAGCTAGGTTGTCTCTTGTTATCAGTCACTGTTGGTGTGAATATTCACCAAATAGTAATGCCATTTTGCTGTTCTAAAAGCTGCTTATAGAATAGACACGATAATAGATGATATCGTCTGTATACATGCAAGATACGTTCAGTCTTCATTAAATGCACAACTGTCAAAAGAATATGTGCGAAAGACTTTGACTATTCAACTCGATGAAAGGATAAGTCATATGTCAAGTTGATTGATATAAATCGATGCATTTATCACTTATGAAATCGTTATGCAACCTAACAGCAAATCATTATGAGATATGAAAGAATCGTTGTGAGATATGAAATGATTATGAAGAATCGTTAGTTCTACTGTAATCGTTATGATCTATAAAAGAAACCATGTGTACTTAGACAAATATGATGCTGCAGATACAATGTAAAGATGCTTACTTGTTTTGGCTTATTTTCCTTTGGTATTAATTCTTTGCTTAAGACTTGTAGGAAATAGGTTAGTGACCTTTAATTAAGGGTTTGATAATTATCGCAATAATAAGTTTGTAATCACCAAAATAGAAATGTAATTACTTCTAATTACATGGGGATATACTGTTCATCAAATCTGTGCAACTCCAACAGCGTAAATGCTTTCGGTTTAACTGTTGTACCATTTCTATCAAGAAGTTCCAATTCTGGACATTACAAAGTATTTTCAAGTCTAAACCTCATTCACATTGTCCTTTGTTTTCCTTTATGTCCATAATGGTTTGAACACATTATCAAAGACATTCTTCTCAACATGCATGACGTAGAGGTTTATGTCGTATAAGAAGAGTTGACCAATAAGACAATTCTCAGAAGATACTTTTTTTGACCCAATTGTGATCCTTCCCAAATCCAGGGAGTTGTCTTGTGCTACTCAACAATTGTGCTATATCTGGTAAGTTTTGTACCTTGCCGCTAAATGTGGACCAAACAACCGTTCAAAATCACATTTTCCAACTCAATTGTTTCTTTAAGAATGTATAATTTTACCTTCTAAAAGGATGGTTCATTAGTAGAAATCGTCTATGACAATCAAAGCAACATGACTTGCTACCATACTAAGTACAAATGATTTGGTACTGTCCATATAGTAAGGACATGCTAGTTTTCCATGGGTGCTCCAGCCAGATAACATTCCATATGCAGGACAGTCACTTATCGTCCACATCAATACAACCTTCATAGTGAAATTTTGCTTTCTGGATGCATCATAGGTGTAATCACGAGGTTGCGCGTCCCTCAAAACACACAACAAGATATCATAGCATGATGGAAAAAATGTGATCGCCACCTAGTAGGTTGCCCTAAGATATAAATAGAGTTTCAAAGCTAACCTACTATGAAAAGGGGTGAGAAGGCCACTCACAGGTGTCGCGACGGGGAAGCCTGTCGCGATCCGAAGCTTGTCGTGGCGGCCCAACCTGTTGCATTTATGTCGCCATTGGAGACCCTAACGCCTTCTCAACAGTGCGAGAGATGAATGGGGGGAAAACGTGGGAATGGAAAATATGCAACATATTTAAAAGAAATAACAAAATGCATGGAAGAGAAATGAGAAAGAATGAGGAAACAGGGCCCAAAAGGGGTGACTCCCTGGATGAAAATGTGTCCTTCAGGTCGTGCAGCAACCCTTGATGGTCGTAGAAGCCACCTCTTAGCTGTCAAGCTCCATGGATGATGAGTATGAAGTGACTTGGTGGAGAAATAAAAGAAAAATGGGAGGAAATGGGGTGGCTACGAGCTAAGGGCAAGCTCTCGTGGGATTTTGGCAGCACTTCGTGGTAGCTTGAGGTCTTACCTCATTCAGAAAGAGATTGGTCACTTATATAGAGAGGAGAGGGAGTATCTCATCCTTAAGTGATAATGACCCATGAAAATGATGAAAAGTTAGATAAATCTGCATGGGAAGAGTCCTAGGAGAGTTCTAGGGTAAGATAGAACCTAATCTGCGGCTGGGGTTGGAGTAGTAGGGAAGCGACATGGATTGTTGCGACGGCCTGGGTGGTCGCGACTCTGAAGGCATGTGAATGGATATGCATGGGCTGTCGCGACAGCCTTGGTGGATGCGACATTGATGCTAACAAGACGTCCCTACCTATCACGTTAAGGTAATCAATCATTTAATGATTATAATCGATCATTGACATGAACCTCCCCAATGTCGTCGCATCAGGACTGATGGCTCAAACCCTAGAATAAGGACTCTAAAGTGATAATTGGACGAGATAAGCTGAAAATTAGGCTTAATGGGCTCAAAACGAAGCTAACAAATGGGCTCAAGATGAGTGACCAACTTGGGGCACATTAAGAGAATAAGAATAATGGTTCGATCATAAGCCAGAATCAGGTGTCTACAATAGGCAGTAACCTCATCAGTCCATAACAATTTCAATTCATCAATTAACGGCCTAAGATAATGTCTAGTTTTTTTCCAAGACTTTTGGACCATGGATCAATAAGGATAGAAATAAATGCTCTCATTTCATGCACATGTTTGACGAAAGGTTGTATGGTGTCATGAAACTGGCTAGTTGGAGTAAGAAATCACTGAACCTCCAAATAGATTGAAACCACCAGTACATAAACCCAACCTCACATTACGCGACTCTTTGAGAAACTAAGGTTAGTACGGTTGAAGTGACTCCAAGCTTCGGCATATGCAGGATGACTGATTACATTCTATTTACGACGTACTCTTTCTGCATGCCATCTCATATGTTGAGCTATCTTGATGATATATACATTCTCTGCATTCTCGGTGTGAGAGGAAATACCGCAATGACGTGTATGTATATCTTTTTGCTTTGAATTGTCCCATTTCTTAGGCTTGAATCTATCATGACCACACATGGAACATGATACTTTATTTTAGTTTCTTTATAATATAGCATGTAATGATTAGGACATACATCTATTTTCTCATATCCAAGTCCTAAGTCACTGACCATCTTCTTTGCACGTAATTTTCAGGCAACTTCTTATCTTGTGGCAACATACTTTTGATAATGAGCAACAGACGATCAAACAATCTCACTAATGTGAAATTCAGATTTCAAGTTTAATAACTGTGAGACCATAGATAGTCGAGAGTGATTTTGACATCCATTCCATAATGGCTCATTAGCATCCTTAAGTAGCTGATAAAATATTCAACTATCTTTGCTTGTGGTTCTTCAGTTTGTACATGCTCCTCATGAACATTGAATCCTGAACCAGCACATCTATGACCATATCAATGATGACTTCCACTTCCAATATTGGCAGGCTCGTAGGACCACAATGTTTTACCATGACATATCCAGTTTGTATAATCTTTAACAAACCCCTTTTTGTATAAATGACGTTGTACATTCCATTTGTAAGCCACTTCAAGTTCTTACAGACTACACAGGGACATCAGATACGACCCTCACAATCTACAGGTTCGATAGGATTTCTCAATACAAACTGAATGAATCTCTTAATTCTATTTTTAATTCCACGACACCACCTGATCAACAACTCTACAGTACATCCATGAATGATCTTCAGACATTTTCCCTATGTGAATTAATGTTAACAAACAAAACTTTAACATGTTTAACAAAAAAAAGGTCAAACCCTTTCCTCACATCGTCCATTTCTACCATTTTAAATAGGAAGGAAACATTATTTAGATTTTCACTTTTTAACACCATCTGTGAAGGTTTGATCGCACGATTAATTACTATATGTGTGTGTTATATTTGCTAAAAAATTCGGCAGTATCTCCCACACCTCTCCGATATACCACAAAAATATTTATTGATTAAGAAATTTTCTTAAACACATACTAGTAAGGGGTTAAAAAATAATCAAAATCAATAAAGTTATATTAGAGAGGAGTGAGAAGATGCAACTGAAATTTTTAACAAACAACACAAACACATATAGTAATTAACCAACTAAGTGTGATCAATATTCACAAACTGTCCAAATAGGACAAGTCAAGACTTTGTGTTAGATATACACGTTCTCATAACTCAAAATGAGAATATGTACATCAATTCCAAAGTCGTGAACGGGTAGGTTGATTGATACGGGCTTAACACGCTCTCTTAAGATACGTGCAATGTTAGGTTGCATCTACCCATCTCAGCTCACATACAACATCCAACTAATTAAATATTGACAAGATAATAACATTCTAAAAACACAAAAATAGATATTCTAAAAACTCTACACATATAAAAAATATCAGCAAGCACATAAAACAAGTAAGATTGACTTTGTGCTGATGACTGTTCAATAAGAAAGCTATAAAGTATGTTCAATAAGAAATCTAGAAAGCAAATTTACAAAGCTAGAAATCAAATTTACAAAACATCCACACATTTATAAAAGCAAAAATCAAATAGAGTAGGACGCTATTTAGCTTAACTATTTATGATCCTTAAGGTGTGCATGTAATTAAATTTTAAAATATTTATATGCACGTATATATGTGTAGGTGTGCATGTAATTGAAACATTTTAATAGGTTTCAAGGATTTCGTAAAAAAAAAATCAGTTTGGAGATGTGAACATTTTCATTTATTTCTATTTTTTCCTCCTTTCTTGCAAAATACCTCCTCTATTCTTGCATGCCATCTTGTGTTGTTTTAAGGCAGTTAACTGTTGTGGCATTTGTGCACTTTCTTATTCACATATTAGTTATGTAAGAGTGGCATTCTGCATATGCATCTAAGAGGGTTTTATGCAATTATCTCAAAAATGGGAATTTCTGAAATATAGAACTCCTAGCACCATGATTACTAGAAAGCCAAACGAAGAATCTGGAGAAGATTGGTGGCTCTATTAAAACAAATAGAGTAAAAAGAAGAAAAATTGAATACAAATAAAAGAGAATAATAATGTAGTAAGAACACAGTATATGAAAATTTAAGATTAAATAATGAGAATGCAGCATGCTATTATCATTTTATACCTTTGTACATCCTCATATGTTGACCCATCCAATCATTTGTATGTCCAAGTATGTTCATGCAGTGCTGAAGCAACAAAGGGCATGCAACTACCTTATTCAAACATGGCAAGTTTAATATGACGTTAGTCATGAGACTTGAGAACAACAATACAAGCCACTGGTAGCATGCAGACTCACATGGATATATATAACTAAGAAGCTCAAAACTCTAATGCACCTATTGAAAGTAGGGTACCCCAAAATCTGATTCTAGGGATCGAACATCTCGCTTCTCAAGCAGGACAAGATCAACCTTGCCTCTAGCTCCTCCGCCTATCGTAGGGAGGGGGACGTGGTAGGAGCTGTCTGGGAGAGGGAGGGAGGTGGTGGATGGGTGAGGGGTGGTCTGGAGTTGGGGACGAGAGGGGGCAATGGTCGGCCACAACGTGGATAGGGAGAGGGGAAGAGGGCCACGGCTGAGTCCCCCACCCTCCATCAAGCCCGAGAGAGAGAGAGAGAGAGAGAGAGAGAGAGAGAGAGAGAGAGAGAGAGAGAGAGAGAGAGATGAGGGGGACTATCGGCGACGACAAGATGATCAGACAGATGGAGAGGCGGCGGCGACAGGAACAGTAGGCAATGTCGACAGCTGCGGGGCGACACCACAGTGGCAGGTGACGGCCACGGCAATAGGCATCCGCGAGAGAGTAGAGTTCTAGTGTGAGAGGGGGTCCACGAATGTCTGACACGAGAGGGAACTAGGATGGGGAAATTAGGGCTGTAGTGACCGATTTTGCGACTGATACTATCAGTTGAAAGTTGCGACCGATAGCGACTACCATAAGTTTGTTCCTAATATTAGTGACCAAAATCATTTTGGTCGCTAATTGGTCGTAGGAATGTGACCGATTAGTTTAGTCGCTATTTGGTCGCTATATGCGACGAAATAGTGACTGTATAATCGGTCACAATAACGGTCGCTATAAATCCACTTATCCTTGTAGCGTTCTCTCCTTAAAGTTTCAACAACACCTAACCCCATATAATTTCATAGCATCGGCTAAAAAACCATTTTAACCATAAAATAGGGTTTTATATAGGCACAGTTAGGGGGTGAAGAAGAGAGAGGAGAGAGGGAGAAAGGGGCACGTGGCCCCCTCATCCTTCCATATGTGGCCCCTGGCCACACACGGCCAAACTCCTTCATCTGCACACCTTGCATGCTGGCGGGCTATCCCATGGGGCTCCGTGTGCTAGGCACGCGCCCCTTATGAGCGTGCCTGTGCGCCACGCATGCCCGAGATGGGCCTTTTGCCCAACAAGCTACCACTTGGCCCTTTAAGGCTAAGAACGTATTATTGTTCTCTATGGCATTCAACATCAACGATCATACAGAAAATAAGGCGTGTGACCTCTATGAGATTTGACGAGTCACCAACAAGTGTTCTGTTAAGTAGTCATCTGACTAACGGATCACTTAATCTCAATATGTACCTCAGGCTCTTAATATTCACTTGATTCCAATACTCCAAATCTCTCAGCAGACAGTATTGAATCCAAAAGCGTAACACTCATGACTCTATACCACTTAGGCAACTGAGCCTCTCGGAATATCACTAATTAAGCATGGTGAAATAACAAGATGCTTCCCTATGCTGTATGTGCCAATTCAATTTGTCTTAACCGCTTTCCTAGACATGTTCCACTGGAAGGTATCAACCATCGTCCTAAGTAACATGCTAAAATCGTGACATAAAGCTTCCTTTTCGTGTCACAGTGCTACAGGTCACTAGGGGTACATCGAGAATCACAGACAAATGTGATTCATGAGCTCATGCAACGATGAAGAGATAATCATTCATCATTCTCGTGCGCAGTCAAATATACACTGCGATATAATTCGCATGTTGCGGTGTTTCTTCCATTCATATGTGTGTGTCACAAATAAAGATATTATATAACACCACATGGATACAAGTCCAATTGTAACAAATGCAATTGATCAGAGCCTAACAACAAGTCACTCCCATTTAGCGTCTTTTCACGACTCACATATCCGGATATACAGGCTTCATGGGATTACAGCTAAAATCTGCATGGTCAATCTAAACTAATTCAACCTCTTTGCAACCACACCGTCTCTTTTCTAGCGACAGAACAAGCAACATATTCAGCCTCCATTGTGGATAGGGCAACGCAAGACTGTTTCTTGCTACCATGAGATAGCTCCACCAGTCAACATGAACACAAAACATGAAGTGAACTTCCTCTAATCTCTATCACCAGCCCAATCGCGCATCACTATAGCCGATAAGTTTCAAGTTGCCCCCCTTGTATCATAGTGCATAATTTGATGTCCCTCGCAAATATTGTAATATCCTCTTACGGCTTTCCAATGTGCGAGACCAGGTTACTTTGGTAATGGCCAACTAAGTCCACTGCGAAGCTAATGTCTGGCCAAGTACACAACATAGTATACATTAGACTTCCAACCGCAGCAGCATATGGCACTCTAGACATACATTTTTTTTTCTTCTTAATCTTGGGGCATTGACAAGTACTAAGGACACATCCTTTATCAAGGGAGTATCAGTGGGCTTGGAATTGTGCATTTAGAAATGCTTTAGGATCTTATTAATATATGTTTCCTGAGACAAACTCAGTGCTCTTTTGAGTGATTCTGCACAATCTTCACTCTGAGCACATAGCTTCCTTCACCCATATCTTTCATCTCAAATATGGAAGACACCACCTCTTAGTGGAATTGATTAACTCCATATCATTTCCAACCATTAAAATATCGTCAACATATAATGATAAAATGAGAATCTTTCTCCCACTCGCTTGACATACACACAGTGGTCTTCTTCACTCATCTCAAAATCATATGATACAATTGCCTTATGAAATTTAGATAACGTTGTTAGACTAGACGATTGTTTCAAACCATATATGGAGCATTTGAGAGAGACAAACCTTGTGCTCTTCACTTTTAGTCTCAAAACCCTCCAGTTGAGCCATATAAATGTTTTCGTCTAGTTCTCCATTGAGAATACAGTCTTCACATCCGTTTGGAACAATTCCAAGTCAATATGCGCAACAATAGCTAGAATAAGGCGAACAAATGTGAATCTTATCATAGGTGAAAATGTCTCATCATAATCTACACCCTCTTTTGGGGATAACCGTTTTGCCACAAGTCTTGCTTTATACTTGTCAATTGTCCCATCAACCTTGCGTTTAAGCTTGAAAGCCCACTTGTTTCTAATTGCCTTATGCTCAGGTAGAAGATTCACTAATTCCCAGACTTCATTCTGTGCCATTGAATGAATCTCCTCTTGCATGGCAACTAACCATTCTTTCCTGGATGATGACGCAAGAGCTTTCTGAACATATTTGAGCTCTTCATCATCCGTGAATTCACAAAGAAGTACCTCATTGTCAATTTCAAAAAAAATGACGAGGGATATTCCCACACTTGCTACGACGTAATGAATCTTGACTTTCTATTGTACTCCCACTAGACTAGCCATCCTTTTCATTTCCGACAGACATTGGTATGGGAACACATTCCCACCCTTCGCCAGAAGATGGTAGGATCAAGATGTCTTGTATTGTCTCCAAACTAGGAAATTATTTTTCTAAGAAAACAACATCTCGGACTTCTCGCTTTATTATTCCTCCATCTGGATGATGTCCAAACATGACATAACCTACTGAGCTCTCAAAATATCTGATAAAGATAAACTTTTGATCTCTTGGACCAAGTTTCCCAAACTTGCTTGTCATGTCATGGACATATCCTGCAGATCCCCATGGGCGTAAATGACTTAAGTCTAGTTTGTGGCCATACCACAATTCATATGGGGTAGAAGGAACTGACTGCGAAGGCACTCAGTTAAGAATGTAGGCTGCAATTCATAGAGCATCTCCCCAAAAGGATACTGGCATATTTGCATGCGCCATCATTGACCTAACCATATCTAGCATTGTTATATTCCTTCGCTCAGCAACACCATTTGTTGCGACGTATATGGAATAGTGAATTGTCATTGTATACCTTTTTCCTCACATAATGTTCGAAACGGAACTGACAAGTATTCACGTCCATGGTCTATCCAAAGAGAGCTTTAACACTGTTCTCATTTGATTATCAACTTTGGCTAAGAACTGCTTGAAATATCCAATACTTCAAAGTGATGAGCAATCAGTATACATATCTATACCGCGAAAAATCATCAATGAATGTGAGAAAATAGTAATAACCATGTCGAGCTCTAATGCTCAATGGTCCACAAATGTCAGAATGGATCAATTGCAATGGTTAGAAGGTTCTTGCAAACTTCCCGAAAGGCTTACCACATGCTTTACCTGTCAAGCATGGCTCACATGTGGGCAAGTTGACTTTAGCAAGCGACCCTATAAAAGCCTTCTCGAGCTAATTTGGCCATTCTATCTTGCCCTATATGGCCTAAATGATCATGCCATGTCACAGAATCTAAATATTTTTGAACTAATGCAGCATCACCATAGAAGAAGAACAATGAAAATTTTCAGCAAGTTCTAACACATAAAAACCATCACGCAACAAAGCATGTTCATAAAGGATGTCGTTCAAGACAATTTACAAGACTACCAGAAAAAGATAAACAAAAGCCCATTTCAAACAAGTTGAAAGTGACAAGAGATTATATTGGATTCTCGTTGCAAAGAGCACTTCATGTAGAAGTAGTGTACGTTTGCTTGCAAATCGGAGTTGGTACGAACCGACTCCATGGACTTCTTCACTAGTACCATTACCCATGAATAGTCTTTGCTTTCCTACTAGAATTCGATGACAATCCATGAAACCCGCTCTATCGATTGTTATTTATTTTGTTGCTCCTAAATCTACGATTCACACAATATTAGGACGAGCAGTCAAATATGTGTACAAACACAAGCACATTGAGAGCTATGGTTGCAAGTTACCCTTTTGGCTCTGGACATTCATAAGCGAAATGGCCTCGCTTCTTGCAGTTTAAACACTTCAGATAGATTTCGTCTTTCTTGATGCCACGCTTCCCACATTGTGCTTGAAAGTTTTATCCTTACTGGAATCTGGTGCAGTGTCTAGTCCTTTGTCCTTCTTATGCGACCCCTTTTTTCTTGAAGTGTTTGCTACTCTGAGCGACATTGGTAACAGCGTGATGCACTATATCGCTCTCGCTTCTAACTCCACGTGTCGAGAAACATTCATAAAGTTTTTGGTATTCTTATATGAGTTAGAATTTGCTTCAAACGGGTCCATGCATCCGCAAGGATCTAATCACCGCCTGCATATGGTGTTCATCAGTGAGTTCATGACCTAGCTGCCCTCAGATCACGGATCATAGCTAAGATAACCCTAAAGTGTTCAGCTACAGTGTGGCACAAGTCCATTTGGTAAGTCTTAGATTTCAAAACAAGGACCCTTAACCGGGTTACTGAGGTCCCAGCAAAAGTAAACTTCAATTGATCCCACATTTCCTTAGTAGTGGCACAATTCTCAAACTCCCCAATAAGATCGTCAACCATAGCACTTAACAAGGTAAAGTGTGCACTACGAGATTTCTTGAGCCAAGTTACATAAGCTTCTTGGTCTATGCTACTACTGCCCTCAACAGGTGGTGACATAGACATCGTAAGTAATCAATCACATCTTGCTCATCTAGTAAATATTGCATTTTGCAGTGCCATATATCATAGTTTGAGCCATTCAATTTTTCACCATTAGTGAGATCAGTAATGGCGTTAACAGCCATGATTTACCACTACATTTCAAATAGGGAAATGTTTTGACATCAATTTACACATTGTTCTAATTTACTTCTAGAAATCCAAACTAATTATATTGAACATTTCTTATATAGTGAAATTGAAAGTAGAACCAAGCAATTGCAATCATCTCTCACTTATATATATAAGGTAATTCAATACGGTTAGAATGGCTACCAGCAAATTAACCACAAGAAAACTAATTTGCATAACATTAAAGAAAACATGTACAAAATATACTAATCATAAACACACTTTTTTTTTATAAACATACACAGGTTACATGTACAACTTCCGTTGCAAGCGTGAACAGACTCATGCGCAAAAGCGGAAACAAAAGTGAGCTACAAAAGCTAGCACAGTACATGACATGTCATCTCCACTCCCTACGGCTATGTACCCTCAGCCACTACTAGCTCTCCCTTTGGGGTCCTAAAAGTGATAGTGAGCGGTGGAGTGGAGAGGGGCCTAATAGGCACACGCAACTCCAAATCAATGGCCATAGTTCCCAAGTACCTGTGCATCGCCAGGTGGCAACCAAAGATCTAACCGGGTCAGAGAATGGGGCCCGTGGACACTCAGACTATTTGAAGTGTCCTCTCCTAGAGGTGCAACCTCTGCCTGAGTCCTTGGGTCAGTTGTGCCACTCGCCATTGCCACTGCACCTGTATGCCTCTGCACCCACCCACTGGCCATGGTGTCCAATGCCAACGCCTGCCCACGATGAACTGCCGAAGATACCTATGATACTCCCGAGCTATCAAACAACGAGGTCGAGAGATGCTACTTGCGGCGGATCCGCTGTCAGGGAGTCGGAGTTGAGGTCATTCTCATTGCTTCCAAGAACCTTCCGACGACGTCGGGGAACCATTCTACAACCACTCATAGGAAAAGGAGAGAATCACACCAACCCATGGCGTTGATACTAGTGTTGAAAAGATCTCAGAATAAAATAATTATATATATAATATTAGTCTTGCATATAAAGATATACCTCACAGCAAAAATAATACAAGAAGATCTTCACAGAGATAGATAAATGGCTAGTAGAGTTGCCTACACCACTTTCACACATTAAATTTTAGGCTCTGATGACAACGAGTCTTCATTTGTCGATGCCGTAGAGAGAATTTCTAGAGAGACAAGAGACAAACACCTTGGCTTCTCTCTCTCCTCTTTTAGATACAAAACCCTCACTGCCTTCTCTCCTTAAAGCTTTCAACAGTACCTAACTCCACAGAATTTTTACAGCCGGGTAAAATCATTTTTACCACAAAATCGGGGTTTATATAGGCACGGTTGGGGCGTGAAAGAAGGAGAGAAGAGAGAGGGAGAAAGGGACGCGTGGCCCTATCTCGGGCGTGAAAGAAGGAGAGAAGAGAGATGGAGAAAGGGACGCGTGGTCGAGTCCATTGGCGGGCTGCCCCGCGTGGCCAGGCACGCGTCTCGCATGCTCGAGATGGCCATTTTGCCCAGCAAATTCCTATGGAAGGAGTTATCTTCCTAAATCTGTCTGTGCGTGAATGCGTGAATGTGTGTATTGTGTGTGTGTGAGAGAGAGAGAGAGAGAGAGAGAGAGAGAGAGAGAGAGGAAGGATGCTACTATGAGGTTATGTTCTTAGAAAGGTCGCTTACACAGGATTCCAGCCATGCAGACATGCTTCTTGGCCCAATCGCTCCACCCACCACATGAGAAAGTGGGTGGGACGTACGCTCGGGTGGAAAGCACCCCCCATGCACGTATGTACCATCTATTCCAGCACCTCCTTGTACCCGCAAGTAAGGTGTTCCCCCTCTCACTACCGTCAACACAGTACGTTAATGTAAACAGCAAGCTGCCAACAGCTGCTAGTGGAAGCACCTCTGTCGCATTAGGCATTTCCCTTTTCAAAAGGCCCACGTTGAAGACGGAAGAGGTGGGCGGGAAGGACCCATATAAATGCAACTGGCCGCAGTGTTTTATCCGCGTATAACATGCAAATCTTTCTCTTTCCGCCCTCATTCTATATAGTTACAGATACCAAATGCATGTGTAACAGCTAGCAAATAAACGTAGCTAGATTAAACCAAGTCATATTCTAACAAAAACACTTAGACCACAGCCGCGGGCTGGGCCTTGTCTCGGTGCATATCATAAAACTCTTGCAACTGGTTGGCAATAGTATCATCA
The DNA here is from genome assembly GCA_014218235.1 of Colocasia esculenta. Classification (NCBI taxonomy): domain Eukaryota; kingdom Viridiplantae; phylum Streptophyta; class Magnoliopsida; order Alismatales; family Araceae; genus Colocasia; species Colocasia esculenta. The sequence goes on along the minus strand of CM024757.1, from coordinate 20,848,542 downwards.
CCTCCATAACCCCTCTGCATTAGGATATGGTTGCCTTTTCTTAGCTATCGTCTTTATATATATAATTATATATATATATATATATAAAACTGCTATCTAATTAAGGGCGTGGGGACCCCCGAGCTGCTTGTAAGTGGAAGGCACACATCACAGTCAAAAGCTTCCCATGCATTGGACCCCAAGCCTTCCTTTTCTCCCCTTCAAAGACACAACGTAAGGGCTAGTACTCCTCCGCGATACCCGAAGAAGAGATGTGAAAGTGACGCCCTCATCACACGGGCTTCCGTCCCTTCTTTCGATCAGAAGCTCCTACTCTACAAGTAGTTTAATGGTAGCCCTCCCTATAAATTTGAAGAAACAAAGGTTCACTGTTGTTGAGCAGGTTATCAGAAATTTCTAAGATGATATGTAATAGGCTAATTTTTCACTCAAAAGAAAAAAGTTACTCGTGGACTTGCTTATCCACACCCTAATTTACAAGCACTCTATATCAATTAAACCCCCCACGGATCATCTCAATGCCTAATTGACCTGCACTATATGGACTTCTCATTGATCCACATGAGGAGAAAGTGGAAGTTAGCGTGAGTGAAAGGTATTTTCTTGAACAGATGTAGAACATGTAGTTCTCATATTGTTGGAAGAGAAAGTTAGAATCTTAATTTATATGCTTGGGTGACGTTTTCAGTGCTGTGGAATGCTGTAATAGGGTGTTTGGTTGTACTTTTTTAGCAATTTCTCTCTTAATTAAAAAAGAAAGAGGAGAAACATCTTAACATGTTTGGTAAGCATTTGTTTTTTAAAGTAAAATTCTACCATGTACAAATCTCTCTCAAATAAAAACAAGTCATAACTGTTTTTAAAAAAAATTTACACTCACAGCTCTCTCCTTCCCCCTCCTTCCCATCTCTCTCCCCCCCCTCCCTTCTCCCCCCCCTTCCTGTCTCCCCCCACACCCGCCGGCATCCCCCCCCTTTCTGTCTCCCCCCCACCCACCGGCGCACCCCCCCCTTCCCGTCTCCCCCCCCTTCCTGTCTCCCCCAACCCGCCGGCCTCCCTCCATCCCGTCTCTCTCCCCCCCCCCCCCTTCCCATCTCCCCAGCCTTCCTGTCTCCCCCCAACCGCCAGCCTCCCCCCCTCCTTCTCGCGCCCCCCCTCCCCTCCTTCTCGTCTCTCTCCCCCCCCTCCTGTCTCCCCCCCCCCCTTTCTGTCTCCCCCCCAACCTGCCGCGTCCCCCTCCTCCTCATTTCCGGCGCCCCCCCTTCCTACTCCCCCCCAACCCGCCGGCCTCCCCTCCCTCCTTCCCGCTCCCCCCCCTCCCTTCTCTCTCTCCCCCCCTCCGCCTCCCCTCCTCTTCCCGCCCCCCCTCCCCTCCTTCCCGTCTTTCTCCCCCCCCCCCTCCCGTCTCCCCCCCCCCTTCCTGTCTCCCCCCCAACCTGCCGGCGTCCCCCCCTCCTCTCATTTCTGGCACCCCCCCTTCCTGTCTCCCCCCCAACCCGCCGGCCTCCCTCCCTCCTTCCCGCTCCCCCCCCTCCCGGCCTCCCCCTCCCTCCTTCCCGGTGCCCCCCTCCCCTCCTTCCCCTCCCTCTCCCCCCCCCTCCCGTCCCCCCCTCCTTTCCGGTGCCTCCTTGCCAGCTCACCCCCCCCCACCCCCTCCTTCACAACGCCTCCCCCCCCCCCTCTGCACCGCCCCTCCCCCGCCTGCTCCCCCCCCCCTCCCGCAGCCCTCACACCAGCCTGCGCCCCCCTCTCCCTCCCGCCCCAGAGCTCCCACTCCCCTCCCAAACAGATCAATAAATTTTAACATTTTGATTTTTTTTCCAACAGATGACATCATATTTTTATAACTTTAATTTAAAGTTAAAAGAGAACTCAACCTCATTTTTTAGATAGAAATAGTTTTCTTTTTTAAATTGCTCCCAAAACCCATAAGTCTTTAATTGTAAAATCGTCCGTTTCAAAATCTTTGGGTCTTTTTTTTTTTTTTTGGATAAATGGCCGAGAATGCTTATACAATGATGAACTATACTTCAAAATTCAATTATCCGCAGTACACCAAACATCTGGAAAAGTCCACAAGGTAATTAGTACTGATGCATATGCTTGACGGTCATTTACGTCAACTCACAGCACATCAAAGAAATGTCTCTCCATATCCTAGAAGAGAAGAATATATACAAGTATACACATACGTATATATGTAGATAGGGACAAAATATGAAATATTACAGACAATTGGGTGAACTAATTACAAAGGCCAGATGCGTGTTAACTGGTAAAACGTCAACATCAATGGCAATTGGTCAGTTTTCTGTGTTCACAAGATGGAACGCACTTGAAGTACATGAAAGTTTCGCTCAATATGATGCTTAGATAGTTCACATCACCTGTTGTCAAATAGGCGGTGACATCGATCAAGAAAGTTTAGATGTTTTTTTATGGAGTTGAAGGCAGGTTTTTTGGTGTATTATGAGGCTCTAGGAACAAGCTAGTGACATTTGCCTTCTAGAAAGTTATAATTGAGTAATCGCCATGCTCTTTGAGGGCACTAATAAAATGGGTCTTTTCCTTGCGAATAGATTGACCACTTCAGTACAAAACTTGAAATTTGACTCACTTGATACTGTTCATCTAAAATCTATGCCATACTTATGGAATTCGAGAAAAGCCTTTGGTCAACTATAATGATAAGTATTTCATAATATTGTTAACATATATAAATAGTACTCATGACTCTCTCTTTCTGCTTAGACTTTAGTTTTGTCTTGGCTTCAATCTTAGAAACAGACTTGATCACCCCGTCCTAATTAAGCATAGCTCCTACCAAGTTCCATGAAATATAATATTTCTCAATTTGGGGGCCGGGCTCAAGTTCAAAAATCTCTAACATGTTGAGAGCAAGTGCATAATTAATTGCATAGCATTAATCAAATTTTCTTGTGAGCTAATGGGTACTTATTGACACCAATCAAAGGCGCGCAGCATTAAGTAGTCTTGTGAGCTAATGATCGGTTGATGTCAATCAGACTCAATCTCAACTTATTTTAATCTTTTGAAGGTTTCAAACACTCTTAATTTTACTAAGAAGTGGAAGTGAGTCGAGTTAAACTCCGAAGAACACTAGTAGCGCACATGAAAGGCTCGATTCAGTAATAATCATAAGTAAAACTTACCTCTTAGTTAACCTAAGAACTTATGTCCAATTTTAAAAGCTCATGTAAAACTTAAATATTTTAAATAATGGTAGCTAGCGCGGGTGCGGATTAAATCTTCTTTAGGTGAAAGTTTGAAACCAAAACTTTGTCAACTTAGAAGAAATAAACCAGAAATATGAAAAGGAGACTTGCATAAGTACTTTCTGCCATCATTATCCATTGTTTATGACCTGTCATTTTTTAGACCACTTCATGACTAGTCTAAATAAGATAATAGGGCTTAAAGGAGAAGAAATTAATAAAAAAAAATCTTCAAAAACGTGGGTCTCATTATTTTCAATACAGAAATTTTTTCTTCGGTATTATTGTTCCATGTGAACTACTCATCAACTGGTATAAAATGACCACCCAGCCAAGTATTGTTAAACTGACATGCTAAAGCAACTAAAGCCGTACAGAGGGGAAATTGATGGGGAACAATTGCCCAACGCTCTGCCACCCTGTTTCCGGCATGCAGAAGAAGAAAAAGAAAGGGTTGAGATGAATCCAAGCCTGCCCAAGAACGAGGATTTGGCTGCATACAGGTACAAAATCCCGAAAGATCTTAAAGCCTTAAAGAGGTGTATGAGAGGAGGCAAGTGACCTCCTTAATTTCCTCATGTATTTGTTATAATAACATGAACTTGCACCTTGTGTTGAGCCAATTTCCACATCGCCATTAAGAAGAGCTCCTCAGACATGGTATATCGATCTTGTCTCACAATTGTTCTTTCGATCCAGTAATTATTCCTTGTCTTAAAAAAGATAATCCACTGTGTGCACAGCAACAGAGCACAATATAGTTAGACTCCCCTTTTGGGGCTTGGTAAGCTTTATGTGTTGGCTTAAACGTGGAGTTGTCATGGGTGGTGACATGCCAATTGACGTTATCCATTTACACCTTTATAGATGAAAAGGGGCCAAAGTGATAACCCACATGAAAGCGGCCGTCGACCATCGTGCGTTATTCTTCGACCCTAGCAATCATTGGCTTGTTGCTCCTCTATCCGTGTTATTGTGGGTCATCAACTTCTCATTTTTTGTGGTACGAACTATTCAAAGATGTTGATGCAGAAAATTATGGAGGATTAAGAAAGTTGGGCCTAACTTCTCCTATGATCCCAATATTTCGTCGCCTCTAGTGGGATTAGACCGGTTTTCTAGATGAAGAGCCGGAGGTAGGCCCCCCTTCAAATCTTTGGTGTGCAGTACGCTTGCAAATTAATTGGTCCTATTTTTGAAAACCCACATGAAATCCATACACTTTTGAGGAGTAAAGAAAAGATCCCAATAAATATATGCGGCCAACATTACGCCAACCTGCTTGAGGATTTCTCTTCTGTTCTCTACATTTCATGGGTCTCATATATGTTTGAATTCATACGCAACCAGATTCACAGTTTGACTGTGCATTAAAGATGTGCGAGGAAGTACTACTCGATCGGTGAGCTAAGGCTTTAATGGGTCGACACCTTGCAACCCTGCTATGTATTGTGAGCCTTATCTCCACCGACTGTTTAGAGCCTTATCCCCAACCGACTGTTCAGCTATTTGACATTGACACATCCATGACACAAAAGGAGCTTCTTGTGGTAACTTAGAAAGCCAGAAAACTAGAACCACGCCTACTTTTCCATGTGCCGACCCCTTCATTTCGAACCTATCCCCCACATCATTGTACATAAAATATCTGTCTAATGCATGCGTAGATGTCTCGGTTACCACTAACAATGGTCAATGGATAGCCCAATCTCTGAGTCGCATTGAGAGAGCCATATATATGAAAAATATTTGTTACACAAAATCACATCTTGCACTCGTCCACCGTTATGAACGGTCATTAAATAGATGGATATTGTGGAGGTTATTTTTAGTCTCCTAGGCCCATAAATCCATCATGACACAGCAAGATAATGGTTATTCAGCCACGTGTCTTCGGAGATAGTTACAAGCTTTCAAACACACTCCAACCATCACGTGCTCAAGGGTTCCGAGACGAATGGCTTTGAGCATCTCCAAACCTATCTGAACATGATAGAGACCGAACGAACCACAAGGCATCTGTTCGGACCCTCTACGGTACTAGCAACAGGTCATCGAGCATCGGACAACCGCACTAAACAGGTCTACAGTCTCCTGTTCGGCACCACTATAGCCTACAACGCTACGTGGCTCTTCGCTTCCCCATAACAGTTAATGGGACGGCGTGGCACGCCTCTCCTTAATCTGAAGCAGTACAAGCACGAAGTCCCAAGGGACGTCTCAAATAGACAACCCCCACTTTGAGAACTCAACCGTCGCGTCCCTCTAGTCATCATTGGAGAAGGATGTGTTCGGACCCTTCAGGTCCCCTGCCTATAACAAGAACAAGTAACCTTCATGCAAAGGTATGTGAGAAATCAGCTACACAATCGCCCACGCACGAAACTACACACACCCTCAAAAGAACCTTCCAGCCTCCTGAAATAGTCACATGTAACTTTGGCATCGGAGGGTTCTCCCAGTTCTTCAACCGGGTTCCTCTGACGTCCTTTTTGGTCTTGCAGGCCTTCATTCGCATCGGCGACTATTCCCTCTCTTCAAGTGGAGGCCCATTCGACCCATTTCCGAATAGGAGAACGCCACCACATTTTGGCGCCGTCTGTGGGAACAACGACTGTCATGGCTCGTGGACGATCCTCGCACTAGAATCACGGGGCCAGGCGACGCGATCCCGCCATTCTTAGGAAGGCTCACACGCTCAAACCCCTCCCGCCGACACCAACAAAGTCCCCGCAGGGACTACCGCCAACGGACCAGCGGTTAAAACTCTAATTTTGGCCCATGAGGTAGTAGAGCTCCAGGGGCAACTTCAACAACTGGTGGGGGTTTGTCAAGGCCTTCAGGCCCAGTTGGCAAGACAACTGGCCTCATCAGCTCCCCCACCTCCAAAGCAATAGGCAGAGTCGTCCCGACGACAACCGTCGGCCCCGTCGGCGCGACAGCTTCTGGAGCGTCATGAGGAGTCAGCCCACCATTTGCGATGCATCCCATCAGCTCATCGGACACCGGAGCATCAGGACGAGTCCCCCCGGCAGTCTGCAGCGGTCTTATCTCCTCCGAGGTCTGTTCTCTGTGCGAACTCTCGTAGATCCTGCCAGGACGGTTCTACGCGTTCTGACCTGGAGCTGGCAAGGTGACTCCGGTGCGTCGTTGACCTGGAGCAATGAATGGAGGACCGCGCCCACCAGATAGACGCGATGGTTCACAGGGCTGGAGGCAAAGCTCCGGTAGACGACGACCTGGACTTCCAATCCCCGTTTGCGGTGGAAATCCTAGAAGCTCAGATCTCGCCAAAGCTGCCCCTGCCTTCCATCACCCCTTACGACGGTACCACCGACCTAGCGAACCACATCCACAGGTTCGAGTCGCACATTGTGTTCCATAGAACATCAGACGTTGCGAAGCATTGGGCCTTTCTGGCCACTTTGAAGGAGACCACGAGGGCCTAGTTCAAAACCCTCCCTGTGGGCTCCATCACTTCCTTCCACCAGTTGAAGAAGTCATTTTGTGACAACTTCCTGGGCGGGAGGTCTCAACCCCGCACAACGGCCTCACTGCTGGCCGTGCGGCTGAAGAAGGGCGAGGCCCTCTGAGACTAAGTCAAGAGATTCCAGAGTGAAGCCCTTCGCATTCCACGCTTGGATGTCCCGCTCGCCACCAGTGCCCTCATTCAAGGAACTCGCAACGGATTCCTCCAACGAACACTGGGGGTACAACAGCTGACAACCCTGTCCGAACTCCTATCAACCGCCCAGCACCATGCTACGTGCGAAGAGAGCCTAGCGACCAGCAGAGCTGAGCAGGGCGATCAGGCGGAGAAGAAGCAACCTTCTGATAATAGTTCCGACTGAGAACGGAAGAAGGGCCGACGCAATGGAGATTCACCGCGCTGACCACACCCCTTCACTGAATACACCCCCCTCGTGGCATCTCCCGAACAGATCTTGACCGAGATATAGGATGAACAATATGTTCGGTGGCCTCCCAGGATGCGCTCCGACCCCTGCAGGCACAATCAGGACAAGTACTGTCGCTTTCACTGCGACCACGGCCACGACACCTCCGAGTGCCACCAGCTCAAGGTTGAGATTGAGTCCTTGATCAAATGTGACTACCTTAGATGATACGTGCGCCGAAATGAAGACCGCCCGAGACGCCAAGAGCAGACCCCCGAATAGCCCATCAACAACGAACCAAACAAGCAGGAGATCTGTGATGACTCGATCTTTCGGATCCATATTTACGGGTTTTGGAGTGGTGCTCATGACCAAGAGATGGTCATTGGGCCTTAATCATGGTTTACGCGCGTTGTGTGGGTGTTATGGGCTTTAGCCTTCAGCCCAATTAGCCCACAGGTTCACTGTTTGTTAACGCGTCAGAGCAGGACGACGCGATTTAAGCACGTCAGCTTCTCCGGACGCAATTCTGAGAACCGACTCTGTGACGCATGTCGTGCGGTTTTCGGTTGGTGTCGGACAGGGTGGACACGTTTAAATGAGTTAAACGCAGCGGCTGTACACGACGCGATTTTGAATGTGACTTAAAAAGCTTCGTTTTGGCCAGACAGAGCATAGAAGCTCTGTCCGGCGATGGGGGAGGTTGCTGTGGCGCCTTCTGTGGAGTTTCCCGGTGATTTCGACTTCTGGTGGCTCGTACGGTGCGGGATTCACGCGAAGACGATGTTCGGAGCATGGATGTGCCGCCGACGAGGGGTTTTCAGCATTCTTTAGCCTGTAGGGAGACTTCCTGTCCTATTTATGATGTTTTGAAAGGATTCAAATGGGATTTAAGGGGTGGTGCATGTGAGGGTGGTTTGTTATGTTTAGTTTGTACTGTTTAATGCTTTAGTTTGGAATTTGCACCGGATTTTGTGTGGACTCCTTGTGAGGAAGATGGGTTCAGCCTGTGAGCTGAACCCACTGTCACTGTTGAACCGCGTCATGGTTAGCCGATGCATTTATGGCATGAATGCATCGCTTTACGTCGACGCATTTCTGCTTTGTCCGATAGGCTATGGCAATTTTGAGGTCGCATCTGTTTGACCCGACGCGTTCTTGTTGTAACGTGTCGGTGTAGTCCGACGCGATTCGATGTTGACCCGTGGTGTTGATCGGTTGGGCCTGAAAGCGATGGATCGGGCCATCGCGACATGGTCGCGACACTGGGCCCTGTCGCGTTAAGCTCTTGAATGGCGTCCAGACAGGCCGACGCGATTTAGAGGCGTCGCCTGTGTCCAATGCATTTTAGCTTTCGAGGTTGGTTTCTGGTGGCTGGGCAGTGAGGTTCTTGTTGGCCCTTTTGGTACGGCAGCAAGCTAACCTAGAGGGGGGGTGAATAGGTTTTCTAAAATCTGAAATAGAAACTTAAACACGGAAAATTAACACTTGAAAGTTTGGTTAGTTTAGTGTGATAAAGAGTAGCAGTGCGAAATCAAATAAACAATCACACAAGGAATTTATCCTGGTTCGGCCCTTCCCACATGGAAGTCCTACGTCCAGTCCCCAAGCAACCTCTTGGGATTTTACTAACCAAGGGTACAGTCCCCCTCAAGGACAATACAACACCCAGCACCCCAGCTGGTCTTCTTCTCTTTCTCGGGCAAGAAGCCAGCCCACTTCTCTTACAGGTAAAGACGCCAACCTCCTGGTACAAACCCCAGTGCGGTTCTGCTAGACACAAACTCCTAGCTAGGTTCTACACTGTATACAGTCCTACAACTGGATAAAGATCTTTCTTAGAAAAGAAAGAACACGGCTGAGAGTTGGAATAGATGAAAACCAACTAAAAGAAACTCTCATCTAAACGACTCTCTCCCCCAGATTACAAGATGCACAAAGAGAGAGTGAAGAGAGGAGAAGGAGCTTGAATGCTTGAGAGCTTCAGCTGCTTGAACACTTCTTTTTGGCTCAGGCTCTTTCTCTCTTTACCTTTGAGTGTATGTGGCGTTGAGGTTCCTCACTGGTTGTACACTCCTTCAAAGATCTTCAGGAAAGCTCTCTCTTGTTCTTCAGCTTTGCTTCATTTTTTATATGCGAGGCTTTGAATAGATTCGTTGAAGAGATCCGTTGGAGCTCTTCTAGTTATTGCTGATCTTTTTATTCTTTTTCTCCTTCAGATTGACAGCCATTTGGTGATCTTTGAGGTCTGCAAGCATAGAAGAAATTGTTTAGCTAAAAGAGTACTTCTGTCAAAAAGCTTACATACCTCTATGCTTCCTGTTTTCTTCCAGAAGTAGTAAGAGGTCACCTTTTTGTCTGACAGGAGAGAAGAGATCTAGAGAGAGAAGAAATCTTCTGTCAGAGACATTTGACTTTTCATTAGGCGCCAAACATATTTGAAACATCTGAATATAAAGGAAATCGATGTTTACATGAAGTCGATATTTGGACAAAATCGATGTTTAAGTGAAAGCAAATCGATGGGCAAATCGATGTTTGATTTATCGAGTTGATGTGGCAACCAAATCGTTATGAATCTTGTAAAATCGTTATGGTGACCAAATCGTTATTTGACTTATGAAATCGATGTAAGGCCAAATCGTTATGGCACTTATCGAATCGTTGTGAGAACCAAATCGTTGTGAGAGTAAATCATTGTTCTCACTTATCAAATCGTTACGAGTCTTAACGAGTCGTTATAGAAGGCAAATCGATGTGAGGGCAAATCATTGTGCTCACTTATCAAATCGTTGTAGCTATCGAATCGATGTATGAATTGTTATGACTATCAACCCGATGTGCGACTTATCAAATCGTTATAACTATCAAATCGATGTGAGACTTACCAGTTTGTTATGAGATTGATGCGATATACATGAAACATGATATTTAATTTAATTACTCATAAATTTGTTATCACAAAGATATATTTGATATCATCATAAGTTTTGTTATCACCAAAATACAAGGACAAACAGAGAGTGGTTCAACAGTTCTAGTGTGGACCTAGCCCTGGTCTTTTACTATCTTCTAAAGTATACTTAATGTGATTAATGTTAGTACAACACATATAGGGTTAAGCGTTGTCATGTGATTCATATTAAGTGTGTTAATATGAATAGGGATTGCCATAGAGGTCATGAGATGATCAATGATAGGCAAGGTGAATACGTGTTATTGTGGTTTATGTATGTATCGATGTAGGAAGGCTTGAGGGTCACATGGTGATAGGTGTTAAGCCAATCCTAACACTCGTATACCGTGGTTTGTAATAAAGGATTGTATAAGTATGTATATCGTGGTTTGTGTGCTTGCCGAGTCTGGTGGTCCGGCACCTATTCCAGAATACCTCTTCAGCCGGGTACCCCAGGTTCCTAGGAGAGCCAGGCACATGTGTAGTGCTCGGGGTTTGTCCCGGTATTGTGTGTACCGGCGAGGTCTGTGTCGTCTTCCTGGACACCCTCACTCCTGTGTTTGAGTTGTACGTCTGGCTAAGAGAAAGACGACTATGGGCAGCAACTTGTGTTTGTGAGTGTGCAGTTGCTTGTAGCACGCTCGTGGTTGGGGGACGGATACCAGTAGATGTCACTGGTCCCCAACTAGTCTTGTGTTTCTAGTGCCTCACTTTAGGGAGCTCGGGCCGGAGTCCCTAAAGGTGCCAGGCTTGGTCTTGCAGTTGTGTAGTCTGCAAGTGTGGTGTTGGTTAGACTCCACTGTTCTTTGGTTTGTGGTTGTGGAGTGGCAGTTGGACCTTTCGTCCATGATTGCGAGACTGAGAGGTGGTTCTTGTGCTATGTTGTCTGGGTTGGATACTGGCGTCATGAACCAGTACTCCGTTCCCGTGTGGTGGCGTCGCTCCTTTCCGGCTCATGTTTTGCCACTGGTGTTGGCTTGTGTGTGACTCGTTGGTTAAGGTGGTAACCATTGAGGTGTGCCCTAGTGGTGGCACGATTTTGGTTGTGGTTCTGTGTTGTACCTCGTGGTAGTAGGTACATTTACCCTTTGTGGGTAGCTCTGTGTTGTGGTACGTGTGTACCGGCCTCAACAGGTGTTGAGGTGGCTTTGTGCTTTGTGGAGGTCTCGTGGTATGACCTACTACATGTTGGGTGTTATTGTGTTGGTTAAGCTTACGATTATGGTTTTGGTATGAGGGTGTTGGCTAGTTGATGCCAATCCTATTACCCTGTATGATTGGTTTTCCTGTGAGACTGGTAGCTTAGGCAGTGATCTGCCGGTGAGGCTTGTAATCGAAGTGTTTCTGTTAAAGGGTGGACTAGTGGTGCTGAGCTAGTCCTGTTACTTCCTTTTACTTTCCAAGGATTGAGGTTAGCCGGAATGATTATGTTTAATTGTGTTTAACATGCTTGCATGAGCATGTTATGGTTTGGTTACCGGTGTTGCGTGTGAGACCCTGTAGGATTGAGGTCTCTTTAGTGTCATTGTTGTTTCCTTGTGAGAGGTCCTTACTGAGCTAGTGACGTGTTGAGGCTCACTCCCTTACAGCTTGTTTCAGGTGTTAGCCGACTCTGGTGTGGCTTCGGAGGAGTCGTGGCAGACTTGTACCACCTGCCGTAGAGTTACATGAGTCGTGTGAGTTTGTGCTCCCTCGGGGTATGCCCTAGGTAGTTGTACTCTTTTAATTGGACATGTAATATTGTATTGGGATAGTTGTACATTGTTGTATACAGATATGAGCACTTGTACTTTCCTGTGTCATATACTGTAGTGTTGTCTTTTATATTCATACTGGACACGTGTTAGAGATATCCCTTGCGAGACTTCGGTCCGATCGCGGGAGACGGACTTGGATATGGACCCTTATTGGGTATAAATATCCAGGGCCATTACAGTTGATATCAAAGCAATGGTCCAGTTAGAATATAAAAAGATATTGAAGTTACAATGTCCCAAGACATGGATTAATATCCACGGCTGGTAGTAAGTCTGCGGTTTTATGTGATTTTTTACGTGAGTTTTGTCATGTGAATTGTGTGATTGTTTTTTTTTTAAGTGTGGCAGTTACTGGTAGTAGTTGAGAGAAGAGGTGGTTAGAGGAAACCCAGTTTGTGAAATGTGTATGATTGTTTGCACACCTGTTAGTTGTTAGCAGTTGTTGAGAAATGGTGAAGTTAGTGGTATAATGTGAGTGATTATACCTGTGTGTCAGGTTGTGGTTAAAGTATAGTTGTTTAAAGGTTCTTTGTTATAGAAACTGAAGGGATTAGTGAATTCAGTTATGGAATTCAGTGAAGGAGTTCTAGTGAGGTACAGAGTTGGCAGAGATAGGTATAAGTTAATGTTATGAAAGAATGGCAGTGAGAACATGGTTATAATGAGGAATAGAATAGTGTGTGATAAGGAGTGTTAAGTGTGTGAATTGTGATTGAGGACCTTAGCTTTAGTAGAGGTAATTGTTGTGTTTGAGATCTGTGTTAACAAGTGTTAAGGAGCAACCTGGATAATAATGTGATTAGTGATATGGAAAGATTTGGAATAATTAAGAGAGGCAGATTAGCTCCGAATAATGTATTGGCAAGTAGAGGAGTAGTGAATTGTGGTAGTTAGATTAAGTGTGCTTTGTGATTAGAGATGATTGTAGTAACGAGCTTGAGAATTGTGTTGTTGCGAGTAATGGTGATAATGGAAATTTGATATAAGAGATTTATGTAAGCGAGTGCCGAGGTGATCACTTGGGTAAAGAGAGAGTAAAGAAAGATTTGGGTGCAATTAGCTTTTCTGAGAATTTTAAAAGAAGGATATTCACTTGGCAAGTGGCAGTTTACGAGGATTCTACAGAATGTTTTGTTAAAGATTGCTGAATTAAAGATAAGATTAGTGTTGTATAGTAGTTGGGTGCAGTTTGTGAAGAAAGAATGGTAAAGGATGTGTTCGACAAAGATTAAGGTCGAGGTTAAGAATGATGGGAATGAGTTAAAGTTATGCGAGTCATAATAGAAGGAAATGAATCAGTTGAGAAGTAGTTAAAGAATATCAAGCTAAGTGGAATAATAAGGCAGATTGTGAAAAGAATTCAAGTAGAGAATTGAATGAAAAGGATATTAGTGAATGTGCTGTAATAGTGATACTTCAGCATTTGAGAATAAAGTAGTAACATGGAATAGAGGAATCAGGCAGAGCAAATTATTGCAATTAAAGAGATCAGTTTCAGGTTCTAACTGTGACAGTATTTTAAAGAATGATGAATGTACATTACCAGGAATTACAGTAGTAATGGTACAAGGAGATTAACCAAATAGCAGAATAATTAAGAGAAATGTCTTGCAGAAATGATATCGTGGTTAATGCAGTTGGTAGTACAAATCAAGTTGAGTGTTATTGACCAGAGAAAGCAAGAGTATAGTAGATTATGAAACAGATATAATCAGATGGTTCAGGAAATGTTCATCAAAGGTTTGAAAGCCAGGGCACAGGAAGTGATTTCGTTGAGCAGAAGTGCACTCTAATAAAGGTATTCCTAAATTTGATTTGAGAGTAAAAGCAGATCAGTTAAAGAATATTTTGAAAGATTATGATGTGATTAGTTGGCCAGGGAAGATGTTATTTAAAGCCAGGAAGGTATATGAAGAGTAAGGTATGTCGGTAGTATGGTATCATTCGAAATTGAAATCTGTGGCGCAACCAGAATTGAAATTTAAAGAAGGCAGATCAGGAATTCAGGTATTTTCTTCCAGCATTAAATGATTGAGCAAGATGAATTAAGGAATCAGTAAAATGAGAATTGAGTCCAAGTGTAATTAGAGTAATAGTGAAAATGGAAAGTGATTGGAAACAGTACCAAGGGCAGAATTTGTGGGATACTTTGCTAAGTATCCAGTGTAATCAGAGTGGCGCAGCAGAAGCAAGGAATACCACATATTATCATATTATCCAAGATCTACTTGATTGAAAGAAAAGTCTGAGATTTCTGTACAGTTGGGCAAGAGGCAGAGGCTTATAGTCAGATATGAGTTAAAGCAATATGAATGGAATGGCATAAAGAGGCACTAAATTTAAAGATGGTTATGAGTTTTGTTGAAAAGGCTGGCAGCTGAGAATATGAATAGAAAAGAAAGTAGAATAGCAGTTGGTAGAAGCAAGCAGATAAAGAAAAGGCACCGGGAAATTTGAGAATCTCAAGAAAGTTTAGCGTGGCAGAGCATTAGAGTGTGATAGTACATAGTAAGAGATTCAAGTAAGAGAAGCGACACAGAAAGAGACGTTGCAAGCACAACAAGGAAAAATATAGAAGAAGGTTGAGTCCAAGGAGATAAAGCGCCAACGACAAGGTAGAATTGCTTACAGCTGAAAGGTATATAAAGAGCAGATGGCAGTAATCGGCAGAGCAGCTATGAAAGAAATTAAAGAAAAAGAAAAGCGGAACGAGCATGGAAATGAGCAGATTGAAATGGTTTAAAAGGCTAGTGCAAAGAAGGTGTATCCAACTTGTTCTGTGTATGACTTTATTTCTTTTTAGGTGTTAGTCTGATTTGCTGTGGTTTCGCCCTGAATGTCGAGGACGACATTTCTTTTTAGGTGTTAGTAATGTGATGACTCGATCTTTCGGATTCATGTTTACAGGTTTTGGAGTGGTGCTCATGACCAAGAGATGGTCATTGAGCCTTAGTCGTGGTTTACGCGCGTTGTGTGGGCGTTATGGGCTTTAGCCTTCAACCCAATTAGCCAACAGGTTCACTATTTGTTAAACACGTCAGAGCAGGACGACGTGATTTAAACACGTCGGCTTCTCCGAACGCGATTCTGAGAACTGACTCTGTGACGCGTGTCGCGCGGTTTCCGATTGGCGTCGAACAGGGTGGACGTGTTTAAATGAGTTTAACATGATGGCTGTACATGACACGATTTTGAATGTGACTTAAAAAGCTTAGTTTCGGCCAAACAGCGCAAAGAAGCTCTGTCCGGTGATGGGGGAGGCTGCTGTGGCACCTTCTGTGGAGTTTTTCGGAAATTTTGACTTCTAGTGGCTCGTGCGGCACGGGATTCACACGAGGACGACGTTCGGAGAGTGGATGTGCCGGAGACGAGGGGTTTTCAGCGTTCTTCAGCCGGTAGGGAGACTTCCTACCCTATTTATGATGTTTTGAAAGGATTCGAATGGGATTTAAGGGGTGGTGCATGTGAGGGTGGTTTGTTATGTTTAGTTTGTACTGTTTAATGCTTTAGTTTGGAATTTGCATGGGATTTGTGTGTGGACTCCCTGTGGGGAAGATGGGTTTGGCCTATGAACTGAACCCACTGTCACTGTTGAACCGCGTCGTGGTTAGCTGACGCGTTTACGGCATGAACGTGTCACTTTTTGTCAACATGTTTCTGCTTTGTCTGGTAGGCTATGGCGGTTTTGAGGTCGCGTCCGTTTGACCCGACACGTTCTTGTTGTAACGCGTCGGTGTAGTCTGACGCGATTCGATGTTGACCTGTGGTGTTGACCGGTTGGGCCTAAAAGCGACGGATCGGGCCGTCGCGACATGGTCGCAATACTGGGCCCTGTCGTATTAAGCTCTTGAATGGCATCCGGACAGGCCGACGTGATTTAGAGGCATCACCTGTGTCCGACGCGTTTTAGTTTCTGAGGTTGGTTTCTGGTGGCTAGGCAGTGAGGTTCTAGTGTGGACCTAGCCCTGGTGTTTTACTGTCTTCTAAAGTATACTTAAAGTGATTAATGTTAGTACAACACATATAGGGTTAAGTGTTGTCATGTGATTCATATTAAGTGTGTTAATATGAATAGGGATTGCCATGGAGGTCATGAGATGATCAATGACAGGCAAGGTGAATACGTGTTATTGTGGGTTATGTATGTATCGATGTAGGATGGCTTGAGGGTCACATGGTGACAGGTGTTAAGCCAATCCTAACACTCGTATATCGTGGTTTGTAATAAAGGATTGTATAAGTATGTATATCGTGGTTTGTGTGCTTGCTGAGTCTGGTGGTCCGGTGCCTATTCTGGAATACCTCTTCAGTCGGGTACCCTAGGTTCTTAGGAGAGCCAGGCACGTATGTAGTGCTCGGGGTTTGTCTCGGTACTGTATGTACCATCGAGGTCTGTGTCGTCTTCCTGGACACCCTCACTCCTGTGTTTGAGTTGTACATCCAGCTAAGAGAAAGATGACTGTGGGTAGTAACTTGTGTTTGTGAGTGTGCAGTCGCTTGTAGAGCGCTCGTGGTTGGGGGACGAACACAAGTAGACGTCACTGGTCTCCAACTAGTCTTGTGTTTACAGTGCCTCACTTTAGGGAGCTCGGGCCGGAGTCCCTAAAGGTGTCAGGCTTGGACCTGTAGCTGTGTAGTCTGCAGGTGTGGTGTTGGTTAGACTCCACTGTTCTTTGGTTTATGGTTGTGGAGCAGCAGTTGGACCTTTTGTTCGTGACTGCGAGACTAAGAGGTGGTTCTTGTGCTGTGTTGTCTGGGTTGGATAATGGCGTAATGAACCAGTAGTCCGTTCCCGTGTGGTGGCGTCGCTCCTTTCCGACTCGTGTTTTGCCACTCGTGTTGGCTTGTGTGTGACTCGTTGGTTAAGGTGGTAACCGTTGAGGTGTGCCCTGGTGGTGGCACGGTTTTGGTTGTGGTTCTGTGTTGTACCTCATGGTAGTAGGTACATTTACCCTTTGTGGGTAGGTCTGTGTTGTGGTACTTATGTACCGGCCTCAGCAAGTGTTGAGGTGGCTTTGTGCTTTGTGGAGGTCTCGTGGTATGACCTACTACATGTTGGGTGTTATTGTGTTGGTTAAGCTTACGATTATGGTTTTGGTATGAGGGTGTTGTCTGGTTGATGCCAATCCCGTTACCCTGTATAATTGGTTTGCCTATGAGACTGGTAGCTTAGGCAGTGATCTGCCGGTGAGGCTTGTGGTCGAGGTGTTTCTATTAAAGGGCGGACTAGTGGTGCTGAGCTAGTCCTATTACTTCCTTTTACTTTCTGAGGATTGAGGTTAGCAGGTATGATTATGTTTATTTGTGTTTAACATGCTTGCATGAGCATGTTATGGTTTGGTTACCGGTGTTGCCTGTGGGGTTGAGGTCTCTTTATTGTCGTTGTTGTTTCCTTGTGAGAGGTCCCTACTGAGCTAGTGACGTGTTGAGGCTCACTCCCTTACAGCTTGTTTCAGGTGTTAGCCGACTCTAGTGTGGCTTTAGAGGAGTCGTGAGAGACTAGTAGCACCAACAGTAGAGTTAGATGAGTCATGTGAGCTTGTGCTCCCTCAGGGTATGCCCCAGATAGTTGTACTCTTTTAATTGGACATGTAATATTATATTGGGACAGTTGTATATTGTTGTATACAGATATGAGCACTTGTACTTTCCTATGTCATATACTGTAGTTGTTGTCTTTTATATTCATACTGGACACGTGTTAGATATATCCCTTGCGAGACTTCAGTCCGATCGCGGGAGGCGGACTTGGATATAGACCCTTATTGGGTATAAATATCCAAGGCCGTTACAAGATCAATGTGATCACAGGAGGCCCAGGCGCAGGTGGAGAAAGCAGCCATAGTCGACGCAACTGTGCTCGGAGGGTGCATCAGGTGGAGCGGTCTCCTGTGCCACAACCTACTCCTTATCCATTGAACTAGGCACGCACACTGTCCAAGGAGGCCATCACCTTCTCGGACAATGACCTTGTAGGAGTTACGACTCCACATACTGATGCATTGGTCATTTCAGCCACCATCAATCATTGTAATGTACGATGTATCCTTGTGGATAATGGAAGTGCACCAAATGTATTAGCATACGACTGCTTCCTCCTCATGGGTTTAAAGGCCGAGCAGTTGACTTCAGTAGAATCGCATATGTTTAACATCTCTAGAGTTTCGGAGCATCCAATGGGTCGGATCCGTCTGCCCATAACTCTGGGAACAACACAAAAAAATGTTACTAAAATGGTGGATTTTCTGGTAATCAAGAGCATGCCAGGGTACAACGCCATCCTCGGTAGGGGCCTGATCGGCCGTATCAAGGTCGTACCCTCATCTCTGCACCAGAAGATGAAGTTCCCTACTCCTCAGGGTGTAGGCGAAGTGCTCGGAAGCCAGCGCAAGTCCCAGCAGTGCTACATTCTCTCCTTGAGAGACAAACAGCCCACGGTAGACCCAGTGGCTCCACCTACACCAACCGAAGAGGCTTCAACCAGCCTTGGAACGCCAGCTGAGGATCTGTTGTCGATCCAAGTGGACGACGACCCCGAGCATGTCCTCTACATCGGCGCCTTGCTATCAGAGGCTGAACAATAATGCTACAAAGCTTTCCTGCTCGCCAACCTGGACACATTCGCGTGGTCGGATGACGAGCTGCTCGTCATCCCTCCAGAAGTAATAACTCACCACCTGAATCTAGATTCAAGGGTATCGACTGTATAACAAAGAAGGTGTTCCGTCAACCGAGAACGACAGACTGTGATCTATGATCACGTCATTAAAAGTCGATCAATCGGGCTGCTCCGAGAATCCCAGTATCCGAGGTGGATCTCTATTGTAGTCCTCCTCCGCAAAGCCAACGAAAAATGGCGAGTGTGTGTAGACTACAAAGATCTCAACAAAGCAATGCCAAAGGATAACTTTCCTTTGGCGCGCATAGACCACCTGATAGATATGAGCTTCTTAGCTTTCTGGACGCCTACTCTTGTTATCACGAGATCAGCATGCACCCCCCAGATCAGGACGCCAAAACATTTGTGACCGACCTCGGCCTCTACTGCTTCACCAGAATGTCGTTTGGGTTGAAGAACGTAGGCGCGACATATCAATGGCTGGTAAACAAGATGTTCGAGCAGCAGATCGGATGCAACATGAAAGTCTAAGTCAACGACATGCTGGTCAAGACACGCCCGAGCACCGATCACCTTGCTGAACTAGAAGAAACCTTCACCACTTTACGAAGGTACAACGTGAAGCTCAACCCGGCTAAGTGCACCTTCGGAGTCCGATTAGGAAAGTTCCTCAGATTCCTCGTGTCCAATAGAGGGATTGAGGCGAATCCCAAAAAGATTCAGGAAATCTTAGGGATGAGCAGCCTGAAGATGGTACGCGACGTCCAGCGGCTCACTGAACACCTCGCAGCCCTCAACCGATTCATGTTCCGAGCAGCAGAAAGGAGCTTCCCCTTCTTCAAGTTGCTGCGAGTCCCCAAAGGTGCCTCACTGCATGGGGGCAGGTGCTGTGGATCCAAGATTATGAAGCGGCCTTTACAGAGCTGAAGGAATACCTCGCTGCTCTGCCAAAATTTTCACAACTAGTTCTCGAAGAACAATTGTTCATGTACTTATCAGTCACCGAACACTCCATCAACACGGTACTGATCAGAGAAGAGGCAGCAGTGCAGCACCTAGTCCACTACATTAGCAAAGTACTGGTGATCATCACGGCTGCACGGAAACTCAGGCCGTACTTCTAGGAACATCTGATCACAGTGTTAACCGACCAGCCACTGAAGCTCATTCTACAGCACCTGGAAGCTTCCAGAAGACTTATTAAATGGGCCATCGAGCTCGGAGAGTTCGAGATCGACTACTGCCCAAGGACTGCCATCAAAGCACAAGCGCTAATAGACTGCGTGGCAGAATGCACTATCCCTACCGAGGTGCACCCTCCACTGGTAGACAAACCCCCATGGGACCTCTACGTGGACGAGTCCTCTTGCATCACAGGGAGTGGTGTAGGGCTGGTCCTCACTTCCCCGAAAGGATTAGAATTCCAGTACGCCCTAAGGTTCTGCTTTGCCGCATCCAACAACGTGGCCGAGTACGAAGCTCTGCTATCTGGAATTAAGATGGCCAGGCATCTCAGAGCGCTTCGGCTACGAGCCTTCAGCGACTCACAGCTGGTCGCCAGCCAGGTCAACGGACAATTTGAGGCAAGGAAGCCCCACATGGCGCAGTACCTTCAGCAAGTCAAGCGCCAAGCAGAAGGCCTCCTCTATTTTGAAGTAGTGCACATCCCTCAAAAGCAAAACATGCAAGCAGATGCACTCGCTAGACTAGTGTCTTCAGGCGACATCGTTCATTCTCACTCCATTTTCATTGAAGAGCTCACCTCTCCGAGCACAGGAGTACACATCGCAGCCATAGGAACCGCCCAACCAGCCCCGAGCTGGAAGGATCCTATCTTGGCTTATCTCCTCCAAGGAGAACTTCTTGCCGATCGAGTCGAAGCTCGGCAAGTTTGATTGCCCAGTTAGAGGTTCACCATCGCCAAAGGGTAGCTATATAGGCGCTCCCTCTCAAAACCTCTCTTGAAGTGCCTTAGTCTTGCCGAAGAGACGCCGTCAATTGAAGAGGTGCATGAAGATCTGTGCGGAAGCTACTCGGGCGGAAGGACCCTGGCGCACACCATCCTCCGAGTAGGGTTCTGGTGGCCAACTTTGCAAAAGGACTATTTTTCCTATGTGAAGAACTGCCCGGAATATCAGAAGTTCGGTCAGCTCATTCATAAGCCTGCCAAACAACTACATTCCCTCTTTGAGCCACGACCCTTTGCTTAGTGGGGAATTGACATCATGGGACCACTCCCAGAAGCTCAAGGCAGGAAGAAGTTCCTCCTAGTCACCATTGACTACTTCACTAAGTGGATCAAAATAGAGCCGGTCGCCACTATCACCGATCAGGCAACTTGGAAGTTTGTATGGAAGAACATCCTGTGCTGATTTGGTGTCCCGAAGGTGTTCACCACCGACAATGGGAAGCAGTTTGATAACACATTCTTCAAACAGAAATACTCGGAGCTTGGTATCTACAACCACTTCACCTCGGTAGCACATCCCCAAGCAAACGCTTTAGTAGAAAATGCCAACCGAACACTGCTGCACGGGATACGCACGAGGGTTGAGGCAACAGGAGGTTCGTGGATGGAAGAGCTACCCAATGTACTCTGGTGCCACCGAACAACCACTTGGGTCACCACCGAAGAGACACCCTTCCACTTGGCCTACAACACGGAAGTTGTGGTGCCCTTGGAAGTCGCTCTCCCAACACTCCGAATAAGCCACTTCGACGAAGCAGCCAACAACTGCGCATTAAGGGAAAACTTGGACGTGCTCAGAAAACGTCAGAACGACACCAGCATAAGGTTGGTATCCTATCAATAGCAACTCGCGCAGTATTATAACTCCAGAGTTTGTGAGCGGCGCTTCTTCGAAGGAGGTCTAGTGTTTCGTCGTTGCTCTACTTCGGACCCCCGAAGAGCAACAGGAAAACTCGCCCCGAAATGGGAAGGACCTTATAAGGTCATCCAGGTTTTTAGAAATGGTTCCTACAAGCTGTCTACCCTCAGCGGCGAAACCATACCAAGGATTCAAATCTAAAGGCCTATTATTCGTGAGAAGGGCCTCTTCTACCTCTTTTTTAGAAAAGTTAATTCCCTACTTTACCATTCCTTTTCTATTGATTTTTGGGGGAGTAGGGTGTTCGGTGCAACCCCTGGCCGGAGCTCTTCAGCTCGGAAGGCTTGCGCGATACCTAAAAGCCCTAAAAGCCCCAACGAATCTCGATTCGATAAAAACCAGACATGAAAAGGAAAAGAATCGAAAAAGGGTAACACTTTCTTTTTTATTCATGAATAGAAACTTGTACATAGACCAAAAAGACAGTTTACATACCAAAAAGAAAAAACAAAAACAAAAAAAGACAAAAAATATACAAGTCTCAAGGATCTCAGTCGGAGGGGCCAGCATCTTCGGTGTTAGAAGGCATCCTCCCTGATCGGAAGCTGGCAAAGCGAATTTCGTCAAGGCAAGGATCCCACGTATGCCGATGACATTCCCAAAGTGCAGCGTCGATGGCTTCCTGAGCATACTCCACCGAAGCATGAAGATGCCCTCGCCGATCACCAACCTTGATACCCACCTCATAGAAAGCGGTGCCGTAGTGCTCCAAACCCTCTTGGAACTCCGGTCCGGACTTGTACTTGGCAAAACCCCAAGCTGCGGCCTCGCGAAGCACCGCAGTAACTGAAACCTTCTCGACTTCGGCAATGGCGAGCTTCAGTTCGAAAGTCTTCAATGCAGCTCAGAGGTCGTTAATCTCCTTCTCTTGCTCGGCTTCGCGATGTCGACCCTGCTCCTCTCATTCCTCCGAAGTCGTAACCTCGGTGTCCCAAAGAATCTGCTGCATCTGTGCCCGCCCGGCCAACTTTTGAAGCACCTCCATGGACTGCACTATGTCGTGAGCTGATAATTGCAAATTTTAGTGTTAAATTTCACACATATAGTTAATTTTAGACAGTCTTTGTCGATAAATAATGTGCAATTTGATTTTAAATTTTAGTCCATCCATGACAAAGATTTTGAACATTTTAGTTAAAATTTTGGGTAGAACACATAGTTAAAATGTTCATTTAATAAAGTCAATGCTTGTTTTTTTTTAGTTTGACTAATAAAGTGTTCTCACTTTTTATACATGTACATAAATAATATTAGATTTTCTAATTCTTACAAATATTAGTTTTTAAATAAATTAGATTTTAATTAAATAAACATACTCTCCCTAAAATCTATTTCACCATTGGTGCAATGCACCACTACCTTTCTCTCATCCAACCAAAATTGGCCACATACCCCTGCCCAACCCTTTTTTCCTTTCTTCTCCATCAGTTTGTGCAAGTCTTGGTGTCGGTGTGTGTGGAAGCTGATAGAAGCATATGGGAGCGGCTGTGTGAGGCTGGCTCTGGCACGCAGGCGGCTGGAGCTCTGGGTCTCTGGCGATGGAGTTTGCAGGGCTGGCGATGGGGTCTGCTGGAGCTGGCGATTTGGAGGCCAAATGGCGGCGCGATGGTGCTAATCCTAGGCTGGAAGATCCTGGCGCTGGCCTGGCGTGGTGATCCGAATGTTGAGGCAGCCAGGACTGCTGTGGATGGGCTGCGGAGGATGGCAGCTGGCGCGACCTAAGGGGCATGTGGATGCAGAGGCGCGAAGGGCTATGGCGGATGCGCATGAAGCTGGGGCGGCTAGGTGAGGTGGCGGCGTCCTGCTGGCCATGGCGGTTTGGGTGTGAAGCCAGGTGAGCTGGCCAAGGCGATGGTGGTATGGCACTGTGATGGCGGGCTGCTAAGCCCGTGCGAAGCACAAACTCCTGTGCGCTGGCGATTTGGTGATGTGTGAAGTAGGGTACAGGGCGGCTGCTGGGCGGATGTAGGTGTGATGCAGGGAAATGGCCAGATCTGGTGTAGAGCTAGCAAGGGCTTCCTGTGTGCAGTGGCGATGGAGTCCAGGGGCCTATAAAAGGACCCCAAGGTCCTCATCCGAGGGAGTTCGAATTTCTTAGGAATTTTTAGTTTTCTTTTTCCTGTATTTTCTTTTCAGCAGAACTGTGAGCTTCGCCAGTGAGACTTTTGGAGAATTTTCTTGTCATTTTGTTCTGCAGTTTTCCTTTCGGCTGCTGAGATGGAGATTGTTAGTTCTTTTCTTCTATGTTTAGAGTAGATCGATCCATGAGTAATTGGTTTTTTTTTACATTTGTTCTGTGTTGATTTGTCCATTCTTGTTGTGTTCTTGCTGTTGGGAGTTTAGATTTTGGTTTCTTGTTCTGGTTTGATTGCAAAGCAGGGAGTTCGGGTTATTTCTAGGGAATTTTGAGTTTTGTTCTTCCAGAGTTCTTGAGGCTTCGCCATTTCAAATTGTTGTACTCTTTCTTTCAACAACGTTGGGAGGGAGAGCGTTACGGTTTTTCCATTTTTCTTCTATGATTAGTTCTTCTCTACTTTGTGAAGGATTGGAGGGGTTCTGTTCTTGTTTTCCAATAGGTTTTTAGTTCAGATTTTTCTTGGAGTTTCCTTTGGCATTTCTTTTTGCAGTTCTTCTTTCAAACAGAGCATGGGGTTGGATAATCTTGGCCAGTTCGAGAGTGGAGAAGTTCTTAAGAATTTTTCTTTCAATTTGTCTCTATAATTTTCCTTTCAGCAGTTCAAAGGCTTGGCGAGTTTGATTTTTAGGATTTAATTTTAGTTTTCCCATTCTTCCACAGTTCAAAGTTTAGCTAGTTTAGTATGTGAGGAATCCGATTCAGTGGAGTTTGCTTCTTCTATTTCTATTGCGTTGGCTCATTTCTTCTGTGTTGGGAGATCAATCCGGAATTCTTCTTTCATTGTTCTTGTTGTGTTCATCTTGGGGATTTTTGTTCTGTACTTCTGAAAATGATTGGGATGTGGTTTGACACCTGGGAGATTTGAACATTTCATCTGAAATTTTTTGTTTCTAATGTTTGGAATCAGAGTTCGGATGGGAGTTTAGATTTTGGGGAGTTCGGATGCAGGGAGGTAGGTTTATTTGTTTTATTTTCTTCTTCTGTGGAGGTTGTGAGATTGGGGTGGAGAGATCGATCCAGATATTTTAATTTCTCCCTTCTGCAATTGTTGGTTCATTTCTGCTGTGTTAGATAGTCCGATCCAGTGGTGTTGTTTACATTTAATTTCCATTTCGTGTATGCTTAGAATAATTCAATCCAGTGGTGTTTGATTTCAATTCTTCTGAATTTCCATTTTCCCTGTGTGATTTGTCCATTTCTTCTATGTTTACATGGTTCGATCCAATACATTTGTTCATCTTTTCTCTTCTTGGTTAATAGTTGAGCTGTGAGAGATTTGATTGGTGTTACTTACACAATTGATTCTAATGCAATATTAGTTTGGTGAAATAGTGTTTGTTCGAATGGTTTCAAGTCAAAGTAGTTTAATTCAAATTCTATTCAGCCTCTCTGTGGATATGACATGTTCTCACCACTATATGAGTTCATCTTTGTAATTTTATTTTTTGTGAGACAGTTTAGAGAAGGTGAGCATATTGGCTTGTGCAAGGAACTCTGGACAATGAAAGTGCATAGTCAACAATGCCGCGCTTCATGAGCGAGCTCCTCGGGATCGACGTCGGCGTCGGCACCCCTCTCTTCTTTCTCCTTGGCTCCCTCTACCTCTGAGCTTTCTCCCCGGCACCGTCGGAGCACCTCCAGTTGCTCGACAGTGGGGCAGGGGGCAAGGCTCTGGTCGAGGGCCTGCTCAGAGACGTTCCAGAGTTGCCTCTAAGATAACCTCTGAAGGTTGAACAGGAGTCTTTGCCATGAACACCCTTTTTAGGGGTGCGCGATCCTCGTCAAACTCCGCTCTCGTTCTGACCGTCTTGACGGTCTGCTAGGAAGGAGTGACTAGCCCTTCAGCCACCTGGTCATCGGCCGCATTCGCCACTGTGGCCTTTGGGTCCTCGGCATCCCCCGCAGGATCCCCTTGTGGGATCACGACCTCCTCTTGGTCCACCGACCGCTCAACAAAGACCACTAGCGTTTGCTCTGCTGCAGACCCTGCCATCACCGTCTCCACGGTCGGTGAGGTACTCGACGCTTCTTCCGCGGTCAGTGTGGGGTCC